>JANSJP010000057.1:0-383583 GCA_024734325.1 Lactarius hatsudake
ACCATCCAGATATGAGTCGAGTGTAAGTGATGAGAGCGACGCATGCCACTCTGGGTGTTCCTTCCAAACGGTTTCACACAGCTGGGTAATGTATGAAGTTGTGAGCACAGTCCAGTTGAATCTGCACTTCGCGTCACTGGCAGTCTTCCACTCTGCTCCAACAGCCTGGATGATTGGATGGACCCACGGCATCTTGGAGCCAGACTTAAAGGTGTCAAATATCTTCTGTATTGCTACCTGAATAGCATACAATTACACACATTACATGGGAATATATGGTATTAAGTTGACTCACAATCTCTTCGTCAATCCTCGCATCCATGTATTTCAGTTCTTCGGAAGTTGTCGGGGTGTCCTCTATGCGTTTCGTAGCAGATATCAGCCTGGCTGCTATGACAAGCAGCGATGTCTCATTGGCAGTCAACTCAGATGTGGGTTTCCTAACCATGGTGTTTGAGGGTGAAGAATGTCACAGAACTGACTCTGAAACGTGTTGGGAGCCCCACTACTGATTATCGATCTATGGATGTGGGAATAAGGCATGTGATTCACTCAGATCAAACACATTCGTATTTGGATAGCAATTGATGTTAATGGTAGCCAGGATCTGTTAGAGCTGAATGGACTCGATCGGAATGTGTGGAGTGCCTCTCTGTATATATATTTACACTGGAAACAACTGTGAGCACCCACACAGACCATCGTCATATACAGTCGACTCTCTGATAACCCATACCCCTTCGGGAGACGTCTAGGGGTATGGGTTATTGAGGTGTATGGGTTGTCTGAGGGCGCTAAAAATGGGACCGGGTCACGACGTGCAGGACAAAACACTGGCACCTTGATTTTCTGTCTTCTCTAAATTGATTCAAACATCGTATTTACCGAACAAAGTAGGATGTTATTCTAGTGGCCCTCATGTTTTTCATCTCAAGGGCATGTGTCCGCCGCCAAAATGTTACCAGCGTCGAGTCCAACTGCCGATCATTCTTGTCCCTTCAAGTTGTGTAGCAACCCAGCCCCGCTGCGACCGAGAGTCTTTACTGCACGGAGTGCCTCAGCACGTGTCGTTGGGATTGGGCCCACTGAGGGGTCCTCGGAACTGTCTTCCAACTCGTCCTGACTACCATTCCCGTGCCTCCCTAGCCCTCATGACAGCATCGAATATTATTTGTCCATTGTTGTTTTGAGAAAGCGGGCCTCGTCGACTGGGTTGGGAAGGTCTGAGAGAGGCCTGTGCTAGTTTGGTGCATGCATTGATGGCCACAGCCACTCAGAGCCATTGCACGTAGTGTATGTGAGCCGGAGATGAAAGATCCCGGTCAAAAGCTCGGTAGAGTCCTCCAAATTGGGTAATGGGCGCTGGTACTTATGGGTTATTGACCCCAAAAAGGGTATGGGTTATTGGTTATTAGAGAGTATGGGTTATGCTCACAAAATCCCCGCCTACCAACTCGGTGGACAGGAATGGGTATGGGTTACTGGAGAGTATGGGTTATCTGGGGTATGGGTTATCAGAGAGTCGACTGTATGTCCAATATCTCTCGTCGCTCCCGTTCACAGTCCCGTGCAGCTGTGGGAACCCCGCCATCACAGCAGCCGTCTCCCCAGCCACAGCCTATGGGCCCGCCACTCCAACAACAGCCTGCAGTTACGGGGGGGTCCGATGCCATCAATTTCCTGTCTAGGATGCCCTCACCGGTTGTACACATTCCATCTGCGTCTCGTCCTGCAGATAACCCACGTGTGAGTAATCATTTGTGCCACTGGAATGATACTCTGATATATATTTGCACACTGGTAGGAGGAGACTAAGCGCAGGAAGAGGCGCTCCCCATCCCCACTTGGCAGCTTCATGGATCGTATCCCATCTTCGCAGAGGATCGCCCACAACCCCCCTGAGGTTTCGGAGGCCCCCACGGATCATCCAGAGATAATATCTGTGGATGACCAACCCACTGAGACGCCCTCCACAGATGCCACAACTTCATCTCTCGCTTTGAGTGTATGTCATGTCAACTTTTATCAATTCTTCGATTGACACATATTATCATACTTCTACTAGTAGATACCCGATACCATGGACGTTGACAACGGAGGTAGTGGCATAGGCCCTGTCCCCATTAGCCCTGAGGAGGGCACTCCGAAACGCAAGGTACGCATCTATCATACTTCTGCGACCACTCAATTGAACTCTATGATATGTTAAGAAAGTCGGGCACTCTGCCCCTCGTGCACGGCCTTCTCGTTCAGCCCCCTCACACATTTTCCACCCTCTAGGTGTCACCCTCCCTGCATCCCCCATGCCTGACGATCTAGGCAGCATGGAGTCCCGACTTGAGCGATGCAAGCTGATCCTCACAGGTGCATGGGATGACCTGAGAAATCTGCGGGGTCAGCTCCAACAGTTCGACAATGGCATCTACAGGGCACTGATTGATCTAGAGAGCATGGGTAAGTATTTGGAAGGGAAGGATCTATTCGCAAAGGGAAGTGAAAGTCCATAGCACCCCTATGTACTGTATTCTGCCTGTATGTGTTCCAAACATTATAACAAGTTGTGGCCTCATTTATCTCCGAGTTCGGGGTGCCCGACATTACCTAAGACATTGATACTCATCTGCCCGCATAAAGGAGATGTCCCATATTCCCCCTAAGTCTATATCTCATGCCAGTCATATCCATATCCTTCGTCTATTGTGTGTAGTGTTTGCATCGTAGCCATTTGCATCGTAGCTGTATATATGATGTGCTTCATGTAGATATCAATGACATAATCCACCACAATCGGGAGGTCCGCTCACGATGCATAATCATATGTAGCAAAGCATGAGACATGTGGAATTCTGTACATCATATTTGTATCAGCCAATCGATTGTACAGTGTATATTTCATAATGGTATATATGTTATACTCTGTATAGATATGTATGACATCATCAATCGTGATCAGGAGGTCCGCACTCGATGCGCAATCATAAATAACACAGCATGAAACATGTAGTACTCTGTACGGCCATCCATTGTGCACTGTATTATTCATGATGGTATATATCTTGTACACTCTGTGTAGACATCTACGACATCATTTATCATGTTCGGGAGGTCTGCACGTGATGTACAATCATATGTAGCTACGCATGAGACATGTGGTGTTCTATCCGTATCAGCCATCCATTGTGCAGTGTATGTTTCATGATGGTATTTATCTCGTACACTCTGTGTAGACATGCATGACATTATCTATCATGTTTGGGAGGTCCGCACGTGATACACAGTCATATGTAGCCAAGCATGAAACATGTGGTGTTCTGTACATCCTATCCGTATCGGCAATGCAATGTGTGCAGTATATGTTTCATGATAGTGGATACATTGTTCTCTGTGTAGATATCTATGACATGATTCATCAAGATCAGGGGGTCCACTCTCAAAGCACGATCCAAGTATGAGACATATATCTCCCATCTGTTTTGCATCTATCAATCGGATACACACTGTACACCCATCTAGGCTTGTCACATCATCTCTCCACACATATCTACATGTGTATACCTGTTTAATCCTCAGGGTATCCCGAGACATGGAATGTATGGGCGTGCTTTCTAATCTGACATTACAATGCTACTGGAATGTAGTATTTAGGTACCAGCACACTCAGTATAATTGTCCACTCATTTCCAGTCTTCTTACCACCCTTGCGTACATCTCTATACCATGCAGATGGACGACACCAGCAACTCTGACAATGGCGGAGAGTCCGAGGTATCACAGAGCCAGAGAGAGCTGTCTACTGACCCAGGCTTTTCCATTACTCCTCGAGACGCAGATATATTACAGGAATATCTCCAAGACTTCCAAGCTGCCAATACGAGTCTTCGCACTAGGATAATTGAGAAAGCCATGGCTCAGCTGTATCTGCTTCGCCCTACAAGTGCACAATTTGATAAGAAGGTCGCCACTAAGGTAGGCTCCATTTAAATTTGACAGCAAAGAATATATTGCTTCTTCTACATTTCAGAGAATTCAGAAATGGTTTTATAACCACTATGTCCGCCCCAGGCGTGAATACATCAAGTTCACTCGCAAATGGTCTGCCAGGAATGCTTTCTATCACCTGCACCGTGATGAGGTCTTGGAGCTTGCAAAGGATGTGTCTGGGACAGAACCAGGACACTCTGGTTTCTTGGGGGCCCTTCAAGATGCAACTACTGCTTTATGGAATGAACTATCTGCTGAGGATCAAGAGGAGTATGTGAATGCTGCCAAGGAATGGTCAGAGAAGACACCACCAAAGCACATTCAGTCCAGGTATGGGAACAAGCATCACCTCTGATCAATTTCCCTCATGCATCCTATACAGAATGGCATCTTCTATGCGTGAGCGGATCATCCAAGACTTTCAAAGTCAACTCTATAGGACATGTGGTATTCGTTCCATCGTTCTCACAGCATATGAGGGCGAAGACAACAACCTCAAGGTTGGCTTGTAAGCCATCCAAAGATGCATTAATATTACTAGCTGACTGTGGATTGGTGCAACCTGATTCCAGTAATGATGTCAGCAGTGTGTTGCAGGATGGAAAGGACTTTAGGACATTCTGCACAGACTGGAAGAGTGCCGCCCTCTGGGAGCAGTGGACTCAGTTTGGAAAGAAGTGCTTTGCAAAAGGTTTGGCAAGCTTCTTGTCAAATGATTGAATATCATTCATGTAAATTCCAGAGATTGTTGATACTCCAAAAAAGGACCTCTCAAGGACAATCAAAACCCCAATCCCTATTATATGTGATAGAGATGGATGCCCCGAACTTCCCACAGTTGCTATGTCTGATGGATATAAAGCCAAGGTGGTTCAGTCATTGCTCAGGGATTATTGCACCGCCCATATCCGTAAGCCTTTCTCTCAATCACTGTGCAGCAATATATGATACATGTGACTTAGGATATGTCACCAGAAAGCCCAAGCTGATCATTCCATGGGGAGCCTTGGTGAAGGACCCATCGTCCTGGATTATTGATGAATGCACTCCAGATCGCTTTGTGTTACGTTCGGCCCGGAAGTGGACACTGACGCTCGGGGATGACACCACGTCAGCAGTATATCGTCATGGACTTATTGGATCAGTCAGCCGAGTAAGCTCCGGCACATGTGATTGTGTACGATAACGGATCGGATCATGACTCGATGTGACTCATTCCTAGGATAGTTGTATTAGGGTTTGCTCTACTTACGCTATTGGCTAGGATAGTTTGGAGCGGCGCTTGAAAGCCCGCGAGTATCTGTATAAGTAATAGTCGTGGAAGACCAGGATCGCCATCTTGGTCTTCTTCAATACCACCATCTTCGCTGTCTCTTCATCTTTAGGACTCTCCTCCCTGCAAAGTGAGTCGCCTCCGGCATATCCCCTTAGACCAGGGATCCCCGTGAGCTTATCCCGAGTTCCCCTCCGTGGGCAGTGGACGTATATCCCCTGGGATCAGTATATCATCGCGTATTCCTCTATCACAACGAACAAGTCGCCAAGCCCTACGGCTACATCTATATCGTCGATCACCCTTCTTGGAGAACCATCGTCCCTCTAGACGAACCACCGACTGACATTCCTCAAGAAGAGGACCTTCACGCTTTCATCGCTCTGAACGGAGACCTCGCTCCCCACCCAGCTGAGTACCCAGATTCGATCACCAATCGCCTCTTCTACAGACCGTTAGGATCGCCGCATCGACTGAGGCCTAAGTCAGGCAAACGTCCGTGGTAGACGTTACATTAAGACCAAGATCCACCGTGGCCAATCCTAAGACCAAAGACCTCTGGGTGCCCTTTCGCCCCTACTTCATCGAACGACGAGGAGAACGCAACGTTCCCAAAAGATACCTTCAATCAGCTTTCTGGAAGGACGACGCAGAAATCCCTGGATACGTCGCCTACTACATTGACCCGCAAGACCGACAACACATCATCCCAGTCGAGTTTAACTTCGACTTCACCTGTTGGACAGAGATCCGTTGGAGCGACCCCAACAACAAATTCCAAGTTACCAAACCTGCATCCTCAGCACTAAACCTCGACATCCGCACCAGCGAACTAGTTACCCGCGACCAGTGGGGACCTATAGACGGAGAAACCGAAGAACCAGCCCGATCCCCCACTCCTAAAACCCCCACACCGTCTCCATCACTCGCCAGCAACCCCGAAGAAATTCGCGTCATCAAAGACGAACAAGAAGAAATAGCCCTAGAGCTTATCGCTAAGTCCATCCCTACCACTATGAGCCAGACAGTCACCCACGAAGAAATGCGAATTGGCACAGCGCTGTTCAACACCAAATACCCACGACACCCTGACGATCCGCCACCCGGGGAGACCCCAGAGACAACAATGGCGGAAATGGAGGTGGAGGCGGAGCAGGAGGAGGACTCCCTGCCGCCACAGCCCCCATCGACCCGGCTCAACTTACGGACCGATTCGTCGGCAAGGAACCCCCGATCTTTAAAGGAGAACGGGACAAAGCAGAAGCATTCCTGTCCCAATGGAACCGATTCGCAGGAGTCAACAAGTTCAATCGAAGCATCAGTCACCCCTACACCAAGGCTATGATGTTCCTCACCTACATCCAAGGGGACCTCGTCGACGAGTGGGCCACAAAGACAGGAGAATGGCTCGACAAACAAGTAGATCAACACGATCCTTGGCTCTGGAGCGGCGTCGAAATCGCCTTCAAGAGACAATTTCGCGACAACTTGGAACAAGAAAACGCTCGTCTAGAGCTCGACAAGGGATTCCGTATGACGGGGTCAGATATTGACAGCTACGTGACTAAATTCGAGAAGCTAGTCCGCTTAGCTGGCTATCGACTAGATGACCAACTGGTCCTTGACAAGTTTACTCGAGGACTACCGATGGACCTCTACCGCAACGCCTACCAGTTCCATGACCCAAGGAACTACTTGCAATGGAAGACTGCTGTAATCAAGCAGCAGAAGAAATACCTTCACATGAAGGCTAGACAGGACGGGTTCGGGCGACTACCTACACCCCAGCGACCCAAGCAGCAGCAGATGCGCTTCCAAGCGCCACAAAGGCCAAACCAGCCAACATGGCGGCAATATCAAAGCCACCCCGATGCGATGGACACCACCCCCGGAAGAATCCGAGCTCGAATCGCAGAAGTAGGCGACCCAAATCGCCCCGAGATCAATCATCGTGACAACCGCCCCCCATTCCCACCAAGAGGGGGGTTCACCCAACGCGGACACGGAGGACGTGGCACCTTTAACGTTAAGGACGTCTCTTGCTACAACTGTGGACGCAAAGGACACTTCTCACGAGATTGCTTCCAGCCTCGCCAACCACGTCAAGGGCCAACAGGACCTCCTCAAGGACGAAGCGCCTACATCGAAGAAGTTCCCACCACACCTCCAAGCGTAGCCGAGGAACCACTCATCAATCTGGATGAGCCAACCACACCGCCTCAAGAAACCGAAACGCCGATGACCCTTATGATGGGCAAAATGGCAGAGCTTCATAATCAGATGGGGGAGTGGATGAGGAAGGATTTTCCCGACGCCTGAACCCATCGGCCTGGGTGAGGGCTTCTCAATGTAACTCGCAGTTCATAACGCGCTATCGATCTATGCATGTTTCAGTTTCGATCCGTACGAGTAACTCAATGGCCAACAAAAAGCACTAGTGGACTCAGGAGCCACTAACAATTTCATGCACCCCAACTTCGCCAAACAAATGGGCATTGGGATCAAAGAACTAGAACGACCCCGCAACATCTGGAACATTGACGGGACGCACAATAAAGGAGGGAAGATCACCCATTACACTGATCTAAATGTACAGACAGACGGGAAAGTCAAGACAATCCCTTTCTTCATCACCGACGTAGGAGGGGAGGACGTCATACTCGGATACCCCTGGCTTGCCACCTTCCAACCCAGAATCCATTGGGCCACCGCAACCATGGATACGAAACAATATCCGATCATCATCCGTACAACCAACCCACTTAGACCATTCACAGTACAATTGGCAACGGAGCAACTACGGCAAACACTCGAACAGTGTATGGACCAACACAAAGAGCATATCCTCGCTGAACTAGAAGAGGACTCGCTACCGATTCACCTACGAACCACGGCAACGGAACTAGCAATCACGGCACAACAATACACGGAAAAGAAGGAAATCCCGGACGAATACAAACGACACGCAAAGGTTTTCAGCAAAGAAGAGTCACACCGCCTCCCACCTTCCAGACCCTGGGACCACGCAATTGAATTCAAACCGGACGCCCCCGACCACATCGACTGCAAAGTCTACCCGATGAACCAAGCAGAGGACAAAGCACTCAAGGAATGGCTCGACGCAGAACTGGCAAAAGGGTACATCAGACCCTCTAAATCCCCGTATGCATCCCCCTTCTTCTTCATCAAAAAGAAGGATGGAAAGCTGCGACCAGTACAGGACTATCGAGTAATCAACAAATGGACCATACGCAATCAGTACCCACTCCCTCTAATACCAGAACTCATCGCAGATCTAAGCGGCGGAGTAATCTTTTCCAAGTTCGACGTACGATGGGGCTACAACACATACTCGTCAAAGACGGCGACCAGGAGAAAGCAGCATTCAAGACAAAATACGGATTGTACGAACCATTGGTCATGTACTTCGGGCAAACAAACTCGCCGGCCACCTTTCAAGCCATGATGAACTACATCCTCGCCCCACTCATCGAATACTTCGAACTCAAAGGGACCATTATACGAGCATACATGGACGACATCGGCATAGCAACAACAACAACCGAACAGGATCACACGGAAGCCGTACATGTGGTCTTAGACCTCCTCGAAGAACACGACCTCTACCTGAAACTGGAGAAATGCACTTTCCACTCTTCCTCCCTCGATTACCTGGGGGTAATCATTGAAAAGGGGGTGATTCGCATGGACCCCATCAAAATTTCGGGCATACGCGAATGGCCTACCCCAAAAACCGTCAAACAGGTGCGATCATTCCTAGGGTTCTGCAACTTCTACCGCGCTTTCATCCGAAATTTTGCCACACACGCACGACCCCTCAACAAACTTACCCGCAAAGAAACGGAATGGACATGGGGAACAGAACAACAACAGGCGTTCGACAAACTCAAGGAACTAGTAACACAAGAACCGGTACTCAAACACCCAGAACTAGACAAACCCTTCGAACTAGAAGTCGATGCATCAGGATATGCCGTGGGAGCCATGCTACTCCAACGAGGCGAAGACAATAAACGCCACCCTATCGCATACTACTCAAACACCTCAACGCAGCGGAACGAAACTACGACATCTACGACCTGGAGCTACTCGCCATAGTCAAAGCCCTGCGCAACTGGAGACAATACCTCGCAGGATCGCCCCATAAGATTAAGGTGTTCTTGGACCATATGAATCTGCAGTACTGGAGATCCCCTCAAAAGATATCCAGATGCGTAGCGTGGGAAGTACTCGAACTCTCTGAATACGACATAGAGATTCACCACATCAAAGGCACAGCCAACGGACGAGCAGACGCGTTATCCAGACGACCAGACTATGATCAAGGAGACCATGACAACGAACAAATCACAGTGCTACCAGACCACATATTCGTCAGAGCGGCCGAGATCGACACCACGGAAGACCCAACACGACTCGGGAACACAATAAACCGTCGCAGAAATGCAACCCGCAAACCCAGTATACACTCAGGACGAAGAGATCATCCGACGATGGGTCGACCCTCACGGACTCAAGAAGATCGAAGGCACATGGTACAAAGACGGACGACGCGTAGTCACGGGAGACCACATCGAACAAAGACATATCATCCAAGCTCACCACGATCCGCCGGTACATGGACACCCGGGAATCAACAGAACAATTAAAATGATCGAACGATACTACTGGTGGCCCGGACTACGGCAAGAAGTGCAAGACTACGTCAAGGGATGCACAGACTGTCAGCGAATCAAAGTCAACAACCGACCCACACGCGCACCACTGCAACCCATATTCCCAAAACCGGAAGCTATGCCATTCGAAACTATAGCGCTGGATTTCATCACAAAATTACCCCAAGCAGACGGCTGTGATACGATACTGACAGTAACAGACCACAACTGCTCAAAAGCGGCTATATTCATCCCCTGCCTAGAAGAGATAAGCGCGGAAGGAACCGCAGCCTTGTACGTAAAACACGTTTTCTCCCGATTCGGACTACTGGCACGCATCATCAGCGACAGAGACCCACGATTCGCATCCAAGTTTACGCGCGAACTATGCAAGATACTGGGAATCGAGCAGAACATATCTATGGCTTATCACCCCAGAACAGACGGACAGTCGGAACGCACCAATCAATGGCTGGAACAGTACCTACGCTTCTGGGTCAACGAACGACAGGACGATTGGACCCACTACCTCCCGATGGCAGAGTTCACCCACAACAACTGGCCCAACGAATCAACAAGGGAATCCCCTTTCAGCATCCTCATGGGGTATAACCCACGTGCCGACTGGATCGATCGACCTTCCCCCATTCCCCAGGTAGCACTTCGCATCAGGCAGTTCAAAGAGGCTAGAACGCGTGCCCAGGAATTGATGAGAAAAGCGCAGCAGGGGTGGATCAAGCACAAAGATACGCCCAAGTACCAAATCGGAGACCTGGTCTGGCTCGAAGGACGCCACCTACGTACCAACCAACCAACCGCAAAGCTTGTGCCCAGAAGACACGGCCCCTTTAAGGTTACTCAGGTGATGTCCGCAGTCAATTATCGATTGGAACTTCCACGCAGTGGAGCATCCACCCAGTGTTCCACATGGATCTCCTAACTCCTTATCGCGAAACTCCCACACACGGCCCCAACTATCAGCGCCCACCACCAGATTTGATTGATGGCAAAGAAGAATACGAAGTCGAGAAGATTCTAGACTCTCGGCGCTTCGGCAGAACAAAGAAACTGCAGTATTTGGTCAAATGGCGCGGATACCCAGACTCCGATAATCAATGGGTCTCGAAGGATGACGTATTCGCTGATGAAGCGATAAGGGAGTTTAAACGTTCAAACCCCGCTAGAGAAACACATATAAGCGCAGGGTTTTCTCAAGAGACGTCCCCATCTCCCTCTCTTCCACTCCCATCCACTCATGTCCCACTCCCCAGTCCAAGTCCACTATGTCCTCGACGACCTACTCCCCATCTCAGTCCAGCCCACTGTCATCATTCAGAACGCCCCGCCATCACCATCCCTGTTGCCTGCCCAGTCCGTTCAACCCAGCCCCAGTCGTCCAACTACCCCCATTCCATCCCTTCTTCCTTCGCCAACACCTACAGCAGCAGGCACACGAAGCCCGTCTCCGCAAGGCTATGTTCCCACGAGACCTCCGTCCCGTCAAGACAAGGCTCAGATACAAGAAGATCGAGCATACGACCGGTACCTGTCGCAGGAACATTGCCCCCTCAATCAACATCTCACGTATGGGACTCACCTCACGGAAACTCACGACGAAACCCCGCCGTTATGCAGCACGGACGGGGAACCACTCACTCTCCCCCCATCGGAAAGATCCGAGAAACGCCGCCTCTACCGTCCGGAGGAACACAGTCCAGTTTCCCGATCTCGCGTGGAAACTCCGCCACCGCGCGGATTCCACCACAACAGGGGAGTACACTTTATCCCCTTCCAGATTCGCGACGCTCAGGGCCGGCTGCACCCAGCTCGGTATACGCAGCTCGTCTTTACGGCGGACCCCTTCGTCCTCGCCTACTGACGAGGCAGCGACCAGCAGTACGGCAAGTCGGTGCACGCCGCCCCCAACTACGACCAACCTACGCCCACCTATCACGACGACGACCTGGTCTTTCTAGACCAGGACAGCAGTTACCGCAAGTCGGTCGACATGGCCTGTATGGCCATGAACGATCTGACAATTACGGCGGAGGTGCACCGTTACCGATGCCTCCAAGCGGGATACACGGCCAAGGAGGAGGAGCTCAAGAAGAAGATCGACGAGCTCGACAAGATTGGGCGCATGCGCCGGGAGTGCATATTACGCCTCCAGCGCGCCAACGCCATCAAGCGCATCGAAGATGAGCGGGACTCTTACCGCCCTGGAGTCGAGGAAGGAGCCCGGATTGCGCGCCTCCGAGAGGAGATATGCCGCAGTCGGTCTGGTGCCCGATCCTGAAAAGGGGGTGATGTTACATTCGGCCCGGAAGTGGACACTGACGCTCGGGGATGACACCACGTCAGCAGTATATCGTCATGGACTTATTGGATCAGTCAGCCGAGTAAGCTCCGGCACATGTGATTGTGTACGATAACGGATCGGATCATGACTCGATGTGACTCATTCCTAGGATAGTTGTATTAGGGTTTGCTCTACTTACGCTATTGGCTAGGATAGTTTGGAGCGGCGCTTGAAAGCCCGCGAGTATCTGTATAAGTAATAGTCGTGGAAGACCAGGATCGCCATCTTGGTCTTCTTCAATACCACCATCTTCGCTGTCTCTTCATCTTTAGGACTCTCCTCCCTGCAAAGTGAGTCGCCTCCGGCATATCCCCTTAGACCAGGGATCCCCGTGAGCTTATCCCGAGTTCCCCTCCGTGGGCAGTGGACGTATATCCCCTGGGATCAGTATATCATTGCGTATTCCTCTATCACAACGAACAAGTCGCCAAGCCCTATGGCTACATCTATATCGTCGATCACCCTTCTTGGAGAACCATCGTCCCTCTAGACGAACCACCGACCGACGTTCCTCAAGAAGAGGACCTTCACGCTTTCATCGCTCTGAACGGAGACCTCGCTCCCCACCCAGCTGAGTACCCAGATTCGATCACCAATCGCCTCTTCTACAGACCGTTTAGGATCGCCGCATCAACCGAGGCCTAAGTCAGGCAAACGTCCGTGGTAGACGTTACACTTTGAGTGGAAGGACCCATCCAAGATCCAGATTGGAGAGGTCTTCCGTATTCTGGACCACTGGAGGCACAGACAAGATCGAGGAATTGGTCCCCTAATGTGGGTGCCGACCTCCCCACTCTTTGACAATATCGAGGATCCCCCGAGGCATCAGTGGAGTGTCTGAAACGCTAGAACACTGCAATCACAAGGATCTGATGAAGAGTATTTTGTTCTTTCAAATAGTCAGGACTTGGATCAGGAGGATGATAAGACTGGTTCTGTTGAGCCTTCAGAAGACTCCAGTGATGATGATTCATCTGAAAAGACTGATCCCACCAAGTCTGATGATTCTGATGATGATCCACCTGAGAATGACATGACTATGGGCTCTCCACCCCTGCATATGTCTCATGTGTATGATGAAGCCTGTTCTGGATGTGATTGTTATTATGTCCCCCTCAACTGATCCAAGTGATAACATTGTATGTAGATGACAACAGAGGCTCTGCCTCTACTGGAAACGAAGATGTGAGTATGAATAGATCATCATCACCAGGTCTGCATCTCATCCACATCACACCTACACTGCCAACTCATTCATCACCATTCCAGACATGGCCGGCCCGTCACGACCTCAGGTGCGATGGCAAGGGATGCAGGTTGGCCATCCGCTTCGTGTAGGGAAAGGGAAGGAAGTTCTTGAGGAAGCGAAACGAACTGTCAAGGTGTCAGAGAAGGTCAGGTAAGTGGTTTTAAATACACCCATTCTCAGGATTCTAACCATTCTATAGGAATATGGACACTGGTAGGGGTGCTACTAAAATTCATCCAGACATCTGGACCCAGAACAGATAGATAGAAATGTGTCCATGGCTATGCTGACGGAGTGTCCGTCTATGTTTACAATAATAGCTCATGCATATGGATACCAACTGATGCGAGACATATTTGCCAGTTAGATATCTTATCCATTTATGAGCAATAGGGTATCTGTGCTGGTCCAGGATGTGTTCATATACTATTCTTTTGAATGTGGCTATGCAGAGAGAGTATTGATATAGGTCCCCTGAATGCATCTGGATGCCCAGTCAATTCAAGGAAGTGTATTGACTGGTTGGACATGTCACCCATTCAAGATGGTCGGGAGGTCCACACTTGGATGCATCTTTGATCTCTTTAGATAAATAAAAATATATACATGGCTATACTATTGGAGCACCTGTCCATGATAGGCACCCTGAACTCATAAAGATACCCATCAATACAAGGTGTAATTAATTGGTTGGACATGTCACACATAGAAGATGGTTGGGATGTCTGCACTTAGATGCATCTTTGAACTCCTCAGATAGATATTTAATTGGTTGGACATGTCACCCTCAGTAAAAAAGAAAAGTCGGCTAGTGGTCAGAGAGCAGTCAGAGAGTAGTCAGATGACAGTCAGAAATTTCACCAAAGTCAAGAGATAGTCATTTTGTAGTTGGCTTGTAGTCAGTTCAAAGTCATATTACTTAGAGAAAAACTTTAATTGGATGCAAGTGGGATAGGTATGGGGAATATGGGAAGAACATGGGAAGGGGATATTGGGATAGGGGTGGGGAACATGGAGGAGGGGAACATGGAGAGGGGGGATATGGAGAGGGAGGGGAATATGGGAAGGTGGGATATAGGGATGGGGGAGAGAAACATGGGGAGGAGGGATATGGGGATGGGGGGAGGAGAATATGGGGAGATATGTGTTACAATCTCCGACCACGCCGACTGCCGGGGACCTGGCGCAGGGCCTGGAGAGCTCGGAGGATGCCGGCAGTGGCACCTTGAGGCGTGCTAGGGAGAAGTTCCGGAAGGCTCTGGAGTCTGACATCACCGACCACGTGACCGAGGACTAGGCCGACCGAGACTACTGCGATAGATGGCGCAATCGACCGCGTGACCTTTCTAGAAGGTTCCGCGTCTGCGCACGGACCACAGAACCCGAGAGAGCAGACTTAGCTGGGTACGAACCTTATGTACCAGCTTGTATATATACCTGTACTGTTTCGTCCTCAAGTCCCCAGACTTGAGTTACTTAGCAATACCAGCTAGTATCTTGGGAACCTTGCTCTGCCTCGCTCTAAGCCTCCTTCCGCTTATCTTGTGCATTCACCGTTCTCGCCTCGCCACTTCGTGCGTGTGCCTTTGACTGATCTCAGTCTCCTTTGTCATCGTTGTCGACAATGCCCAAGTCGTCTTCCGCTAAGCCTGCCGCGGGTGCCTTGAACCCTGGATGTCGCCCCGCTGGTGGCGTTACAATATGGGGATGTGGGGGGAGATACTAGTATGGGGATGGGGGAGAGGAACATAGGGAGGGGGGAGGGGGGATATGGGGAGTGGAACATGGGGATGGGGGAGGGGAACATGGGGATAGGGAGGATTTGGAGGAGAATATGGGGAGGGGAGATATGGGGATGGGGGAGAGGAACATGGGGAAGGGGGATACGGGGATGAGAACATGGGGAGGGGGGATATGGGGATGTTAGGAGTGGAACATGGGGATGGGGGAGGAGAATATGGGGAGGGGAGATATGGGGATGGGGGGAGGAGAACATGGGGAGGGGAGATATGGGGATGGGGGAGAGGAACATGGGGAAGGGGGATATGGGGATGGGGGAGAGAAACATGGGGAAGGGGGATATGGGGATGGGGGAGAGAAACATGGGGAAGGGGGATATGGGGATGGGGGAGAGGAACATGGGGAGGGGGGATATGGGGATGTTGGGAGGGGAACATGGGGATGGGGGAGGAGAATATGGGGAGGGGAGATATGGGGATGGGGGATACAGGGATGGGGGAGAGGAACATGGGGAGGGGGGATGTTGGGATGTTGGGAGGGGAGATATGGGGATGTTGGGAGGGGAACATGGGGATGGGGAGGAGAATATGGTGAGGGGAGATATGGGGATGTGGGAGGAGAACATGGGGAAGGGGGATATGGGGATGGGGGAGAGGAATGTGGGGATGAGGGATATGGGGATGGGGGGGGGGGAACATGGGAAAGGGAATATGGGGAGTGGAGATATGGGAAGGGGATATGGGGATGAGGGAGGGGAATATGGGAAGGGGGGGAGGGGAGGAGAACAAGGAGGAAGGGAACATGAGGATGAATTAATGAAGATATAGGAATACACATTGATTTATCAAAATTAAATTAAAGAATAATAAGAAATTAGTGTTTATTAAAATAGTAAGTTACACTTATGGGGGATGGGAATTATATAGATGGGGAAGGGAAAATAGGGAAGGGGAAGAAAGTGCTGGGGAGGGGAATATAGGGATAGACAGGGGAACATGGGAATGAGGAATATAAGGATGGGGAATATGGGGATGAGGGTGAGGTACATAGGGTATGTGGGGATGGGGATTACATGGATTGGGGAGGGAAACATGAAGAAAGGAAATATGGAAGGGGAAGGAGAATATGAGGATCAAGGAGGGGATTGGGAAGTGGAATGTAGGATGGGGAGGGGAAGGGGGAATGTGAACATAGAGAAGGGTAGTTTTGAAGAAGTTCAGTCATAGACTGATCCAAACCTGGTTCAAACTGAACTCAAACCATTTAAATCAGTTTAGGTTTGGAGAATCCTGGCTTGACTTGAACTCAATGACTCAGTTTCTGGTTGGGACCCTCAAAACCATTCCAAACTGTTTGAGAACAAGTGCTTTATTCAAGTTATTGTTCAATAAACAGCTAGGTTTGATTAGACTGGGTTTGAACCAAACCAAACTGATTGTTGAGCAATTTAAAATGTGTATTTTAAATGGTCCTGGAATAGTCTGGAAGAGTTTGGTTCAGTTTGGGTTCAGTTTGGACAGATTCTAATCAAACAAGTTTTCAGTTTGGCCAATGGCCCCAAACTAAACAAAACACTTTCCCATCACTAATATAAGGAAGGGGAATACAATGGACATGGGAAGGGGAAAGGGAATTGGAGAGGAATAAGGATGAGGAAGATGGGTTGGGTGAACATGGGGATATTGGGATAGGTGTAATCACACCACAGGGGCATGTTGAAGTGGGGATACACCATTAATCCCTTCGACATGGTTAGGGTTTATGACATCATTTCAGCGTGATGTCTACAATAACCCGACTTGTAACGCCACCAGCGGGGCGACGTCCAGGGTTCAAGGCACCTGTGGCAGGCTTAGCAGAAGACGACTTGGGCATTGTCGACAACGATGACAAAGGAGACTGAGATCGGTCAAAGGCACACGCACGAAGTGGCAAGGCGAGAACGGTGGTGCACAAGATAAGCGGAAGGAGGCTTAGAGCGAGGCAGAGCAAGGTTCCCAAGATACTAGCTGGTATTGCTAAGTAACTCAAGTCTGGGGACTTGAGGACGAAACAGTACAGGTATATATACAAGCTGGTACATAAGGTTCGTACCCAGCTAAGTCTGCTCTCTTGGGTTCTGTGGTCCGTGCGCAGACACGGAATCTTCTAGAAAGGTCACACGGTCGATTGCGCCATCTGTCGTTATCAGTCTAGGTTGGTCTGGCCTTCGGTCACGTGATCGGTGACATCAGAGTCCAGAGCCTTCCGGAACTTCTCCCTAGCACGCCTCAGAATGCCACTGCCGACATCCTCCGAGCTCTCCAGGCCCTGCGCCAGGTCCCCGGCAGTCGGCGTGGTTGGAGATCGTAACACAACTTGTAATACCTAAGGCCAGGTAGCTCAGTTGGAAGAGCACGGAGATCTAATCCGGGGTCTTGGGTTCAATCCCCAACCTGGCCATGTACTTTTCCCCTATCTGAGGTCCCTTTCGATTGTTGTCTGGGGTGCTGCTTTGGGATGTGGCACCCCCTGGGACTTCATCAGGGCATTACGTGCAACAAGCACACTGGCATTATTCAGGACAATCAGAGAGTGAAGAGTCTAAGTCAACTCAGATTGATGATGAACAGGTACCACTGTACCACTTGGTCATCCTTGGACCTTGATCAACACCTTGAATACAACCCTCTAGTCAAGGAACACATGCCATTGTCACATGACATAGGACCTGCCTTAGAGAGTTCCATACAAAGGGCCTGGGCCCTCTGCCAGATCTAAGTGATCTGATTGGCCATTCCCAAGTTATTGAACTGGCTCTAAAATCTGCTCAACAGCTGAAGTGTTACCAAGCTGGTTAAATAACTCAGGAATTGAATGTCAGATTACTTAGAGTTGGCAGAGAATACCCCAGCTTCTAAGGGGGTCTACCTCTCCAAATATTTCCATATTTATAGCTATTTTATTTCTTGATATTCTAATAACATTTGCTTGAGCTGCTAGACTACTGCTGCACTTATCACTGTGCTATACAAATAATTTGAAAACTACTGATAAGATAGCTTAGAGTTGGCATAGGACCCATGTGCATTTAATCTGATCTAGCTCCATAAATATTATCACATTTTTATCTATTTTACTTCCTGAGATATCAGTTAGTTGGCTACTCAAATTGACTTGGGATGGATTTTCAAGATCCCGGCGACTTCCGGGCTGAAGTTTAATTTGTGGCGTGGGGAAGTACGCCACTTGGCCACGCAACTTGTTCGAATTCCAAACTACCCCCACTTCCTGTCACGTCCTCCATCTCCTTTCCATGTCACGGCAAGTACAAAAGACTCGGACAACTTGGGAACACACAGGCCACCCCGCCGCCACTGGGTGGTGTCCTTTTTTTTTTCTCTTTTGTCGCTAACCCGTGCGGGCTACAGGACAGTGGCGGCCACGTCATCCGTCTCAAAGGCTACCCCACCACCGTACCGCTCGGGCCTCTCATAGTAGATAAGTTCTTTTTTTCTTTTCTTTTTACAGTCCCATTTTGAACTCTCGACTGACCCCTCCCTTCGCGCGCACACGCAGGCCACCCACTCACCTGCCCCCGTCTTGGGACACTCAAGCCACGTCACCGCGTCACCGCCGGCATTGTGCCCACCTGCCGCCACCCTGTGGACCTCACCCTTACGACGTCACCAGCTCAACACGCCCAACTCATATGCCGCCACCTCGATACCGCCACCCACCTTCACGCCGCCATCCCAACACCCTCCCCCAACTGCCCCGACGCACGTGCCGTCGCCACCTCAACCACCACCACCACTGCTACTGACCACCACCCACGCCAGCAATGTCACGACATCAACAACCCGCAAGTACCGCAACCCGCCACTGCCACCTCAACTACCATCACCACCACTACCGCCTACCACCCACGACAGCAACGCCTCCGCTGCATCGACCCTTCAGCCATCTACTGACCCCTGTCCCCCCGTGTCATCAACGCCGCCGCCACCCGACTCCACGTGCCGCGCCACCGCAGCAACACCACCGCCCTCGCCCTTGCATCCCACCAACCCCGTCCCGCCCAACCGCCCTGGCCCGACCTCGCCCTAACTGCCATTGACGCCGCCGCCTCAGCCCCGACTCCACGCGCCACATCACCGCCGCAGCACCGCCACCCTCGCCCTCACATCCACCAACCCTGTCCCGCCGAACTGCCATCAACGCCGCCGCCTCAGCCCCAACTCCACGCGCCATGCCACCGCTGCAACATCACTGCCCTCGCTCTCGCATCCCACCAACCCCGTCCCGCCCAACCGCCCTGGCCTGACCTCATCCTAGTATTAGTAGCTTTATGTACTTTTATCAAATAAACAAATAAATTTATTTTATTGTCCTTTAATTGCTGTGTGAAATTGAATTAATTTGGGACTTTATTGTGACTGTGACTTGACTATGACATGACTATGAAATGACTACAAAATGACTATGGATGATGACTACAATATGACCATGTGATGACTAAGAGATGACCATGGATTATGCAAAAAAATTGACCACCAATTGACTATGAATAGTCATCTAGAAGTCATTTTGTAGTCACTAAAAATGACATTTAGTCATTTTGAAGTCAGTTGACCCCCATCTGACTTTCTTCTGACTTTTTTCTGACTTCTCAATGACTTTCCTTTTTTACTGAGTGTCACCCATAGGAGATGGTCGGGAGGTCCATGCTTCGATGCATTCTGATGTTGATCTCTTCAGACACTAAGTACTCGCCACAAAGTTATCCAATCTCCTCAGACACCCTGCACTTGTTGCACCATTGATGAATCCCTCTCACATCCATTCAGCAATCCCCTTTGGTATATCTCTATTTTCTTTGTTCCCTGTCACTCAGGTGTACTACCTAGTATTATATATTCACTGTTGCAGACTTATCATCGCAAAGCGGACCCCCCACTCCCAGCCGGCGCCGGCTGGAGTATCAATCATGTGGGAGTCTCCGACATCGGCCGACGTCGGCTGAGTATGAATGATAAAAGATTCTCACCATCGGCTGGGGGTATCAATTATATAAGCCACCACTATCCATTGGCTGATTCTCTTGGAATGATGCCTATAATCAGAGTACAAGAATGTATCTCAGTCTATTCACTTGATAGCAATCCAAGTAATCTATTGACTATTGGAAGCACTACTACTCGATGTGATCAGAACTAGAGCCTTCATTGAACTCCTACACATCTCTTCCCATGCATGTGCCTGGTATGATGCATATGCATTATGCCCATCGAGTTTAGCCACCCTTGCTACATCCATCCAGGCTTTCCAGCAGGTTGCCTTTGCATGGAAGTACTGTGGGACCCACATTGCTTCATTCTTGATTGCTTTATCTTCCTCTTTCCATCGTTCATGCTGTGCTTTCGCACAGAGCCAATGCACCCGACTAACTATTCGCTTAATGAGCAGGGGTCATGTGTGGCAATCAAGCAGCTACTTACATTCCTCAAACCATGCTCCACCTTCCACATTAGAAGTACCAAAGCTCCAGATCCATGGAAGCTGTGTGTTCTGTTGTCCCACCTCTGCAGCCCCAAGAATGGCGGTCTTCACACGAAGGTCCATTGCATGGAGTGGTGGTAATTCCAGTGAACCATCGGATGCTTGCTGTACCTTGATGTATGCATCTCTTGCCATGCCATAGTTCCGAGCATGCTCATGGACTGTAGTATCAATGTTCTGCACTGCAGTCCAGGCACGAGTTTTGGTCTTCTGTGTTTGGGCACTTCTAACTTGGGTCCGGAAGAGAGCTGACTTGAAGCCCAATGCAAGACGAATCCTGTGAATGGAGTCATTTGCCTGTGCATATTGCAGCTTGGCTTCCTTGATTGCCAGAGACCGGACTCCATGCTGGATGCACCAATCTAGTCCAAGTGTTGATGGCAGTAAAATGGGAATATCTTCTGCATTAGTACCCTCCATTCCAGAGATATCAGACACCTGGGCTTTGGATCTCGGAGCTAAGGAATCATCCATGTCATCCACATGGTCATACTCTGCATAGTCACCCAGTGATGGTATTGGTGCATCGTCTATGGGCTGATGGTGGAGGAGGAAGGCATCTGCCTGGTGTGAAAACATGTCAACCAACTTCTGGAGGCGGATGCGCTTGTTCTCAATAATTTGAGACTCCTCTATTGTGTTCATGCCATGACTCTGGAGCTGATATCTGATGGCCAATCTGGACAAGTCATCAGAATTGTGATGCTGACACTGTAAGTCAACCTACTGTATTTCCTGAATCTTGAGGCCACATGAGATCCAGGATGTCTCTCCACGAATGGAATGGTCTCCATCCTCCTCCACCATGAGTTGCAGTTGGATTTCAGCATGAGATGGAGCTGAAATTCTGCATCAGCTTGGAGGGGACCATCTATGCTGAGTCTCCGCACCTTTCTGTTTCACAGTGTCATATATGTCCATGCTAGAGGGGTCAGTACCTCTGTTGGTCTGTGCAGCTATGTCCTCCTTGAGCCACTGTTGGGTCTTTTCTTTAAAATGTTCACTAAGTGATTCAAATGCCTTTGAGCTTGCATCCAGGCCAGGTCCCAAGCGCTTCCAATGCTTGAGAAGTGATGGAACTGTTGTATCCAGGTGAGATTAACCCCATATGCCATCGTGCATAATGGAACCTCACCAATCCGGACCAGCTTCTTCCAGTTGGAGTGGTTCATGTGGGCATCTAGAACCTCTTGCCTGTGAACCAGGGACATGCCTCGTGTGCTCCGTGATATGTTGTTCAATGGAGCCCATAAGGTCTCTATAATCTCTCCATCCACCTGCTTTGCCCCTGGAATGTAACTTGGAGAAAACCTGGGCAAGCATGAGTCTTGATGTCCATGTATATGGAACAGTCCAATGCCCATGCGCAGTTCTAGACTCTCTGAGCTGGGTAGTGACAGCTCTGGGCTGCTCTTGATTCGCTCCTCAAAGTGCACTCTATATTGACACATGATGTCATACATCACCAATGCAACTGGCATGTCTTCCATGTTGTAAGAGAGAGCTTTGCATATGCTGTAGTCCATATTGATTTGCCTGAAAGAGATCGGACAATGAGTCAAAGAATGGGAAGCCTCAATGAATGGAGCATACCTCTCTCCCTTCTGGAAGTCTACTACAGAGGTTGGAACAAAGAACCCATGGCAGCAAGCTGTTGCACCAATCCCTGTGACATCAAGGTGTGCCCTGCTTGAATTTGCCTGTTCAATAGCCTTGTATGTATTGCATGTGCTGGGCTGTCAGACTATCAGCCAAATAATCTTGGTGAGGAGACTCAACATACCTGGACAATTTCAGTCCCACTCTGGAGATGAGCTTTGTACAATTCCGGATTTGCCATGAAGGCCATTCCAGCTGATAGCGCAACATCCCTTTCCCCAGATCTGTGCCTCATGTGCTCTGCTGAGAAATTTCCATCCATAATAAATGTTCGAATCAGTTCATTTCTATACCAGATCAATTATCAGAACACATCATTCAGAGCTGGGACATACGGTTCATATCTGGTCTTCCAATCATTTGGAAGATTGATTCCTGGCTGTGGACACGCTGGGCAGAATATTGCCAGAGAGCCATCCAGAGCTGTGTCCTCTGATTGATGTCCGAGCCCCTGCTCCATTCTGGACTTGATATCTCGCCATTGACGTGACGTCCTCAACAGCTGTTTGTACATATTCTAGGACTATGTATTAGCCATAAAACAATAATGAGTGATCAGGGGAACAGACTGGAACAAGGCTTGGGAACATTCTGCTGGTCAGACTTTGCAACTTGGAATAGTATTGTTGGGCTGTTGTCTTGCATTCTAAGTTGTCATTCAAGAAGTCATCAAGCACTGAGAATGTAAACAAAGTCCTGATCTGCTTGAAGGTCGCAGGAAAGAGACCACTCTGGAGCAGCTGCTCATCCTGGTTATCTGTTTCAGAGCAGACACAGAACACTGCCTCCATTTCAAAGATGCCACTCCTGTCCACAATTGTTAGCATCTGATTTCCAGAGGGTTCTCTCTGCACTTGATCTGGAAACATATCCACAGGATCCAGAAGAATGTCCGGATGGTCAAACAGGGTATCCAAAATGATTGAAGCAGTTGATATGGGTAACTGGTTAGAAATTTGGAGAGATTCTAGCTCTTCTTGAACAGATTGCAAGGAAGAGGATGATCCATGTCTGGTGTGCTGGTTCCCTTTTCCGTGGGATCCCTTTGCTGCTCTAATGCCCTACAGGAGTGTGAGCACCAGGACATATTGGATGATGTGATGGAATCATACCTCAACAGTTTGTGGGCATGGTTCACCAGCATGCCCAAAGAATAGCACATATCCAAGTGAGTGCAGTGAAACTGGAGTGTAGTGTGTTGCAGTCCATAGCAGTGGCCGATGAAATGGAGAATGCCTGTGGGCCTTGACACAGCAGGACTTGCAAAAGAGTGGTGTCCCAACGCAGTTAGGGCACTTGATATCACCATGTCCATAGCACAACGAGCATTTGGAGGAAGATGGATGACTCTCCATCTCCAACAGCATGTGGAGGTACTTGCTCCGGAGTTGAATCCATTGCTCCATCACAGTCTACATCTAATTAGCACCTCAGCCACATACAGATGGTGTCTGATACATACAGTTGGCTGTGGTCGACCCTGCTCCATTTCATCATCAGGAAGTCCTTCCATTTGCTCATCTATAAATTGCTGCGATTGTGTATCACCCAAGGAGTTCAAAATCACTTGAGATCCTTCTGCAGTGTCTGACCCCAATTGATCATTGTCCTTCCCCTGCTTTAAATGGGAGGACTGTCCAGGCTTTGCCTTACTTGGGAGGAGAATCGGGACAGCCTTTTCTGTGGTCCGAATGCCCCTCCTGGTCCTTCTATGGTGGATGATAACTTCTTCAATGCCATCCTCAGCTGGCAGAAGGGACTCTGCTGCACGTCTCCGAGGCATTTGTGATGAACAGGAGGTGTAGATAGGAAGGGTGTGTGTTACGATCGGACTCATCGGTACGGATTGCGGACTCGTGGGGTTCTGACTACCCTAGTATTAGTCAGGGACAGTCGTATCAGTCAGCGGTTTAGGAGTATCACATGTATCGGACTTGACTCATACCTAGGACAGTCGTAGTAGGGTTCGAGCTACTATCGCTGTTGGGTACTTTACATTCTGGAGGAGCTTCAAAGCTCCTCGTCAATTGTATAACTACTGGGCCGTACGAAGACCGAGCTCCTCAGCTTGGTCTTCTTGAATCACCAGTACCATTCTTCGTTTCCTCTTAGCCGTCTGCCTCTTTCTCTCTCTCTGCCTCTTAGTGCGGCTTGCCTTTGTTTGGCAGCTTGCAAGACAACGTATATGCCTGGTGGACATCGCCCCAGTGCTGTGGACGGTCGCGTTCCTACTACGGACGTGTGCCTATTTCTGCTAAGTCGCCCTACGCCTACCCCGCCACTGTCTTTTGCTCAAGTCGAGCACGTTAGGACGGGCCTAACGCAACATTAAGACCAAGCTCTCCCCAGACACAACACAGTGGCGCCTACAACAGCAGACCGGTGGGGCTGGAACCAGGTCCAATTGTACACTATCCCGGAAAGAGGAGAAAGGAACGTCCCTACACGCTATCTGAAGGCAGCCAGGTGGAGGACACACAGGGGGGAAACTGGATACTTCGTCGACTTCCCCAATCGACCAAGTCGATACTACCCAGTTGAGTTCAGTTTCGCACACACCTGTTGGTGCATACTCGCAACAAACGACGCAGGAGTGCAGACAGTAGTCGGACCAACAACAAGCGCATATCGGTGCGATATCCTAGAGAGCGAAGTAGTCCCCGCTGCAAGAATAGGACCTATTGACGGTGCACCCACCGCCAGCACTACCGAAGAAGAAGAAGACTCCGAGTTGGAAGGAAATACCGAAGAAGAAGACCACCTCTCCCAGGTAAACGCAGAAGAAGAGGAAGAACTAGCGAACCTGGCACAAGGGATAACACTAAACGACGAACCACAAGCTGAGCAGATCATTGTTCATCCACCTAACGAGATGACGACTACCCAAATAGAACCAACGTATGCACTACAACTCGACCCTACTCAACTACCACAAGACGGAATCCCGGAAAACCTACTCCCTATCGACCCCAATACGGGACACCGAATGACTGCCAACGATGCAGCCCTTATGAGGGCAATCGGCCCCGACGAACTGGACCCCCCAGGAGGAGGAGGAACCGGAGGAGGCCACCCACTCGGAGGAAGAGGCGGAGGACCACCAGGAGGAAACAGAGGACCGCCCGGAGGGGGAGGAGGGGGCCTCCCTGGGCAAGCCCCCGCCGCTAACCAACCTCGGACAACGGATAGACTACAAGGCAACCCACCTCAAGTGTTTAACGGCGACCGCACCAAGGCCCTACAGTTCAGGGCGCAATGGAACCTGTACCAGGGAATCAATAGCACAAGCGACATCATGCGTAACTTCTACCGCCGATCCCTACTGTTCCTCGGGTACATCCAAGGGGAACAAGTCAACGAATGGGTGATGTATATGACCGACTGGCTGATACGCCAGGTAGACTCTGGGTTCCCCGAACACACCTGACGCCTTTGGGACGAAACGGTTCGCGCATTCACCAGGCGTTTCGCGAACACCATGGAGAAGGAACAGGCGCAAATGGAACTGCGCAAAGGTGTCCACATGAAGGACGGGGACATTGACAGCTACGTAGCAACCTTCGAACGACTGGCTCGCCAGGCTGACTACCACCTCGACGCCCCCCAAACACTAGACCTATTCACGGCAGGGCTACCACGAGCACTGTTCACCAAAGTGTACGAACAATACGAACCCGCCACTTTCGAAGCATGGAAGCAAGCGGCGATGAAGAAGCAACAACAGTATATGCACCTACAGGCACGTCTTAACTCACTTAAACCGTCTCCAACAAAGACTACCCCTCGTCCCAGTCAATGGGGAACCCCGCAAAGTGGATGGGCACCGCGAAACCTCCAATACCGCGATCCAAATGCGATGGACACCTCTGCCGACCGAGCGCGGGCCTGAGGGGGACAAGCGGAAGACACCCAAGCAAGACTCGCCGGAGCAGAATATATACTCGATCGACAGAGACCGCCGTACCCCCACGGGGAGGGCCAAGGCAACGAGGAAGGGGACCGTCCTGAGACCCTAGGGGAGTAACCTGTTACACCTGCAGCCAAAAAGGACACTTCAGTCGTGACTGCCCACAGAACCGCAACAACGCACAAGGCAGTAGCAACAGAAGGACGGACACCGACTACTACGCCCAAGAACCAAGGGTAGAAGCACGCGCCACAGTCACGCCACAACAACAGGCCAAGGAATGGCTGCAAGGAGTGGCCGGAGCACCGGACGAAGTAAAGGACCTTGTCCTCCAGGAGCTATGGGGAAGAGAGGATTTTCCAAACGCCTGAACCCGACAGCCTGGGTGAGGGCACTCCGTTGTAACTCTGTAATAATCACACGCTACCGATCGTTGAGAATTCCAGTGTCCGTTCGAACAAGTTACAACATGGCCGAAGTAAAAGCATTGGTGGACAGTGGAGCCACGGACAGCTTCATCAAACCCACGTTCGCTAAGCGAATGGGGATCGGACTAAAAGAGCTAGACACCCCAAAAAAGATATGGAACATCAATAAATCCGAAAATAGAGCAGGGCTAATTACACACTGCGCAGACCTCGAAGTGGAAACCAAGGGGACCAGCAAGGTGATGCGCTTCCTCATCACGGACACAGGCGACGAAGACATCGTCCTGGGATACCCCTGGCTGGCAGCCTATGAACCCCAGATTAGCTGGCAACATGCCGTCATCAAGGAAGACGCATACCCAGTAGTCCTCCGAACTACACACCCTACCAGACGGGAAGTCACTATCGCCTTCTCTCCAACAGAACCCACTGAGTTTACGGACGATGAAAAACAGCGGGCAGTATACGAACTCAACAGGGAATGGGAGGAAGTCAAGGCACGCACCCTCTCCACTGACCTGGCCATACAAGCCCAACAACATACCAGCGCCACCATCATCCCAGAAGAATACGCAGACTTCGCCGACGTATTCAACGAGAAAGAATCGCATCGATTCCCGCCCAGACGACCCTGGGACCACGCCATAGAGTTCACCAAGAACGCCCCAACTGCGATAGAGTGCAAGATTTATCCTATGTCCCGCGACGAAGACGACGCACTTCGGACATTCCTCGATGAACAATTACAAAAGGGTTACATCCACCCATCAAAATCTCCTTACGCTTCATCATTCTTCTTCGTCAAGAAGAAGGACGGGAAACTGCGACCGGTGCAAGACTACCAAAAGATCAACTCTTTCACAGTGCGTAACCAATACCCTCTACCGCTCATACAAGACCTGATCACGGACCTTGGCAACGCGGACATCTACACCAAACTGGACGTCCGCTGGTGTAACGTCTACCACGGACGTTTGCCTGACTTAGGCCTCGGATGATGCGGCGATCCTAAACGATTTGTAGAACAGGCGATTTGTAATGGCGTCAGGATACTCAGCTGGATGCGGAGCTAGATCTCCGTTCAACGCGATGAAGGCGTATAAGTCCTCCTCTTGAGGTACGTTTGCGGGTGGTTCGTCGAGGGGTACGATAGTCCTCCAAGAAGGGTGGTCGACAATGTAGATGTAACCGTATGGCCTGGCGACTCGTTCGTTGTAGTAGAGGAATACGCGGTGGTATACTGATCCAGACGGATAGGCGTCCACTGCCCACGGAGGGGAACTCAGGATAAGCTCACGGGGATCCCTGGTCTAAGGGGATATACCGGAGAGGACTCACTTCAAAGGGAGGAGAGCCCTAAAGACGTCGAGACAACAAGATGGTGGTATTGAAGAAGACCAAGATGGCGATCCTGGTCTTCCATCGCTACTACTTATACAGATACTCGTGGGCTTTCAAGCGCCGCTTCGAACTATCCTAGCCAATAGCGTAAGTAGAGCAAACCCTAGTACAGCTATCCTAGGAATGAGTCACATCGAGTCATGATCCGATCCGTTATCGTACACAATCACATGCGCCGGAGCTTACCCGGCTGACTGATCCAATAAGTCCATGACAATTGACGTGGTGTCATCCCCGAGCGTCAGTGTCCACTTCCGGGCCGAAACGTAACATCACCCCCTTTTCAGGATCGGGCACCAGACCGACCGCGGCAGATCTCCTCTCGGAGGCGCACAATCCGGGCTCCCTCCTCGACTCCAGGGCGGTATGAGTCCCGCTCGTCTTCGATACGCTTGATGGCGTTGGCGCGCTGGAGGCGTAGTACGCACTCCCGTCGCATGCGCCCAATCTTGTCGAGCTCGTCGATCTTCTTCTTGAGCTCCTCCTCCTTTGGCTGTGTAACCCGCCTGGAGGCAGCGGTAGCGGTGCACCTCCGCCGTGATCGTCAGGTCGTTCATAGCCATGCAGGCCATGTCGACCGATTCGCGGTAGCTGCTGTCCTGGTCTAAGAAGACTAGGTCGTCGTCGTGGTAGGTGGGTGTGGGTTGGTCGTAGTTGGGGGCGGCGTGCACCGACTTGCCGTACTGCTGGTCGCTGCCTCGTCTGTAGGCGAGGACGAAGGGGTCCGCCGTAAAGACGAGCTGCGTATACCGAGCTGGGTGCAGCCGGCCCTGAGCGTCGCGAATCTGAAGGGGATAAAGTGTACTCCCCTGTTGTGGTGAAACCCTCGCGGTGGCGGAGTTTCCACGCGAGATCGGGAAACTGGACTGTGTTCCTCCGGACGGTAGAGGCGGCGTTTCTCGGATCTTTCCGATGGGGGGAGAGTGAGTGGTTCCCCGTCTGTGCTGCATAGCGGCGGGGTTTCGTCGTGAGTTTCCGTGAGGTGAGTCCCATATGTGAGATGTTGATTGAGGGGGCAATGCTCCTGCGACAGGTACCGGTCGTATGCTCGATCTTCTTGTACTTGAGCCTCGTCTTGACAGGACGGAGGTCTCGTGGGAACATAGCCTTGCGGAGACGGGCTTCGTGTGCCCGCTGCTGTAGGTGTTGGCGAAGGAAGAAGGGATGGAATGGGGGTAGTTGGACGACTGGGGCTGGGTTGAACGGACTGGGCAGGCGACAGGGATGGTGATGGCGGGGCGTTCTGAATGATGACAGTGGGCTGGACTGAGATGGGGAGTAGGTCGTCGAGGACATAGTGGACTTGAACTGGGGATTGGGACATGAGTAGATGGGAGTGAGGGAGAAGGAGATGGGGACGTCTCTTGAGAAAACCCTGCGCTTATATGTGTCTCTCGAGCGGGGTTTGAACGTTTAAACTCCCTTATCGCTTCATCTGCGAAGACGTCATCCTTCGAGACCCATTGATTATCGGAGTCCGGGTATCCGCGCCATTTGACCAAATACTGCAGTTTCCTTGTTCTGCCGAAGCGCCGAGAGTCTAGAATCTTCTCGACCTCGTATTCTTCTTCGCTGTCAACCAAATCCGGTGGTGGGCGCTGATAGTTGGGGCCGTGTGTGGGAGTTTCACGATAAGGAGTCAGGAGGTCCGTGTGGAACACTGGATGGATGCTCCACTGCGTGGGAAGTTCTAATCGGTAATTGACTGCGGACATCACCTGGATGACCTTAAAGGGGCCGTGTCTTCTGGGCGCAAGCTTTGTGGTTGGTTGGTTGGTACGTAGGTGGCGTCCTTCGAGCCAGACCAGGTCTCCGATTTGGTACTTGGGCATATCTCTGTGTTTGATCCACCCCTGCTGCGCTTTTCTCATCAGTTCCTGGGCGCGCATTCTAGCCTCTTTGAACTGTTTGACGCGAAGTGCTACTTGAGGGATGGGGGAAGGTCGATCGATCCAGTCGGCGCGTGGGTTATACCCCATGAGGATGTTGAAAGGGGACTCCTTAGTAGATTCGTTGGGCCAGTTATTGTGAGTGAATTCCGCCATTGGGAGATAGTGGATCCAGTCGTCCTGTCGTTCGTTAACCCAAAAGCGCAGGTATTGTTCTAGCCACTGGTTGGTTCGTTCCGATTGTCCGTCCGTTCTCGGGTGATAGGCCGTGGAAATGTTCTGTTCGATTCCGAGTATTTTGCATAGTTCGCGTGTGAATTTGGATGCGAATCGCGGGTCTCGATCACTGATGATGCGCGCCGGTAGTCCAAATCGGGAGAAGACGTGTTTTACGTACAGGGCTGCGGTTCCTTCCGCGCTTATCTCTTCCAGGCACGGGATGAATATGGCCGCTTTTGAACAGTCGTGGTCCGTTACTGTCAGTATCGTGTCGCATCTGTCTGCTTGGGGTAATTTTGTGATGAAGTCCAATGCTATGGTCTCGAACGGTGTTGCTTCTGGTTTTGGGAATATGGGTTGCAGTGGTGCGCGTGTGGGGCGGTTGTTGACTTTGATCCTCTGGCAGTCGGCGCATCCCTTAACGTAGTCTTGTACTTCTTGTCGTAGTCCTGGCCACCAGTAGTATCGCTCCACCATTTTGATCGTTCGGCTAATTCCCGGGTGTCCATGTATCGGTGGGTCGTGATGCACTTGAATGATGTGTCTTCGTTCGACATGGTCTCCTGTGACTGCGCGTCGTCCGTCCTTGTACCACGTGCCTTCGATCTTCTTGAGTTTGTGAGGGTCGACCCATCGTCGGATGGTTTCTTCGTCTTGGGTGTACACTGGGTTTGTGGGTTGCATTTCTGCGACGGTTACTGTGTCTCCGAGTCGTATTGGGTCTTCCGTGGTGTCGATCTCTGCTGCTCTGACGAAGATGTGGTCGGGTAGTACCGTGACTTGTTCGTTGTCGTGGTCTCCTTGATCGTAGTCCGGTCGTCTGGATAGCGCGTCTGCTCGCCCGTTGGCTGTGCCTTTAATGTGGTGAATCTCTATGTCGTATTCAGAGAGTTCGAGTACTTCCCGGGCTACGCGTCTCGATATCTTTTGAGGGGATCTCCAGTATTGCAGATTCATATGGTCCGAGAATACTTTGATTTTGTGCGGTGATCCTGCGAGGTATTGTCTCCAGTTGCGTAAGGCTTTGACTATGGCAAGTAGTTCTAGATCGTAGATGTCGTAGTTTCGTTCGGCTGCGTTGAGGGTGTTTGAGTAGTATGCGATGGGGATGGCGCTTGTTATCTTCGCCTCGCTGGAGTAGTACTGCTCCCACAGCGTATCCTGACGCGTCGACTTCTAACTCGAATGGTTTATCCAGTTCTGGGTGTTTGAGTACCGGTTCTTGCGTTACTAGCTCTTTGAGTTTGTCGAATGCCTGTTGCTGTTCCGTTCCCCATGCCCATTCCGTATCTTTGCGGGTAAGTTTATTGAGGGGTCGTGCGTGTGTGGCAAAATTTCGAATGAAAGCGCGGTAAAAGTTGCAGAAGCCCAAGAATGATCGCACCTGTTTGACGGTTTTTGGGGTAGGCCATTCACGTATGCCCGAAATTTTGATGGGGTCCATGCGAATCACCCCCTTTTCAATGATTACCCCCAGGTAATCGAGGGAGGAAGAGTGGAAGGTGCATTTCTCCAGTTTCAGGTAGAGGTCGTGTTCTTCTAGGAGGTCCAGAACTGCGTGTACGGCTTCTGTGTGGTCTTGTTCCGTGGTCGTTGTTGCAATGCCAATGTCGTCCATGTATGCCCGTATGATAGTCCCTTTGCATTCGAAATATTCGATAAGTGGTGCGATGATATAGTTCATCATGGCTTGGAAGGTGGCTGGTGAGTTTGTTTGCCCGAAGTACATGACCAATGGTTCGTATAGCCCGTATTTTGTCTTGAACGCCGCTTTTCCTGGTCACCGTCTTTGACAAGTATGTTGTTGTATCCCCATCGTACGTCGAATTTGGAAAAGATGACTCCGCCGCTTAGGTCTGCGATGAGCTCTGGTATCAGAGGGAGCGGGTATTGGTTGCGTATGGTCCACTTGTTGATTACTCGGTAGTCCTGTACTGGTCGTAGTTTTCCGTCCTTCTTTTTGATGAAGAAGAAGGGGGATGCGTACGGGGATTTGGAGGGTCTGATATATCCTTTTGCCAGTTCTGCGTCGAGCCATTCTTTAAGTGCTTTGTCTTCCGCTTGGTTCATCGGGTAGATTTTGCAATCGATGTGATCAGGAGCGTCAGGTTTGAATTCGATAGCGTGGTCCCATGGTCTAGAAGGTGGGAGGCGGTGTGATTCTTCTTCGCTGAAGACCTTCGCGTGTCGTTTGTATTCGTCCGGGATTTCCTTCTTCTCCGTGTATTGTTGTGCCGTGATTGCTAATTCCGTTGCCGTGGTTCGTAGATGGATGGGTAGCGAGTCCTCTTCTAGTTCTGCGAGGATGTGCTCTTTGTGTTGGTCCATACATTGCTCGAGGGTTTGCCGTAGTTGTTCCACTGCTGATCGTGCCGTAAAGGGTCTGAGTGGGTTAGTCGTACGTATGATGATGGGATATTGTTTTGTGTCCAGGGTTGCGGTAGCCCAGTGAATTCTGGGTTGGAAAGTGGCCAGCCAGGGATATCCGAGTATGACGTCTTCTCCTCCTACGTCTGTAATGAAGAATGGGATTGTCTTGACCTTCCCATCTGTTTGTACGTTCAGGTCGGTGTAATGGGTGATCTTCCCGCCTTTGTTGTGCGTCCCGTCGATGTTCCAGATATTACGGGGTCGTTCTAATTCTTTAATCCCAATGCCCATTTGTTTGGCGAAGTTGGGATGCATGAAGTTGTTGGTGGCTCCTGAGTCCACTAGTGCTTGTTTGTCGGCCATTGAGTTACTCGTGCGGATCGAAACTGAAACATGCATAGATCGATAGCGCGTTATGAACTGCAAGTTACATTGAGAAGCCCTCACCCAGGCCGATGGGTTTAGGCGTCGGGGAAAATCCTTCCTCATCCATTCCCCCATCTGATTGTGAAGCTCTGCCATTTTACCCATCATTAGGGTCATCGGCATGTCGGTTTCTTGTGATGGGGTGGTCGGCTCATCTAGGTTGATGAGTGGTTCCTCCGCTACACTCGGGGGTGCGGTTGGAACTTCTTTGATGTAGGCACTCTGTCCTTGAGGAGGCCCATTAAACCCTTGTCGTGGTTGGCGAGGCTGGGAACAGTCACGTGAGAAATGTCCTTTACGTCCGCAATTGTAGCAGGTGACGTCCTTAACATTAAAGATGCCGCGTCCTCCGTGTCCGCGTTGGATAAATCCTCCCCTTGGTGGGAATGGGGGACGGTTGTCGCGGTGGTTGATCTCTGGGCGATTTGGGTCGCCTACTTCTGCTACTCGGGCTCGAATTCTTCCTGGGGTTGTGTCCATTGCGTCAGGGTGGTTCTGGTACTGGCGCCATGCTGGTTGGTTGGGCCTCTGCGGTGTTTGGAAGCGCATTTGCTGCTGTTTGGGGCGCTGGGTCGTGGGAAGGTCGCCCGAAGCCGTCTTGCCTGGCCTTCATGTGAAGGTACTTCTTCTGTTGCTCGATTACGGCTGTCTTCCATTGCGAGTAGTTCCTGGGGTCGTGGAACTGGTAGGCGTTGCGATAGAGGTCCATGGGTAGTCCTCTCGTGAATTTGTCGAGGACTAATTGGTCATCTAGACGGTAGCCAGCTAGACGGACGGTTTTCTCGAATTTGGTTACGTAGCTGTCAATGTCGGACCCCGTCATGCGGAAGCCCTTATCCAGCTCTAGGCGAGCGTTCTCTTGTTCGAGGTTGTCGCGGAATTGCTTTTTGAAGGCGATTTCGACGCCGCTCCAGAGCCATGGATCGGCCTGGTCTGGTTGTTTGTCAAGCCATTCTTGAGTCTTGGTGGCCCATTCGTCGACAAGGTCCCCTTGGAGATAGGTGAGGAACATCATTGCCTTGGTGTAGGGGAAGTTGATGTTGCGGTTGAATTTGTTAACCCCTGCGAATCGGTTCCATTGGGCTAGGAATGCTTCGGCTTTGTCCCGTTCTCCTTTGAATACGGGTGGTTCCTTTCCGACGAATCAGTCGGTGAGTTGTGGAGGCATTGGTATGCCGGGAATTTCTGTTGGGTTTCCTCCTGGGCCATCGCCTCCGCCTCCGTCTCCGCCGTGGTTGTTTTTGTCATCTCCGGGGTCTCCCCCAGGAGGTGGGTCGGCGTGACGCGGGTATTTGGTGTCAAATAGGGCAGTGCCTATGCGCATTTCTTCGTGCGTTATCGTCTGTGTTTGGCTCATGACTGGAATGGACTTAGCGATAAGTTCCAAGGCTTCTTCTTCTTGTTCGTCTTTGAGGACTGTGGATTTCTTCGGGGTTACTTGCGAAGTGACTGGGAAGGTGCTGGTGTTTTGGGAGTAGGGGATCGAGCTGGTTCTTCTGTTTCTCCGTCAATGAGTCCCCACTGGTCACGGGTTACTACTTCGCTGGTGCGGATGTCGAGGTTAAGTGCGGATGATGCGGGTTTTGTGACTTGGAATTTGTTGTTGGCGTCGCTCCAGCGGATCTCGGTCCAACAGGTGAAGTCGAAGTTGAACTCGACTGGGATAATATGTTGTCGGTCTTGTGGGTCAATGTAGTAGGCGACTGTATCCAGGGATTTCTGCGTCGTCTTCCAGAAAGCTGATTGAAGGTATCTTTTGGGAATGTTACGTTCTCCTCGTCGGTCGATGTAGTAGGGGCAGAAGGGCACCCAGAGGTCTTTGGTTTTAGGATTGGCCACTGGTGGATCTTGGTCTTAATGTAACGTCTACCACGGACGTTTGCCTGACTTAGGCCTCGGATGATGCGGCGATCCTAAACGATTTGTAGAACAGGCGATTTGTAATGGCGTCAGGATACTCAGCTGGATGCGGAGCTAGATCTCCGTTCAACGCGATGAAGGCGTATAAGTCCTCCTCTTGAGGTACGTTTGCGGGTGGTTCGTCGAGGGGTACGATAGTCCTCCAAGAAGGGTGGTCGACAATGTAGATGTAACCGTATGGCCTGGCGACTCGTTCGTTGTAGTAGAGGAATACGCGGTGGTATACTGATCCAGACGGATAGGCGTCCACTGCCCACGGAGGGGAACTCAGGATAAGCTCACGGGGATCCCTGGTCTAAGGGGATATACCGGAGAGGACTCACTTCAAAGGGAGGAGAGCCCTAAAGACGTCGAGACAACAAGATGGTGGTATTGAAGAAGACCAAGATGGCGATCCTGGTCTTCCATCGCTACTACTTATACAGATACTCGCGGGCTTTCAAGCGCCGCTTCGAACTATCCTAGCCAATAGCGTAAGTAGAGCAAACCCTAGTACAGCTATCCTAGGAATGAGTCACATCGAGTCATGATCTGATCCGTTATCGTACACAATCACATGCGCCGGAGCTTACCCGGCTGACTGATCCAATAAGTCCATGACAATATACTGCTGACGTGGTGTCATCCCCGAGCGTCAGTGTCCACTTCCGGGCCGAAACGTAACAGCTGGGGATACAACAACGTCCGCATGAAGGAGGGCGACGAAGAAAAGGCTGCCTTTAAAACACGCTACGGCTTCTTCGAGCCACTCGTTATGCCCTTTGGCCTCACTAACGCACCCGCTACCTTCCAAGCAATGATGGACTTCACCTGCGGGCCTACCATCTTGAAACACGAAGCCCTAGGCACCACGATCCGAGTCTACATCGACGACGTCGCTATAGCCTCACGGAACGGCAGAGAGGGCCACGTCGCAGCGGTACGTGACATACTGCAGGTCGCCAAAGACCTCGACTTGTACTTCAAACCAGAGAAGTGCGTTTTCGGCGCGCCCTCGATCGATTACCTGGGGGTAATCCTTGAAAAGGGGGTGACTCGCATGGACCCCATCAAGGTCGCCGGCATCCGCGACTGGCCCACACCTACCACGGTTAAACAGGTCCGATCTTTTCTCGGCTTCTGTAACTTCTACCGCCTCTTCATCAAAGGCTTCGCTACCCACGCGCGCCCCTTAAACCGCCTAACGCGAAAGGACGCGGAATGGCACTGGGGCCCAGACGAAGATGCCTCGTTCACAAAGCTCAAAGACCTGGTGACGAGCGAACCAGTACTAGCACACCCGAACACCCGGGAACAATTCGAGCTGGAAGTAGACGCATCAGGATTCGCGGTGGGTGCCGTACTCTTACAGCGCAAGGAGGACGGCAAACGACACCCCATAGGATACTACTCAGCAACACTCAACGAGGCCAAGCGAAACTACGACATCTACGACCTCGAGTTGCTAGCCATCGTCAAAGCATTCCGCCACTGGCGCCCCCTACTAGCGGGCTCCCATCACAAGGTCAAGGTGTTCTCAGATCACCTCAACCTACAATACTGGAGATCCCCACAACGAATAAGTCGGCGCATCGCAAGGGAAGTTCTGGAACTCTCTGAATACGATTTCGAGATTCACCACATCAAGGGTACCACAAATGGAAGAGCAGACGCACTCTCTCGAAGACCGGATTACGATCACGGAGATGACGATAACAAGGACATCGTAGTCCTCCCGGACGCGCTCTTCGTACGGGCCACTCAAGTCGAAACCATGATGCCAACCGCCGCAACCATAGAACCCGAAGAAATGGAACGACCAGACGCCACGTACCACCAAGACGAAGACCATCTCCGCCCCTGGATAGATGCGCACCGACTGAAGAAGGTCGAGGACACCTGGTACAAGGATGGAAGACGAGTGGTTACCGGCGGACTATACGACAAGAGAAGTATCATTTCCGCGCACCACGTATCTCCGGTTTACGGCCACCCAGGCATCAACAAGACCACGCAATTAGTGGGACGCTTCTACTGGTGGCCAAACCTCCGCCAGGACGTCCTGGACTATGTCAAGGGATGCGCCGAATGCCAGAGACACAAGGCAAACAACCGACCCACCAAGGCACCGCTCTCTCCAATCTACCCAAACCCCAAGGCACTCCCCTTCGAAACCATCGCACTCGACTTCATCACCAAACTACCACTCTCACAAGGGTTCGACTCCATCCTCACGGTCACCGATCACGACTGCTCGAAAGCAGCCGTCTTCATCCCATGCAACGAAGAAATCACGGCAGAAGGGACCGCCGCACTATACGCTAAGCATGTCTTCCTGCGATTCGGACTCCCCACCAAGGTAATCAGCGATAGGGACCCGCGCTTCGCATCCAAATTCTCGCGCGAACTATGCAACATCCTGGGCATCTCGCAAAACATCTCCACGGCCTACCACCCACGGACGGACGGACAGTCCGAACGAACAAACCAATGGCTGGAGCAATATCTCCGATTTTGGACCAACGAGCGGCAGGACAATTGGGCGGCGTACCTCCCTATTGCGGAGTTCACGCACAACAACTGGCCTCACGAGACCACAAGGAAGTCCCCTTTCTACCTCTTAATGGGGTACAACCCGCGCGCTGATTGGATCGATAGACCATCACCAATCCCACAAGTGGCATTACGAATCGACCAATTCCGAGAAGCTAGGGCCGAGGCCAAGGCCCTCCTTATCAAGGCGCAAAAATCGTGGATCAAACACAAGGATACGCCCAGGTACAAGGAAGGAGACCTCGTGTGGTTAGAAGGACGCCACCTACGTACTAATCAACCAACCGCAAAGCTTGCGCCCAAGAGACATGGCCCCTTTAGGGTGACGCAGGTGATGTCCCCAGTCAATTACCGCCTGGAACTTCCCACGCAGTGGAGTATCCACCCAGTATTCCACACAGATCTTCTCACCAGATATCACGAGACTACCACGCACGGGCCTAACTACTTGCGCCCACCTCCAGAATTGGTAGACGGAGAAGAGGAATATGAAGTCGAGAAGATTCTAGACCTCGCGAAGGTTCGGAAGGACCCGGAAACTCCAATACCTAGTGAAATGGAAGGGATACCCCAACTCGGAGAATCAGTGGGTCGACCGGAGCGAGGTATTCGCCGACCAGGCGATCAGAGATTTCAAGGCGCTAAACCCCTTGAGAGAAATACATTTAAAGGGGACCCGAGACGAGCTAAGTCCTACAGCAACCTCTGCTACCCACTCTCATCCTGTCTCCATCCGCACCATGTCTTCCTGCTCCCTGCCCTCGCAGTCCACCATCGACACAGTGGTGCAGAGCCTCGTCACTCCCCGCGGACCTGTCACCCGCGAAGATGCCATCGCGGTACTCAGCAACTTCCCCGACCCCGCCATCGGGGGAATCGCCGACTCCCCCGAGGCGCAACCTGGCACCTACGAGGAGGGCGCTACCGGAAACGAGGAGCGCGCCCTACTCGAGGGCCAGGCGCCAGATCGCCTCATTCAATACGTTGACGGACACGGTCACACTGGACCTGTCCCGGTACCACACGGAGTTTGGGCCAATACGGCCGTGGAAGGAGATCGTCCGGGAGTGGAGGGACGAGCAGTTACGGAGGGCGCAGCTGCGGATGCAGCAGATGAAACACCGGCGAATGATGGCGAGGATGGGTGGGGGCTCGGGGAGGACGCAGACGGGGACTACGCAGTTGCACACCCCCACATTCTATTGACCACTGACACTGACGACCCCCGCGAAACCCCATACTCCCTCAACACCGAACAAGCACAATGGCTGGAAGATCAGATTGCGGCGGGAGTCCTCCGACAAAATGAGGTCTTATGGACCACCGTCAGAGATCGGTTCGTACAAGCCTACACCGACACATCCAAGCAAACCAACGCACGCAAAGCACTCCAAACCCTCACGATGAAGGGAGGAGATATTGACACTTACGTTGCAACGTTCCAGAACCTCGTCACAAAGGCGGGGTATAACCCCGATGAAGCCACAACGCTGGAGTTATTCCAGGATGGGCTCCCAAATCAGTTAGTCGTTAACGCTGTCCGCTTCCAGCACCCTGTCAACTGGGAGCAGTGGAAGGCGGCCGCTCGGTTGCAGCAGGCTGAATACCTTATTCTTAAGGATCGTCTCGGCAAGGGCAAACCCCAGCGAAAGAAAGGAGGACAAAGCAGAGAGCAGTGGGTCCAGGCCCTCAAAGGAACTCGCGATCCAAATGCCATGGATGTTGGACGCGCCTGAGCCTCCGTGGCTCTCACCGACACCGACAAAGCCTCCCTTCAGAAGGAGGGACGATGTTTTAGATGTCGTGCGCAAGGGCATATCTCGCGTAACTGTCCTCAAAAGGGCCTGCGAGTGGCTGCCGCTACATCTGCCATGGCGCCAACCCCCATGTCCCCACGACCATCAGCCCCGACTCCCTCAGGTTCAGGTTTACCAACTCCCGCCGTCTCTTCTTTCGCCATACAATCTAGTCGCGTACTATCGAACGAAGAGCAGGCGGATCTACAGATCGCAGCGATGAAAGCACAGACCCAAGAAGTGCGGGACCTTATGGTCGAAAAGTTATTTGGACGGGAGGATTTTCTCAACGCTTGAACCCGGCGGCCTGGGCTAGAGCATTAAACTTAAACGTGTACACTAGCAGGTTTCGTTCCATGCGAATTCCAGTTTTATTCAAATCAGTACACGCTACGGCCGAACGACAAGTCCTTATCGACTCAGGAGCTACCGACAATTTTATATGCTCCTCGCTTTTAAAACGACTCCAAATTGGGACGCGGGAGGTGACTCACCCCATCCGTATCTGGAATGTAGATGGCACCCATAATCAGGACGGCGCCATTACCCATTACACGGACCTCACTGTACGAACGGGCACAGAAGAAAGGACGCTTCGCTTCTTAGTTACTAACCTAGGAAGGGATGAAGTGATCCTGGGATACCCTTGGTTTACGGCCTTTGAGCCTAAGATCAAGTGGGGAGACGCGACGCTGAACGAGGAGTTTCAGCCGGTCGTGGTCTCGAGCCTTCACTTGTCAGACGAAGCCACGCCCATGGAAGCTTCCATCCGGGCGTTGGAGACGTACGAACTTGACGAGGAAGCATGGGAACAGCTCATGGACGATGAGCGGGAACCCCAGATTGCATTCTTACGCAAAACCACAACCGCGTCCGAATTGGCACAGCAAGAGGCGGCAAAGAAGAAGGAGCGGACCTTCGAGGAGATGATCCCCGAGGAATACAGATGTCACCGTAAAATTTTTGACGAAGAAGCATCTCACCGCTTTCCCCCATCCCGCCCTTGGGATCATGCCATAGACCTCCTCCCCAACGCTCCGGCCTCACTAGACTGTAAAGTTTACCCACTTGCGCAGAACGAACAAGAGGCCTTAACTACTTTCCTGAACGAGCAACTGGCAAAGGGGTACATTCGCTCGTCCAAATCGCCATACGCATCTCCCTTCTTCTTTATCAAGAAGAAAGATGGCAAATTACGCCCTGTCCAAGATTACAGACGACTAAACGAGCTCACAGTCCGAAATCACTACCCACTCCCCCTGATCCCTGAACTCATAGATCGGATACGCAATGCACGCCTCTATACAAAGCTCGACGTCAAATGGGGGTACAATAACGTGCGGATCAAACTGGGGGACGAGTGGAAAGCCGCTTTCAAGACGAACCAGGGGTTGTACGAACCCCTCGTCATGTACTTCGGGCTTACCAACTCTCTCTCCACGTTCCAAGCAATGATGGATGACACATTCCGACCGCTCACCTTGACAAACGAAGTGATCGTCTATATGGACGATATCTTAATCGCCACGCCCCTTGACTACCCCCATCATCGCGCTATAGTGCATGAAGTTCTCCGCTTGTGCGAAGAACACGACCTCTACATCAAACCCGAGAAGTGCGAATTCGAAGTGCTGGAAGTCGAGTACCTCGGACTCATCATAGGCCATGGCAATCTCCGGATGGACCCCGTTAAGGTACAGGGTATCCGAGAATGGCCCGCCCCAAGGAGTCCTCCGCGAAGTACGCGCCTTCCTTGGATTTTGCAACTTCTATCGGCGATTCATCCGCGGTTTCTCCGCACTCGCGCGACCCCTACACGACCTACCCGTAAAGACACCCCGTGGCACTGGGGGCAACGGGAACAAGACGCGTTCGACAATGTCAGACGTAGCATCGAACGCGAACCTACACTCCTATTTCCCGATCTCACTAAACCATTCGAACTCGAGGTCGACGTGTCTAACGTTGCCATCGGAGCCGTGCTTAATCAGCTCGGCCCGGATAAAAACTACACCCCATTGCGTTCCACTCCGAATCCTTCAGCCAGGCGGAGCGCAACTACGATATTTACGACAGAGAGCTACTGGCGGTCGTCAAGGCCCTGCGAGCGTGGTGTACATATCTAGTCGGCTCCCCCCATAAGATTATTATTCACACCGACCACGCCAACCTTCAGTACTGGAAGGAACCTAGAAAGATCAGCAGACGAGTCGCGCGCGAGTTCCTGGAACTCTCGGAATACGATTTTCTCCTGAAACACGTCTCCGGAGTCAAGAACAGTTGCGCAGATGCCCTGTCGCGAAGAGCAGACTACACGGCGCACGAGGAGGACAACAATAACATTATTGTCCTCCCAGCGGACCGCTTCCTTCGAGCAACGGAAATGTCCATGCACGATATGGACATTTGGACCCAGATATCGCAGAACCTCGACGAGAAGGAAGTACTGCGATGGGTCGAACCCCACAACCTACGAAAAGTGGGAGGATTATGGTGGAAGAACGACGCACTAGTTGTCGTGGGCGACAACGACCTTAAATGGGGGGTAATCACCTTTTTCCACGACACACCGGCCATGGGACACCCAGGAATTGCAAACACTTACGAGTTACTACGACACGACTACTGGTGGCCCAACATGCGCAAAGACGTGGAAGACTATGTCAAAGGATGCGCGACATGCCAGGCGAACAAATTAACCCCCACCGTCAAAAACCGCACCTATTCCCCATCACCACAGACCCGAACGCCGAACCATTCGAGGTCGTCACCATGGACTTCATCACCAAACTCCCTCCGTCAGATGGATACGACTCTATACTCACAATCACGGACCACGACTGCTCAAAGGCTTCAATCTTCATTCCGTGCAACGAGTCGATCACAGCAGAAGGAGTGGCGCGACTGTACCTTCACCACGTGTACCCACACTACGGCATACCCCGAAAAATCATCACGGACCGAGATCCCCGATTCACTTCCGCATTCATGACCAATCTTTGCAAAGTTCTCGGGATTCGTCAGAACATCTCATCCGCCTATCACCCCCAAACCGATGGACAGTCAGAACGAACAAATCAGTGGTTAGAACAGTACCTCCGACATTGGAGCAATGTGCAGCAGGATAATTGGGCGGAAGCCTTACCGGTGGCCCAATTCGCGCACAACGCTTGGCCCAATGCAACCACAAAGGAATCGCCGTTCTCACTCATCATGGGATGGGAACCACGCACCGTGTGGACACCAAAACCCACATCATCTCCATCCGTCGAACAACGTCTAGAAGACATGGTCATCAGACGACAGCACGCGCAAGATTGCATCAGACACGCGCAAGAACTCATGGCAAAAAGGGGTAAGACGCGTTTCATCCCTTATCAAGAAGGCGCAATGGTCTGGTTGGAAGGCACGAACCTCCAAACCTTCTACCCCACCACAAAACTAGCTCCGAAACGCCACGGACCGTTCCGAGTGAAAAGAGTCCTCTCAGACGTCTCGTATGAGCTGGAACTTCCGAGCACGTGGAAGATCCACCCAGTCTTCCATGCAAACCTCCTTACGCCATATAAGGAGACGGAGCTGCATGGCGTAAACTTTACACACCCACCCCCGGACCTGATCGATGGGGAAGAAGAGTTCGAAGTGGAGCGTATTCTGCAATCCCGATCACACGGACGAGGGCGCAAACTTCAATTCCTCGTCCAGTGGAAGGGCTTCCCGATAAGTGACAGCACGTGGGAACCCCTTGAAAATGTTCGACACGCCCCGGATCTCATCACCGACTTCTATCGCCTAAATCCTACCGCCGAAGGGGCTGGACGAAAGATATAAGATACACCCTTCGACATCGCTGTCACCCAACCCCCCTCCTTCCACTCCACCATGACCACCACTCCCATTGTCTCCACCATTCAGACTCGTCGCCCAGTTGAGATAATTCTCAAAAATCTGACCGTCCCTTCGCAGGACTTGGGTGTCCCCTCCGAACCAGAGGGTCGTACGCCGTACTCTGTTGTCCCTAACTCGCCCCCACTCCCCATACTTGCACTTGCTACTTCAGCCCTAGCGGCGCTGGCCGAAGAGTCTACTGAGACCACTAAGTCACCTGAATCTCCCCGACCTATTATCGTCCCCTTTTCCGTCGACACACCCGTTCCCGTCCACGTACCCGCCACACCGACGTACCCACCTGAGTCCACTATCCCCCTCTCTCCTCCACCACCGCTGTCACCCCCCGCTGTCCTCACCACCCACGTCCCCACTCCGTCATTCCCCGCTGGGATGGACCACACGTTCACGCCCATTCCTCAGACTCGCAAAGTCGAGCCCGACCCCGCTCTCACCCTCCTAGACGATGAGGAGGACAAAGAAAACGAAGACCCTGGCATCCCTTTTTTCCTTAACGACCCCACTTCACCCACCTTCTTCCCACTTCTCGTTGGCGAGACGGGTACTGTTAAGGAAACGGCGCGCTACATCTACTACCGCCACAACTACCAGGAGGTTGTCGGGACCATGGGGAAGGGTCATCCCTGTTACGCTTCGCAAGTCTTCCTTAACGAAGTATACACCGGCCAGCTTGCGCAGTACATTACCGACAACCAACTAAACATGTTCCACCCTCATGACCCCCGCACTATCGTCCTCAATGAAGTGCTAGTCGAACTCCATAACCCCCGCCTCCACGCCGAAATCTCTCGTCTTCGCGAATGCCTCACGCGACGGGACGCTATTCGCACTCGCCAGTCGGATATCCGACGTCTTGAGACGGAACTGACTCAGGATCAGTTCCACCTTGATATGGACTTTTCCTCAGTCCGGAAGCGTCTTCAGTACGCCCGGGCAATTCCCCTCATCGCCGACAAATACGCCGAGCTTCATGCGAAGCCCGTGCATCCCCGTAGCTCGCCCGAGCCTATCCCCCTTGCCCCCCGCGACGCTGGACCCAGCAAGATGCCCCGCCTTCAAGGAGAAGGCGGCAAGCGTCGACGCAAGTGTTTCCAGTGTAAGTCGGAGGAGCACCTGGTGGCACAGTGTCCTGAGCGGCGGGCTCGGGAACCATGCCAGTGGTGTGGGAGTCAAGCCCACCGGCTCGACGTCTGTCTCATCCGACGCCTTTCTCCGATGACGCCAGCGCATGTAGACCCAGATTCTCGCCCTAGGTGGTGCGGGAAGTGCCTGAGGTACGATGCCACGCATGAAGAGATTAAGTGTCCAATGTACGAGATGTGCTGGGACTGTGGAGAGAGAGGACGCTTCATGTTCTTGCGTCGACACACTTGCCCCCGCACCCCCTCTCCCGTCCCTGCGAACATTCCTGCCGAGGAGGACTATGCCTACACCAGCGACTAGTTGAAGTCGAGGCGACTTCAATTCTGACGGGGGGGTAATGTTACGATTTATCTCGGTTTCTCACTTCGCGCCCTCTGACTCCTGTACTTTTACAATGTGTTCCCATGACTCGCGCTTCTCGGCTTCTACTCCGTACTTTGCGCCTCGGCAATAGGATGGCCAGTTTTGCGCTTCGTTTCGTCCGCTGACCATTTCTGAGGCACGCGTCGTTCCGCGAGATTCCCTTGTACTACTTATGACTATTCCCTTTGTTCTCGCTTTTGTACAGTCACATCAGACTTGCGCCATATGTTTGCATCATGCAAACATCCTGTACTAGTATATAAGTCACGCCCTACCTAGCTTGTACGGTAGACTTGACTTCTTGTGTAATACCACATCGTCTTTGCCTCACGAACGTCTTGACTCGCCTTTGCGCTTGAGTCCCCGCTTTAGCTCGCCTTTGCGCTTGAGCCTTGCCTCCCTACTATTGCGCTCGGTACCAGGGATACCGAGCGACACTTGTGCATCACCGAACTGAGTCTTAACCGACTCGTACTCTTCCGATCCCGTTGACTTAGACGCGGTACACGTCGTACCTAACGCTCCTGTGGTGGCGTTACACAACCAGAGGAAGAACCAAGCACCTCTGAACCAGCACCTTCCGAAACCAGTGGAGAAGACAAAAACACGGAAAGCCAAGAAAGCGAAGGATCAGAAGTTGAGGAAGTCATCCAAACAACTGAGTCCCTACACATAAACGAACCAGAGAATATCGAAATCCACCCCCCCATAGATATGGCCACTGCTACAATTACCAGAGAAGACTTGGCCACCGAAGAAGCGCGAAGAATTACAGAAGAAGCCGAAGCCTACTTACGACCCATCAACCCCACCACCGGGCATTGCATGACGGCAGATGACACTGCCATATTTCGAGCGGTAGGACCCAACATCCCCAACCCCCCACTGGGAGCAGGGGGACCCCCAGCACCTAGAAGGCCAGGAGGGAACTTCGGTCAAGGACCGCCAGGAGGAGGAAGACAACCTCAATTCAGAGGTGGAGGCGGAGGAGACCCATTCAGCGGAGGACCACCACCACTGCCACCACCACCCGCGGCCGGGCTGGCACCAGGACCTCCCCACAGGGCAGATAAGTTAGTGGGTGAACCACCAAACGTTTTTGATGGAAACTGAGATGAGTATGAATCCTTCCTCACCCAGTGGCACATTTATTGGGGACAAAATTCAGAAGCGCCGATCATGACCAACGTCTATCGGTGATGCCTACTCTTCTTGGGCTTTATTAAAGGACCCCAAGTGTCAAACTGGACGCTCGGTTTTCTCCAGTGGCTCAATAATGAGCTCCACCACAGATGCAACCGATATGACCCATTTCTATGGGACACCTTGACAGCGGGATTCTCAGACCGCTTCTCAAATGTACTCGAGCAAGAACAAGCGCAAGCCACGCTCGCTAAAGGCTTTAAGATGATCAGTGACGATATTGACTCGTACATCACCAATTTCGAGCAACTTGCACAGAAGGCTGACTATCGCCTCAACGATCGCCAAACGCTGGACCGATTCACGGTGGGCCTACCCAAGGCCTTATTCACCAAAATATACGAACTGGACGACCCCCAGACCTTCAACGAGTGGAAAGAAGCTGCACTACGACGACAAAAACAGTACATCCATCTGCGAGCACGCCCGGGGCTGAACACCTTGCCCTGCAGCGCACCACCACCACACCCTCCACAGACACGAGGGTACGCCCCACAATGGGCGCCACCACGATTCCCACCACCCCGTTACGACCCAAACGCAATGGATACGTCTGCAGATTGAACACGCGTGCGCCTCACAGAAGTAGGGGACCCAAACCGAGGAAACTACCAATGTCCACCATTTCCACCGAGAGGAGGCCCAGGACAGAACAGAGGAAGTGGACAGCGCCACAACATGAGGGAAGTCATCTGTTACAATTGTAACAACCCGGGTCACTTCTCACGAGACTGCACGCATCCCAGAAGGCAAAGACAACCACTCCAACCCTGAGCAAGTACAAGCCGAAGTGCAGATACCAACTATTATAGTCAGGAACCGGCAATGGCACACCGCGCCGAAGCTACACCCAAAGAACAAGCAAAAGGGTGGATGGACACAATACGAGGGGCTAGTGATGAGGTCAAGGACCTCATATTCAAGGACCTGTGGACCCAAGAGGGTTTTCAGGATGCCTGAACCCATCGGCCTGGGTGAGGGCGGTTAATTGTAACTCTGTAATCATGACTCGCTATCGTTCGCTTTGAATTCCAGTCTCGATTCGCACCAGTTACTCCATGGCTGACATTAAAGGACTCGTTGATTCGGGTGCCACGGACAATTTCATAAGACCCGCATTTGCCAAACGCATGGGCCTTGGGTTGCAACCCCTAGAGCAGCCCAAAAAGATATGGAACATAGACAACACGGAAAACAAAGCTGGGTCTATCACTCATTTTGTAGACTTGGATGTCCAAACCAGTAAAATTAACAAAACCATGAGGTTCCTGGTCACGGACATCGGAAACGAAGACTTAGTCCTCGGATACCCCTGGCTCGCTACATACGAACCCACCATCAGCTGGACCCACGCCACCATCCATGAAGACGCACTGCCCATAGTACTCCGATCCATCAACCCGATGGAACCCCATACTATCGTTGCAAGCGCAATCACACAAAGTGAGGCAGAAGATATCATCCAAGAATTAGAAGAGGAGTGCCAGATACGTACCACAGCCACCGAGCTGGCCATTGCCACTAACCAAAATACGACTGCAGCAGTCCTCCCAGAACCGTACCAACAGTTTGCAAAGATCTTCAGTGAAGAAGCATCTCACCGATTCCCACCATCACGACTGTGGGACCACGCTATCGACTTTAAACCTGGCACCCCCTCTAGTATCGACTGTAAAATCTACCCTATGTCCCAGGATGAGGATGAACAACTCCGCAAATGGCTAGACAAACAACTTAAAATGGGCTACATACACCCCTCAAAGTCGCCATACGCCTCGTCATTCTTCTTCATCAAGAAAAAGGATGGCAAACTGCGACCCATCCAAGACTATAGGAAGATCAATGCCTGCACGGTACGCAATCAATATCCGCTACCATTGATGTCAGAACTCATCAACGACCTCAGCAATGGACGTATCTACACCAAACTTGATGTACGATGGGGGTACAATAACATACGAGTCAAAGAGGGCGACAAACCCAAAGCAGCATTCAAGACAAAATATGGCCTCTTCGAACCGCTGGTCATGTACTTCGGACTTACCAACTCCCCCGCAACCTTCCAGAACATGATGAACGACATATTCGGCGACACGATCATCCACTTCCAAAGTCGAGGAATGACCATACGAGTCTACATGGACGACATCGGCATTGCAACAACCAAAGAAGCAGGGTTACAAGCACACATAGAAGCCGTCAGCGCAGTCCTACAAATCGCACTTGACCACGACCTCTACTTCAAACTCAAGAAATGCCTATTCCACCAACCGCGAATGGATTACCTGGGGGTAATCCTTGAAAAGGGGGTAACTCACATGGACCCCGTAAAAATTGCTGGCATACGCGACTGGCCCACACCCACGAAGGTACGCGATGTACACTCCTTCCTAGGCTTCTGCAATTTTTACTGCCTCTTCATTCGCGGTTTTGCCACATACGCATGAGCCCTCAACAAACTCATGCATAAGGATGCCAAATGGACATGGGGCAAAGATGAAGAAACGGCCTTCCAAACCCTCAAATGCCTAGTCACCAGCGAACCAGTACTCGCACACCCCACACTGACCGACCAATTCGAACTCAAGGTAGATGCATCCGGGTACGCCGTAGGCGCAGTACTCCTACAAAAGAAACAAGACGGAAAGCGACACCCCATCAGCTATTACTCAGCCACCCTGAACGAAGCCGAACGCAACTATGACATCTACAACATGGAACTTCTTGCCATCGTCAAAGCACTGCGACACTGGAGACCCTTCCTGGCAGGCTCGCCACACAAAGTCAAAATCTTCTCCGACCACCTTAACCTTACACACTGGAAATCACCCCAAAAGATAAGTTGCCGTGTTGCCTGAGAGGTCCTGGAGCTCATGGAATACGACTTCGAGATCCACCACATCAAAGGGACCAATAATGGAAGGGCCGACGCCTTGTCACAAAGACCCAACTACGATCGAGGTGAAAGAGACAACGAGGGAGTCATAGTACTCCCCAAAGCCGTGTTCGCGCGAAACATGGTGACCCAGACACCAGAAGTCCACAATCAAGACGAAGACACCCTATGCCCATGGGTAGATCCACATTGACTCAAGAAGATTGACGGAACCTGGTACCACCAAGGAGCACAAGTGATCACAGAAGGCCAGGACGCAATCCGCACTATCATAGCTAACCACCACGACCCCCCAGTATACAGACACCCAGGGATAAGCCGAACACTGCGGATTATCGAACGAAACTACTGGTGGCCACAAATGCCAAAACACGTAGTGGAATACATCCGGGGATGCGCGGAATGTCAATGTCACAAAGTCAACAACCGACCCACAAAAGCACCACTGGTACCCATCACACCGACCATTGATGCCAAACCCTTCGAGGTTATCACCCTGGACTTCATCACCAAGCTACCAATGTCCCAAGGATTCGACTCTATCCTCACAGTAATGGACCACGATTGTACCAAAGCATCTGTCTTCATCCCCTGCAACAAAGAAATATCTGCCGAAGAAACTGCAGCACTGTATGTTACTCACGTGTTCTGGAGATTCGGACTACCGGCAAAAATAATTAGCAACCGAGACCCACGCTTCGCGTCCAAGTTCATGCGGGAACTCTGCCAAATTCTCGGCATCTACCAAAATATCTCCACCGCCTATCACCCCCGAACCAACAGACAATCCGAACGCACCAACCAGTGGTTGGAACAATACCTCCGATTTGGACCAACGAGCGCCAAGATAACTGGGCGCACTTCCTCCCAATGGCGGAATTTGCTCACAGCAGCTGGCCGCATGAGGCAACAAGGAAGTCCCCTTCTCACTAATGATGGGATACGACCCACGCGCTGATTGGATGGATAAGCCATCTCCCATCCCTCAGGTACTCATGCGACTACAACAATTCCGAGAAGCACGGAAAGAAGCCCAGACCCTCATCAAAAAGGCACAATCGCTGTGGATCAAACACCGAGACACGCCTAGATATCAAATAGGGGACCAGGTGTGGCTGGAAGGGCGCCACCTCTGAACCAATCAACCAACTGCCAAGCTCGCGGCATGACGGCACAGACCTTTCAAGATTACACGTGTACTGTCACCAGTCAACTATCAACTCAAACTTCCCACGCAATGGAGTATCCACCCCATGTTTCACATCGATTTACTCACACCCTATCGGGAGACAACCATGCATGGAGAAAACTTCCAGTGCCTGCCACTGGACCTAGTCAATGGGGAAGAAGAATATGAAATCGAACGCATTCTAGACCATCGGCACTTCAGCAGAAGCAAGAAACTCCAGTACCTTGTGAAATGGAAGGGTTACCCCAACTCAGACAACCAGTGGGTCGACAAGAGTGACGTATTCGCCGATGAAGCGATAGCGGAGTACAAACGGAGTTCAAAAAGCGCGAGGACACATATAAACGAACCTGACGACGCTAAGTACACCCCATCCCTTCACACTGGACTCCTCACTCAACCAACAATGTCTCTTCCCACTCCCGCTTCCTCCCCCGCTATCGCTGCCAACCTCCGGGGGTCATTCACCCATCAAGAACTTAGCGTGGCCATCAACAACCTCGCCGCCATTGAAGACCTCGACAACCCCAACACCCCCGCCACTTACTGGCTCCTCAACGATGATGGCAAGCACCTCAACGCCGTCCCTTATATGCAGGCCAAAGTTGATCGGCTTCGTGCAGCTCTCCAAGACTGTGCGACTCCCTCACCGGGACCTCTCCTGGTACGAGTGGAGTACTGGGTCGATGCAGGTCAAGAACCCAAGCACACTACGGTGGGAGGAGTGGCGAGAGGTAGCGGCGAGGTGGAGGATCGAGCAACTAGCACTGGCAGCAACAAGGAGAACGAGGATCCTTGAGAGGAGGAAGTCGTTTGATGTGATGATGCACGCCAAATCCAAGAACAACCTGAGTGGGAGCTGAAGGAATGGTATCCAGCTGAGCACCCATTTATTATCACAACCACCGACTCTGATCACCCCGACGAAATGCCTTACACCCTCGACACCATCGGCCGCCCCCTCTACCAGGGCGCCATGCGGGTGGACCTCCCTGCCGACTCTCACCACATGGCCGTGCTTAACCGCTGGCTTTCCGACACCTGCTTTGCCCCCTATGGTTACATGCACAACCAAGGGGACAAATTCGTCCACTTCCCCATCACCGACTCCCAGGGAGTCACTACCCAGGTGGCGTATATTCAAGTCATCATCACCCCCGATCTGCTGGTGCTTGTGCTCGCTGCAGACAGCAACAAGACCTTCTCGAAGCCGCTTTACGTGGAGCTGCAAGTCCGAGAGTGGGGCAAGCCCTACTACACAGAGCTCGAGATGCAAGCCCTCGCTGCTGGACACTCCAACCAGCATGACCTTGACACGGCCGTCAACGAGTTGAAGGATGTGGGGCTCAAAGCTGAGTTGCATAGATTCTGCTCATTACGCAAGGAGGCTGAGCGCATTGAACATCGACTCCTCACCCTCTCCCAAGCACTCGGCGGGGTCCAAGGCAACATGGCCAAGTTGAAGTTTAGGTTGGAGATGGCGGACATTCACAATCGGGTAGAGTCGGCTCATGAGGGTTGGTTAGGAGGCATCGGGGCTCCTCAGTGCCGTGGGCATCGTGGCTGAAAAGGGGGTGATGTCACGACTCGGTTGAAGTGGACGCTTACTATACGGTGATGACTCCTTTAGTAAGTCTGTCACGGACGCGTATTATTTTTATCTTATTTTTGCGTATTTATACGCATTTATTTGATAGAGATATGAAGGGCCAAAGTACTGATAACGAGTTAGTCACATGGACTGCCACCCATGTGCACGTGATCGTGGGACAAGAGTCCCTTATACGTTTAGCTAAGTTCTGATTGGATGGAAGGAGATGGAAGACTCTAGAAGGATCTAGAACGTAGTTACATCATGATTAGTAGTTTATGCTTACTCGCTGTATTAGGTTTTACTCAGCAAGTGGAGCCGCTCGTAAGCGCGATGACATGTGCATCAGTCAGCACAATAAGATGCGCTATTATTAGACACGACGCGTCAGCTCCTGAGTCAAGGAGTCTTACTGTACACTTAGTAATAGTGTTTAGACTCAGTTCAAGCTCAGCTATAGTAGTGTATATAAACCCCCATGTAGCGTCCTGAGTGGAACCAACTTGTCCTCTTGGTTCTCCACTCAGGTGCGTATCCACTGTACTTCCTACATCCTCCAATCTAACTTGTCCTCTTGGTTCTCCACTCAGTGTGCCGCCGTGTGATATTTGTGGTTAAAGGCTTGTATAAAGCCTTATACGTCCCACGCCCTCCACGTCGACTGCACATCTAGCGCGTGACTTGTCTCCGCGTTAAGTTGGGTGTGTCACCGGTTCAGTTCACTTTCACTTTCGCCTTGCTTAACGTAGCGCGGCAGTCGCACCGCTACATTAGGACAAGTTCCTTTCACAACTCCTGAGCCCCGTTACGCTCACCAGTCCCCTATCCCTCCAGGTGGTTGACGACCATCAGTCCCTTGTATTATCCACCTCATTCTTTGCCTGTGGACCTCCGCAAGCAGAATCTGTGCTATTGTGGTACAATTGTAGTGTCCGTAAAGTCGGCATACATTGTGCTTGCCTATAGGCGTTCTATCTGAGTTCAGTAGAACGCTTGGGTACTTACTGCAGAACTGGTCACCACGCCAGATAAGCTGCAGTAGGACGAGAAGCCAGCCAGGCCCAGCCTGCGACAGCTGTACGCGTAGTAAACAGAAAAGTTTGAGAGCGCTTCGGCGTGAGAGGCAGCCAACAGGTCGAGAAGACTGAGGCAGACAGCCTTGTGGCTCTATACATCTCCCTACCCCATTCCTGAGTGGTCCGTTATCGCCGCAGCCTTGCGCAGTGTGAAACAATCACTGTGTATTGGTCTTGCTTGATCGGACTCTCCTATCATCTTCAAGTTAGCGCTTCGCGCTCGTCGTATCACGTCGTCTTTTAACCCACCTATCCCCACACACGTTGCAACACTGCCTCGTTTATTCGAGAACGTCCGCACCCGTCTACGCCGTCTCTTTAGGAGGAGACAAGCTTCCATCACACCACCCCAGACCCAAGCCTCTGCGTCAGCATCGCTTCACGTACACCAGGATTCCCAGTCTGAACAAGACCGGACTCCCTCACCCATTTTTACATCCCGCTCCCGCACATTATCGGCCGAGTCGTTCCACTCTGCCCACTCCTCCTCCAACGAGACACTCGCCCAGTCCGGCGAAAGCTTCGTAGACGAAGACGGTGTCAACATCCGAATTCAAACGTTCCAGTTAGAAGAACCCCCACGTAACCTAGCCGAACAATACGTTCAGGCAATTTATCACAAGCCCAGATTTGTCAACGGACTCCTAGAACTTTACGGCTTCCAGTACCTAGTAGACGGTACAGACTTCACTGTCCCCCAGCTTGTAGCAGCCGCTGCAGCTTTAATTCCACATCTCTCTCCCCCTCCCTCCGAACGTGGCTCCTCCCCGGAAAGGGAAGCAGACAGCTCGTCTAGCTCAAGCCCAGTATCCTCAAGGAGCTCGCTCGAAATTCCACCTCCCGCCGCCCACTAAAGCCGAAAGGGAATACATATCTCGGATCCAAGACTGGGACGAGATCTCCCCTGACGAACAACTAGAACTCCTACAAGAGTTCCAACAGGCGCAGGACAAAGCAGAGAGAGAAGAAAGACAGAGGGAATTGGACAGAATGAGCCAACCCGCCGGAAGTTCAACAACCCCCGCTGCCCCTGCCCCACCACCTACGCTAGACGACTGTCTAGCACTCATAAACCAATTGGGCCTCGCTATGGGCCAACTTGCACAACAGGTCGCAGACCTAACAACGCAAGTAACCATAAGTTCGAGTCGCCCCTCGTCCAGAAAGCAGAAGGAAGTAGTGGCCCGTCCCAAAGCCTGGGATGGGAAAGGCAACTCTACAGATGCCCGTCACTTCCTTGCCGCCTTCCGTAACTGGGCAGGAGCAGCAGGAGATGCTATGAATACGTGGGATACCACCACAAGTAGTTGGTACACGGATGAACACCGCTGGATAGCGGCTGTTCTCAACTTAATGGAAGGAGACGCAAAAACCTGGGCCCTCCCATACCTGGAAGAGGCCAATTCAGGTGGAACCCCCTTCGGCGGGACCTTCGCAGGTTTCGTTAAGGAGTTTAACCGCAGGTTTAGCCCCCTCGACGTGCAAGAGATAGCACACGAGGAACTCAAAAAGACAAAACAAGGAAAGAAGCCAGTCTCGGAATACATGTCGGTATTCGAGCAGTACTCAGGACAGACAGGGTGGTCCAAGGAGGACCTACGCACCTGATTCTACGATGGACTCAACGAGGACATCAAGGACGTCCTGGCCTGGTCAGAGAAGCCTTACAAAACCTATGAAGAGCTCAAGCAATCGGCACAAACCATTGATCAGCGGATGCGCCAGCGAAGAGCTGAGAAGTCAGGGAAACCGACTTCGTCAAATCAAACCTCGTCCCCCGACCCTAATGCCATGCAAGTAGACGCCACGCGTCAGCAAGGCAACCAGAAGAAAGGGGACACATTTAAAACCAAGGCTGAATACCAGAGCTGGATGAAGGGGAAGTGCTATGGGTGTGGATCACCCGACCATGTCAAAAAGGATGGAAACCATGAGCGGGACGTGTGCAACCACTGTCAAAAGGCTGGACACCGGTCCACCGTCTGTCAGCTCAAAAAGATGGGGAAACCAGGAAAGGCCAAAGTAGCGGCCACTATCACGGAATCCCCGAGCCCACCATCCTCATCAAGTACTGCGGTAGCTGCCGCTTCACCAAGCACCACTCCGGCAAAGACGTCACAGGCAGACGTAGCCAAATTGATGGAGATGGTAACCCGCCAGCAAGAGCAGTTGGAAGCTCTCAAGGCGGCTTTTTGATTAAGGGGTCGCGTGTAGCTGCGACCGGCCCCTCAACAGTAGATGAGACGGACTTATGTACCTGTACCATATGTTCTCGTGTTTTCGGACTCATTTTCTGTAATTCGTACTCACACAGTTTCTGCCTGTAAGTTAGATAGTAGTGCCGGTTCCGTTTCTTGTCTTCCCGGTCCCTCCACATTTACATCTGCCTCGGAGATGAACAATACTAGTAGTGTTTCTGTTGCTCCACTTCTTTCCGAAGCAGCGCCGCACGTGATGATTTCTGATGCAGCACTGTCTTCAACTATTATTCCCGAAACAAAAGATAAAAAGTCACACTTTCATATTTCTGTGTATTTAAAAGGACGTCATCGTACTGTAAAAGTAGCAGCAATGGTAGACTCTGGGGCAACTTCGTTGTTCCTAGACAAAAAGTACGCTGACCGCCACAAGATGTTGCAGGTTCCTCTGGAGCACCCCATCACCTTATACAATATCGATGGAACGCTCAACGAAGCAGGCAGTATCACCCATAAAGTTCGACTCACTCTGAAAGTCGGCCCCATTGAAGATAGTCATGACTTCTTAATCACTTCACTGGGCCCAGAGGACGTCATACTGGGACTGCCATGGCTGAGACTGAGGAACCCCAATATAGATTGGCAGGAAGGCACAATGCGCCTCAACTCAACCGCTGAAACAGCGCAACCAGAGTTGGAGGTAGAGGTGACGCGCATTATGGCGAACCGAATGGAACGCCGCCGTCTCCTTGCGGAGAAAGTGCTCGACACGGCCCAAGACGAGGTGTTCTGTTTAGCAGGCTTTACATATTCTCAACAGATTGCGGAAAAAGCCACAGCCGCTAAGCCTAAGAAAACCTTCGAAGAAATGGTGCCAGAGCACTACAGAGACTTCGCAAAAGTATTCTCTGAGGAGGAATCCCAGAGGCTCCCAGAACACCAACCATGGGACCACGCCATAGACCTGGAACCAGATGCAGTCAAGCACTGGAAGGTCAAGTCGTACCCTATGTCGGTTAACGAGCAAGAGGAATTGGATAAGTTCCTGCAAGAGCACATTTCTAAAGGATATCTGGTCCCATCCAAGTCACCGATGGCTTCACCAGTATTCTTTATAAAGAAGAAAGACAGAAAGTTACGTCTAGTGCAGGACTACAGGCGGCTCAATAAAATCACCATCAAGAACCGCTATCCACTTCCACTCGCAGCCGACATTGTTAACCGGTTGAAAGGAGCCAAGTACTTCACCAAATTCGACGTAAGATGGGGCTACCATAATATTCGCATCAAGCCTGGTGACGAATGGAAAGGTGCCATAGTCACAAACCGAGGACTGTTCGAGCCAAAAGTAATGTACTTTGGCATGACCAACAGCCCGGCCACCTTTCAAGCCCTCATGAACGCCGTATTTGCTGATCTCATCGCCTCAGGAGAAGTCGCAGTCTACATGGATGATATCCTCATCTATAGTCAAGACTTAAAGCACCATCGCCAGATAGTACGCGAAGTGCTCAGACGTCTAAAAGACTACGACCTCTACCTCAAACCTGAGAAGTGCGAATTTGAGAGGCAAGAGATGGAGTACTTAGGGATGATAATCCGTCCCAGAGAAGTGCAGATGGACCCCGGCAAGGTCTCTGCAGTAAGGGAGTGGCCAACACCTACAACGCTTAAAGAGGTCAGAGCGTTTGTTGGGTTCGCCAACTTCTATCGTCGGTTCATTAAGGACTTCGCGGCCATTGCCCGACCCTTACATGATCTCACGAAGAAGGATACTCCGTGGCACTGGCATTCGGAGCAGCAAGCTGCATTCGACAAGCTTAAGGAGCGCTTCGTACAAGAACCCATCCTAAAGGTGTACGATCCAAACCTCCCCACGCGTGTCGAAACCGATGCCTCTGGATTTGCTACTGGCGGGATACTTACTCAAAAGTACCCAGACGATCTTTGGCACCCAGTTGCGTATCGCTCAGAGTCAATGAGCAAGGAAGAACGCAACTACGAGATCTACGATAGAGAAATGCTCGGCTTAATCCGTGGGCTAGAGGACTGGAGACATTTCCTCGAAGGCATCTCCTTTGAAGTTATCACCGACCATAAGAATATGGAATGGTGGGCAAGCATGAAAGACTTAAACCGCCGGCAAGCCCGCTGGGCGTTATATTTAAGTCGCTTCGCCTTCAAAATCACTTACAAGAAAGGAGACTCTATGCAAGCCGACGCATTAAGTAGATTCTCAAAAGACCACGTCAAAGATAGTGAGGATAACCGCCAGGTTCAGGTGTTACAACCTAAGCATTTCCTCAATGCCGCCCAAGCCCACTTCCGCCCAGAAGTGGATTCCCTAGGCAGTCGCATTAAACTCGCGTCTATAAGAGAAGCCGAAGTTATAGAGGGTCTTAAAAGTTTACAAAAGACCGCTCCAAAGGCTCTTACAGACGGAGTTGCACTGTGGGAAGAAGAAGACAGTTTCGTTTATCATAGAGGGAAGCTCTATGTACCCAACGACCGTGCCCTACGTAGAGACGTGGTAAAGTCATGCCACGACTCAATTACTACAGGGCACCCGGGTAAAAACGGAACCATCGAGCTAGTCAGTCGCTACTATTGGTGGCCACGCATGGCAGGCTTCATTAGCTCATATGTAGAAGGATGCGATCGATGCCAACGCTATCGCAAAGATCTGCACCCCAAAGCTATCATTCAGCCGCAAGAAGTACCTGAGGGCCCATGGCAACTAGTTGGTGTCGATCTAATCGGCCCACTGCCAATGTCACGTGGAAAGGATATGATCCTTAACATAGTGGATCATTATACGAAACAGATCCATCTATTCCCAGTGACTTCCCAGATTACGGCTGATGGGGTAGCATCCATCTACTTTGAGCAAGTCTTCCCCTTGCACGGGATTCCTCGAAAAATCATCAGTGATCGAGGACCCCAGTTTGCTGCAAGAAGCATGCGGGCACTGTACAAGCGACTAGGGATAGACGCAGGTCTTACCACCGCCTATCACCCTCAAGCTAATGGACAGGTAGAGCGCAAAAACCAAGAAGTAGAAGTCTACTTGCGCTTGTTCATTAGCAAGAGGCAGGATGATTGGGCAGACCTGCTCCCTACAGCAGAATTTGTGGTCAATAGTAGGCTCAACTCTGCAACGGGTCATACACCCTTTGAGCTACTATACGGTTACACGCCAGACTTCACAATTCCTGCTGGTAGGCCTACCGGTATTCCAACGCTCGATAAGCGTCTACAAAACTTAGTTTCCACAAGGAAGGATGCAGAGGCCGCTCTACGCCTAGGTAAACGGCGAATGCAGACAGACGTTGAACAAAGACATAAGCCATACGTCTTCAACGTCGGGGATAAAGTCTGGCTGCAAGCTAAGCAAATAAAGATTCACCACCAGTCGTCCAAATTAGGACCTAAGCAACTAGGCCCATTTGAAGTCACTAAAGTCTTAAGTGACGTCGACTACAAGCTTGCACTCCCCCCTGCATTACGGATCCATGATGTATTTCATGTAGACCGCCTCTCCCCTTACAAGGGAAACGAAGTAAACGGGCTTTTGCCACCTCCACCAGACCCCGTCACAGTCGAAGGCGAGGAAGAGTACGAAGTCGACCACATAAGAGACAGTAAACTCTTTGGTCATACTCTTAAGTACCTCGTTCACTGGAAGGGTTACGGTGAAGGCGAGGACACTTGGGAGCCAGCCAAAAATCTAGCACACGCCCTGGAAAAAGTACAGGAGTTCCACTCCCTAAACCCGGGCGCACCTAGAAAAATAGCTGCTCTCATATACGCGTCCTTGCCTTGGCAAGCATCTCATCAGTACACAGAGGCCAACGCGGACGTCGACCCTTAAGAAGGGGGGTGATGTCACGGACGCGTATTATTTTTATCTTATTTTTGCGTATTTATACGCATTTATTTGATAGAGATATGAAGGGCCAAAGTACTGATAACGAGTTAGTCACATGGACTGCCACCCATGTGCACGTGATCGTGGGACAAGAGTCCCTTATACGTTTAGCTAAGTTCTGATTGGATGGAAGGAGATGGAAGACTCTAGAAGGATCTAGAACGTAGTTACATCATGATTAGTAGTTTATGCTTACTCGCTGTATTAGGTTTTACTCAGCAAGTGGAGCCGCTCGTAAGCGCGATGACATGTGCATCAGTCAGCACAATAAGATGCGCTATTATTAGACACGACGCGTCAGCTCCTGAGTCAAGGAGTCTTACTGTACACTTAGTAATAGTGTTTAGACTCAGTTCAAGCTCAGCTATAGTAGTGTATATAAACCCCCATGTAGCGTCCTGAGTGGAACCAACTTGTCCTCTTGGTTCTCCACTCAGGTGCGTATCCACTGTACTTCCTACATCCTCCAATCTAACTTGTCCTCTTGGTTCTCCACTCAGTGTGCCGCCGTGTGATATTTGTGGTTAAAGGCTTGTATAAAGCCTTATACGTCCCACGCCCTCCACGTCGACTGCACATCTAGCGCGTGACTTGTCTCCGCGTTAAGTTGGGTGTGTCACCGGTTCAGTTCACTTTCACTTTCGCCTTGCTTAACGTAGCGCGGCAGTCGCACCGCTACAAAGTCGTAATGTGTCATGGACTCAGTAGATCAGTCAGCGGACAGTAGTATCACATGCCATCGTGGCATGACTCATTCCTAGGACAGCAGTAGTAGGGTTCAAGCTACTTTTGCTATTTGTAGTATGGTTTCAGGAGGAGCTTTAAAGTATCCTCATCCCTGTATAAATAGTGGCTCGATAAGACCAAGATACGCCATCTTGGTCTTCTTTAAATCACCACTCTCTTCTCGCTCCTCTCACGCGTGCTTCACTTGCCGCCTTGTGCAAGTCGTCTTATCGATTGTCAGACACTGAGTGGCTTGACTTGCCCTTGTGTATATCTAGATCACGTGCCCTGACAAGCGCCGTGTATCTCGTGACCAGGTCACGTGACCTTGAAAGGATATTCCGCTAAGTCGTGAACGCCCTTTCGCAGTCCAAGTCGGACTAACGCCGGTGGTAGCATTACAAGTATAGAAGCCATTCACTTCCTGGAGAGCCGAGGATAGGCCTCATTAGCAGACTTAAATTGCAGCAAGCCACAACAAATACTCACAGACTGTACAACAAAGGACAGATGCCGTCAGAAAGCTTGGAACGTAGTAAGCTTCAGGGGCCCACTCACGTTGTTGTGATCATCCTGACATGATGCTCACGTGACTGTGACTCGTGACTGTGACTCGTGACTGTGACTCGTGACTCGTGACTCATGCCCTTTGCCTAGGGTCTGTTAGGGCTTGTTACATATGACGTCATACCCTGTACCCAGGGTTAGGACGATGACATAGTTGACTCGTGTCCAGGATCTAGACGACTCTAGACTGGACTATTATTAGGTATGATGTAGTACAGTGCATTGGCACTTACTGCCAGCGCATAGGATGGTCCGTGCGCCATGGTCCGTGCAAAGGCTTAGGGTCAGCCCCTCATGTATATAAGGCTGAGACAGTAGACTGTAGATTCTCTGTTTTAGTCTTTGAATAATCTAGTGCAATCCTAGCTCTTGTTCTTTGGCTCTAGTCCTTGTCTTCTGTGTCTTCCATTGTCAACTGTCTTCGTTCCCTTCAAGATCTACACGGTTTCGCATGGCCCGAGAGTCCCGCTGGTACGCGGGTATTGGGAGTGTTACGCAAGAGAGGCTTGACGGCTAGCACGAAGAGTCGGATACAATGAACGATCTGCATTGTTACGATTTATCTCGGTCTCTCACGTTATGCCTTCTGACTCCTGTACTTTTACAATGTGTTCCCATGACTCGCGCTTCTCGGCTTCTACTCCGCACTTTGCGCCTCGGCGATAGGATGGCCAGTTTTACGCTTCATTTCCTCCGCTGACCATTTCTGAGGCACGCGTCGTTCCGCGGGATTCCCTTGTACCACTTATGACTATTCCCTTTGTTCTCGCTTTTGTACGGTCGCGTCGGACTTGCGCCATATGTTTGCGTCGTACAAACATCCTGTACTAGTATATAAGTCACGCCCTACCTAGCTTGTACAGTAGACTTGACTTCTTGTGTAATACCACATCGTCTTTGCCTCACGAACGCCTCGACTCGCCTTTGCGCTTGAGTCCCCGCTTTAGCTCGCCTTTGCGCTTGAGCCTCGTCTTCCTACTATTGCGCTCGGTACCAGGGATACCGAGTGACACTTGTGCATCATTGAACTGAGTCATAACCGGCTCACGCTTTTCCGATCCCGTTGACTTAAACGCGGTACACGTCGTACCTAACGCCCCTGTGGTGGCGTTACATGCATGATCGTAACACACGTCCTGGAGAGTCAAGGACAGGCATCATCAGCACGCTTCAAATGAAGTGAGCTGCAGCAGCCACTCACATCCTGGTAAGGCTCCAACTGTTTAGTTTAGTTTCCATTTATAAACTGTTTATACTGTTTACTTTTACTATCTATTTACCAAAATGATGTATGTAGTAAACAAACTGTTTACTATACAGTAAACAGTTATCTCAGACAAGATATCACAGGGTCTTGGTACTATCGCACTGAGCCCGAAAACATGTCATCATGGTGGGCTCAGTCTGGCATTGCATGACACGTGACTTAGCTCCCATATTGGTCTCCCATTCCCACCTCCTGTTCCATGCAGACAACTTTTGTCTCACTCTCAGCACACTCTCGACTTGGCGGACTCGCTTCCCTTATCTCCACACTTGTGTCATGGACGCGTATTATTTTTATCTTATTTTTTTGCGTATTTACACGCATTTATCTGATAGAGATACAAAGGGCTGAAGCACTGATATAAGTTAAGTCACATGGGCTGCCACCCATGTGCACGTGATCATGGGACAAGAGTCCCTTATACGAATATTCAGTTCTGATTGGATAGAAGGAGATAGAAGACTCTAGAAGGACCTAGAACGTACTTACATCACAATTAGTAGTATACGCTTACTGGCTGTATTAGGTTTTACTCAGCAAGTGGAGCCACTCATAAGCGCGATGACATGTGCATCAGTCAGCACAATAAGATGCACTATTATTAGACACGACGCATCAGCTCCTGAGTCAAGGAGTCTTACTGTACACTTAGTAATAGTGTTTAGACTCAGTTCAAGCTCAGCTGTAGCAGTGTATATAAACCGTCATGTAGCGTCCTGAGTGGAACCAACTTGTCCTCTTGGTTCTCCACTCAGGTGCGTATCTCCCTTGTACTTCTCCATACTATCAATCTGAACTTGTCCTCTTGGTTCTCCACTCAGTGTGCCGCCGTGTGATATCTCGTGGTTGAAGGGTTGCATAAATCCTTACACGCTCCACATCCTCCACGTTGACTGCACATCTAGCGCGTGACTTGTCTCCACGTTAAGTTGGGTGTGTTCCCAGTTCAGTTCACTTCAACTTCGCCTTGCTTAATGTAGCGCGGCAGTCGCACCACTACAACTTGTGTTCGCAACATTGCATTTGCTCTCTCTGTCTTCACATGTTCATTCACGCCCTCTTAACACCCTGATTTGAACACTGTCGCACCGACACTGCTACTCAACCCTGGGCCACACTTCTGTGTTGGCCAGGCTTAACTCTACCATATGTCCATAGCTAGCACCGAATGTCATGTCATAGATATATTGCCCATTTAGAGAATGGAACAAACTTATATAACAAGGCTGATTTGCAATCAATGTAGCCAGAGAATAGTGGTTTGTGGGCTTGGCTTCAAAGCCCAAGGCCAGCCTAAGACGGCCATCTGAAGCTGGGACGGGACTGGGACAAGAAGTGGGTCCTGGGAGGGCTCATGGCCCAGTCTTCACTTTTGGCATTTGGCTCCCATGGTTCCACATCCCAGGCTTCAATTGTTTGTGACGCGCATCCTGGGCTCAGGATTCCCTGGATTCGCAACCTATGATAGATGCTCGCCACTCCGTATCTGCGCCTGTCAATACCTTCAAAATTGGGTCCACTCTGGACTCTTCAGAACTGCATCTGTCTTCCCTTCTTGGGTGTATCCACCCTTCTCAACTTCATCCGCCCATTCTACGCCTCTGGATTTTTACTTTGACTTGTCACACTAACATTGTGTTGTAGTACTTTTTTTTCATCCCTCATGAACCACCTTTGCGATGTCCACTCGACCTGTGCAGATGATAGTCCCAACTGGCAAAGAAAACTGGCCGTTGACAATACCGGTGAGCTTGGGCTCACATCTCATCGCAGGGCTATTGTGTCTGCTTCTGCACGTGGCCACTGTCATCATTCACAACTTGATGGTTCGTTCTCAATTTCCCAATTTCTATTCGTGTACTCATGTTTCATACAGGTCATGTTATGACCATTCTTCGCTGTCTGCTTGGCTGTCCGTCTTTGGACGAGCCTTGTCACAATTTACTTTCTTCAATAAAACTACCTCTGACCATCAATGCGTCAACATTCACTGAGCCATGCCAATTCCACAGGTGTCAAAGATGTCTCCATTCAGCAAAAATTGCGCCACCGATATCAACATGGGACCCCCTCTATTGTCCCTTGTAGGCGACTAATTATGTCATCTACGCTTTGTTGCTGTATTTGCAGGGCTCAGAATCTTTAGAGTTTGTTCTTAAGTGGTAAGGTGAGTTATCAGACTTGCGATTAGTAGCTTTAACAGTAGTACCTCTCTTATATTCTCCTGTCATGTTTGAATGCCAGCATACACTGAAGACGAGATACGCACACATACGGGGCTAATAACTGGTAGGAATGGATGAACTTGTTTGGGCTCTATGAACCAGCCATATCCCGCACCTTTCCTTCCCCCGTTGTCCCGCCACGTGGTCCGATTGGCCACGCAGTGCAGGAGGCGGTGCGATGTACTTTGACCCACCCTCGCCGTCCCTCGAAACCACCTAGCACGTCGCAGGCCCACGTGGCACATGCATACACTCCGTAACACTCGACCTCCCATGGCGGCGGAGGCACGCACGGCGGCACCCCATCCTCTGCATCCTCTTCTGTCTCTGCTACCTCCCCGACTGCTTGCCAGGTGCAGCATGGTACGACTTGACCACCATGCATTGCCCAATGAGAGAGAGCACCCGCGCAGCAGCACCACCCCCACCGGTACCAGCACCTGGTGCACCATCCAACACAGGGAACTCAAATGTCATCAGATAAGGTATGTACTGTCACGGTACGCGAAGTGGACTCTTACTTATCAATGTGGCCTCGTTAGTAAGTCGTAATGTGTCATGGACTTCGTAGATCAGTCAGCAGTAGTACAGAATCACATGCTGATGTGGCATGACTCATAACTAGGATAGCGATAGTAGGGTTCGAGCTACTTTAGCTATTCGTCGTACGGATTGGAGAGGAGCTTTAAAGCTGCCTCGAATATGTATAAATAGTGGCTTGATAAGACCAGGATACGCCATCTTGGTCTTCTTCAATCACCACTCTTCTCTTGTCTCTTCCCCGCGTGCTTCGCTTGCCTCGTCGTGCAAGTCGGCTTATCGATCACCGGACTTCCGAGTGGCACGACTTGCCCTTGTGAATAGTTAGATCACGTGCCTTGATTAAGCGCCATGTATCTCGTGGTTAGGTCACGTGACCTTGAAGGAATATTCCACTAAGTCGTGAACGCCCTTTTGTCGTCCAAGTCGGACTAACACTAGTGGTGGCGTTACATTAAGACCAAGATCTACCCATCGTGGCGTTCACAACTCGAGACCAGTGGCGGGACTTCCAAACTTACTCCCTTGAACGCAGGGGAGATCGCAACGTACCAGTCCAATTCCTAGGAGCTGCCAGGTGGAGAGAGTACCGAGGAGAAACAGGATACTTTGTAGACTTCGCATCGGGACCAACCCGATACTGCCCCGTTGAGTTCAACTTTGACCATTTGTGTTGGGTCGAGATTACATGGAACCCAATAGATAGCCGATACGACGCCGTACGCCCTGCAGGGAGAAACTACAACTGCGACATCGACGCCCGAGACCTACCTACGCGATCCGAGTGGGGACGCATTGACGGTCAACCCAAGGAAGAACCAAGCACATCCGAGCCAGCACCCTCCGAGACAAGTGGGGAAGACGAGAACGGAGAAAGCCAAGAGGGCGACGAGTCAGAAGTAGAAGAAGTCGTCCAAACAGCTGAGTCACTTCATATAAACGAACCAGAGAACATCGAAATCCACACAGCTGCAGACATGGCCACCGCAACCATCACTAGCACTGCACGCAAATGAGGGTTTGAATTGAAAAAAAACTTGAAGTAAACTCTAAGAAGTGTTAAAGGATTCCCACAGTTTACTTTCACTTAAACTTTGAATGGAGAGTTTGAATCTCTCTAGCGAAAAATTAGGCAAAAGAAAACTGTGTGGGAAATATTAAACTCTTCTCTGAGTTTTCCGGCCCGAGGGATTCCCAGTAGAGAGGTGTCAAACTCTCCTTATTTGGGTTTATTCTCATTGGAGAGTCTGATCATCCTCAAACATTCATGTGTGCATGAAAAGGGTGGGAAAAGTTAGTTACCTAATCTCAAACTCTTCCCCGGCAGAATGCGACCCAAGAAGAGTCTGGTCAATATGACATAAACTTTTCAAAATAATTCATTGTAAACTTAGACTCTCCACACACGAGGTCTGTGCATGTGACCTAAACCGGGCCGGCCTCGGTCCAAATTTGGAGTCGGAATTCTTAGTCAAATTACGCCGTCCGGCAGTTGCCGATTATGTCACATGAGAAAGGTCACGTACACATCATACACAAATTTCTGATCCATGTCCTGATTTGGCTGTAAAGTCAGCATTGACCAGGTCCGACTGTCTGGCTGGCTGACTGTCCCTCAGTTGGACACATTGACTGTCCGACTGTCCGTCACTCGGACACATTGACTGTCCGACTGTCCGTCACTCGGACACATTGACTGTCCGACTGTCCGTCACTCGGACACATTGACTGTCCGACTGTCCGTCACTCGGACACATTGACTGTCCGACTGTCCGTCACTCGGTCACTCGCCTCGCCTGAGCCTCCAACCTCAGCGTCTTGTTCTCGAGCGCTGTGCGTTTGCAATAGCACGTGAATGATAGATAGTATTGGGTGAGGACAGTGTACGACGAGGCGCTAGATGATTTCGGGTCCAACGCAGACGACTTTTAAGTGAAGTGTAATGACATTGCTTTCATTAATTGATCAGTTCAGTCGCCGCAATTCATCCGTAGAAATTGTAGTATGGATCAGCTCGTGCAATGTCCCGCCGGCACAAACAACTATTACTCTTCTTCGTCATCACTGTCCTCCTCATCATCCGCAACACCGATGACGCCCCTGGTGGTCCTGTCTCTCAGCTTGCGTCCCGCTTCCGCCAGCCTGGGCCCAAACACCTTGCGCGCACCAAAGTTCGCGCCAACGTCCCAAATCTGCAATTTCGCTTTTGAGCCCGCCGCGGCGAGCGTTAAAGGGTCGTCTGGAGACCAGACAGCCGAGAAGACCTCGCCCTGCGGGGTTCAGTCAGTCCAACACTGGCATCGTGATACGTCGCGCTCACCAGTCCGAGATCGCAGCCTGCGACAAGGCTGACCTGCCTATTCGTACCGTCTTTGTGCTCCTGGACATTCCATATTTTCACCATTTTGTCCGTCCCCGCCGTAGCGAGGCACCCGCGGATGTGTGCATTCACGTCCAACGCACACGCTGCGCCATCATGCACCGCGATCGTGAAACAGGCTGGAGACGGTTGGTCGAGATCCGATGCCAGCATCTGCGCGTCGAAATTGACCACTATCCCGTTCTCCAACGAAACCTATAAATAAGTACCAATTAAGTCTCCCATCGCACGTGATGAAAAGGAGAACCTCCGCACATAAAAGCTGTAGTTGTCCCATGGATCCCAACGGATGGCTTCGACGTCCGCTCCGACCACGGCACCCACGCTCGCGTCAGGCACTCGCGAGTTGAACACCCGCACCGTGCGATCGTAGCTCCCGCTGAGCAGCATGGCAAGAACCATGGGGTTCCACTACACGGCCTGCACCTTGTCTTCCCAAAGCTGCGCGAGGTGCCCTCCTTCGGGTCCCGTGACAGGTCCCACAGCTTGACAGTGCGATCCGCACTCCCGCTGGCGAGCATCTGTCGCGCGGTACGGTTCCACGGGAGGGAGAGGATGGCGTCGACGTGGTGCGCCTCGCTCGCCGAGCGGCGCTTCGCCTTTTTGCGTTTCTTCTTGCCCGTGCCCGCGGCTTCTGGGACATGTGCCGCCGTCGACTCCGGGTTACTGAGGACGGCATCGGGATAGACGGAGTTGAGAAGGTTGATGGAGTAGATCTCGATCTCTGGTGCGAGCGTGCTGATGGCGACGTAATTTCCGAAACGTGAACCGGGGCCATCCTCGGTGTCCATACTTTCCAGCCGACGAAACTGGATAGTCGAGCCATTCAAGGCAGAGCGGCATGCTGCTGAGGAGCAGGTCGTGATGGGGCCCCAGGTACTCCATTGGCTCGTCGTAGACGAAGAAATGGAGCTGAGGCACGTTCTGTTCGACAATGGCGGTCACGAGCATGCTGTCTGTACTCGGAGAGATCTCCGTTTTGTTTTGGGGAAACAAAGTCCTTCGTTGCGTCATCATCCATGGGCTCATCATCCTCGCTGAAAAGACCAGTCAATCAGTCGTCCGTAGCAGAATGCGGGACACACTCCACCCATGCAGAGTCTTCGGCATCGTCGTCAACCTTGATTTTGTCGACTTCGCTGTTGCCGTCCCTTTGGCTCATGGCGTGCGCGACAGCATTCGCACGTTCTAGCTCTGTGCGCGTGTCTTCGAGCTGTATATTAGCAATGTCTTTAATGTGCTCAATATCGGCATCGTTTGGAGGCTGCTTTGATGAGTGAGGTGCGGAGGTTCCGCCTTGCTTGCGCTCACTCTTCGTACGCAGCAGTAGTGTATGCTGGTCACTGACTCCGGAAAATAAAAATTGTATTAAAAAAAAAAGTATTTGGCTGTCCGATAACCCGACACCGAAGTAATTTGACTGTCCAACAATTACCGACGTTCAGACGAGATAAAAGTAAGAAAGTGCAATGATCTGGCAGGCGAAGGCGTGCGTGAAACAATGTGCAAGCATTGACGTTACGACCTGCGAAAAACGTGTCGTGAGAGGCGAATATATACTTGCTTGTCCTCACCACAGGAATCCATGTGTTATGTCAAAATGACTGACATCCAGATCACCCCACTGCAACTCCGCAGCAACGGTAGGCATAATGGTCCTCAGAAGGCGACGGCGGAGGTGTTATGGAACGTCGCTCCATATCGTCCGGAAATGAGGTACGTTGGATGGGAGTAACTTGGGAGAGGTCAGGAAGTATCCTAGTACATGGCAGAGTGGCAATGATACTCACCTCGATACCGACAACGAATGGAATATCCCTTCACGTCCTGAAAGGAACATAGGCCTGCCACTCCTGCCCTGCCCCGCCTTCCTCTTGCCCGCCCCGACCACCCCAGTGGCGTCGGGATCAGGGTTGACCACCAATAAGGAGGCGAGTACTAACAGTTGCCCGCAAGGGGCAGCAGGACCAGCCACAACGAGTTAAGACCCAGCAACGCTTGCGCAGGTGCCAAAGGCATCTTGACGCAGCTCACCCCACTGCAACTCCGCAATGACGGCAGGAGCGGGGAGGCATAATGGTCCTCAGAGGGCGACGGCGGAGGAGGTGTTACGGAACGTCGCTCCGTAGCACCAAGCCTTGAATGGCCTGTCAAGGACGGTGACGGTGACTTGACAACTTAGACAGAGTCAGTCGTGTAGTCGTGCATAGAAAACGAAGATACTCACCTTGACGCCGACAAACAGAGGATTGGTCCAGTAAATGGAGCGAAACTTCTATGTCATGGACGCGTATTATTTTTATCTTATTTTTGCGTATTTATACGCATTTATTTGGTAGAGATATAAAGGGCTAAAGTACTGATACAAGTCAGTCACACGGGCTGCCACCCATGTGCACGTGATCGTGGGACAAGACTCCCTCATACGACTAGTTAAGTTCTGATTGGATGGAAGGAGATGGAAGACTCTAGAAGGATCTAGAATATACATACGTCATGATGTGTAGTATACGCTTACTCACTGTATTAGGTTTTACTCAGCAAGTGGAGCCGCTCGTAAGCGCGATGACAAGTGCATCAGTCAGCACAATAGGATGCGCTATTATTAGATACGACGCATCAGCTCCTGAGTCAAGGAGTCTTACTGTACACTTAGTAATAGTGTTTAGACTCAGTTCAAGCTCAGCTACAGTAGCGTATATAAACCCTCATGTAGCGTCCTGAGTGGAACCAACTTGTCCTCTTGGTTCTCCACTCAGGTGCGTATCCACTGTACTCTCCATACCATCAATCTAACTTGTCCTCTTGGTTCTCCACTCAGAGTGCCGCCGTGTGATCACCGCGATTATAGTCTTGCATAAAGACTTACACGTTTCGCATTCTCCATGTCGACTGCACTTTTAGCGCGTGACTTGTCTCCGCGTTAGGTTGGGTGTGTCACCGGTTCAGTTCACCTTTCACTTCGCCTTGCCTGACGTAGCGCGGCAGTTGCACCGCTACATTCTATAAGACAAGGGAGTTGCGATGAAACTGACACACCAATGCGGGACCACAGAAATCTTCTGATCCTTCTTGAGGGGAGGGGTATGCCCTGGCTACGGTAGAATGTCCAAATCGGAGCAAGGTCGAAGGGGAGGGACAGCAGACACTCCCACCTTCGCAACCAGACAGCGCGTCAAGGTTGCTCGAATGGGGTGGTGTGTGGGGACAGTGTGCATGACTTGAGGAGATTGAGGGCCGTCGCCTGGGGGGAAGGAGGGGAGGCAGAACATGGAGGGCGGTGTGGTGTCAGAAGGAAACGCGATGAAGCGAAAAATCAATATGAGTTGGTACTCCGCCAGATCTCCGTTTTCCCAATATGGCTAAAGTAGCGCGGCCTTGAGGCCTCAGCGCTCATCAGCGCTCAGCGCCCAGCCTCGGGGAAATATGTCGAGATCGAGACTGACATTATATACTACAATACCGTACTTATACAACATCTCGTACTTGGATAACATGGCTGCAGATGTCGTATGTATAATATAGTATTATAGCGAAGGCTACAATCATAGCAACTTGGCGCACTTCAAAACCCTTCAGCAAGTGTTCAGCTGACACATCTACTCCGAGTCCTTCAACGCCATGTAAATAGTTGTTAGTCGTCTGTGGTTGTACGATACCACATGTCTCCTTGCCGCTCCTTGGCTCGCCGGGAGGTGCCAGTAACTGATCCTCAGCAACAGTTAGGACGGTAAAATTGGTGTCTTCATCTTTCCGATCTACGATGGTGCTCTCAGGCCCTTCAGGCCCTGAGCTGTTTACTGTTAGGTGAGAGAGATCAGACTGTCTCAGATGGAAAAGAGAAATTAAATACTCAGGCTTTTTGGCTCGCCGGGAGGTGTCAGTAACTGTTCCTCAGCAACAGTTGGGACGGTTAAATTGGTGGCTTCATCTTTCCGATCGACGATGATGCTTTCAGGCCCTTCGCCGTTTACTGTTAAGTGAGGGTCTTTAGATCATCTCAGACGGAAAGGAGACGTGAAATACTCGGGCTTTGACCTTCGGGATGCTGGGGACACGCCAGAGGCTGTGGGTCCAAAGCGGTGATAGGCGTTTGTTTTATCGTATTGTCCTCTGGTACTGGCAGGGCCTTTAGAATGTCTGCCAAAGCCGCCTCAACTGAGTATAGTTTCTTGTGTACGCTTTCCTCTGTAAAAATTTGGAGAATTTGGAGTATGCCAAGTCCACAGGCAGACGCACCAAAGTTGGCTTGCCATCCTCTCCTCAAAGTCTCGATACTTGATTTGAAATCGTCTAGTCTAGACTGTAGCGAGCTGAATCCAGCGATGACATCCCCCTTGATAGTATTGTTGTGTTCTCCAACAGTAAGCTATGAGCTATCGTTCAGTTGAACTCGGCGTACAGCAGTGGAATGACTCACCCGTATATTATCGAGCCGGTCTTCAAATGATTGAAGCTGTTCATCTACATCCCTTTTCAGCTGATCTATCCCACCTGTGTCGTCTCTTGCTTGATGTACTGTGCTTTGCATCGGCAAGTGGAAATCGAGGGATATGCGTTCTCTGTGTTGGTGTAACCGGACAAAGGGAGTGTTAGCGCCGGTATAATGCGAAGCTGGCTCACTTTGTCGCGTGCCCTTCTGATCCATCCTAAGCCAAGTATATTTTTCAACGTGATGCCAATTCAACGGGATTGACAAGTTGGCCTAGGCGAAGTAGACGAGGGCGAAGAATCGATTGATATATATATGCTACAAATTATTGACCTAAACCATGGCCGCATCTAACTTCCATTCGTATTGTGCTAACTGCCAAACACGAAAAACTATATCAGCAAATTTCTAGCCCGCCATGTAGGAGCCACTTCTCAAGGGTACTGATATCGACCACGTCTTGGCTCACAGGGCGCGCATCTCCTTTTGCGAGAGGTATGAATTGCGCTGCCAACCTGTGAAAATGAAGTCGCCATCAGATGCCCAACGCATCATATAGGTACATGGTGCATAAGCGCGCACCGCTTCTCTTCTTCTGAAAATGTCAGGTCCACAGGCGGTTGGACATCCAGCTTATCTCTCTGGTAGCGCTTCAAAGAGTTCAGCCATTTTACGTCGTAGCAGTTTTCTGGCAGTCCGGCAATTGCGATCCCGTCTTTGGAACAAGTTGAGTGAAGTCGGATGCGCCTGCTGTTACCTTGCCGTGCAATATTCCGCCCGCCCCATTTCTCACCGCAGGTGAATAGGTCTATCGTTCTAAGCCATACCACCAACTCCTTCGATCTCCATGATTCGTTTACAATAGAATAACGGCTTTGTCCTCCGTGTGTGCCCTGTTCGTGGTCGCTCTCGTCGTCGCTGAGGGCTGAATGTGACATCTCTTCCAATGGTTTGATGAACCGACTGATTTTGTAGTAATGCAAGGCACTGATTTGGGTGTTGAACCGCTGGTAAATCGTCCCGACAATGTCAGCGTCGACACGTTTAGATGTGTGTAGACTCACCGTTTTCTTCCGTTTCTCGATCCTGTTTCTCTGTGAAGCCTTTTTGTATGCCCGTGCTTGTTCCGCCGTCGCGGCCATTTTTCGATTGGTGGTCTGCAGTGTTTCTAAATATGTCATGAAGAAAACGGGGAGCTTCGTGACTGTGGTGAATGGGAGGCCCTGTTTTGCGTAGTCATCAACGAAAAGTTCACATAGGCGACGATTCCACGCGCTATTCTCCGGAGATTTTTCAGAGAAATCTGCCTGAAAGTGTTCCATGGAAGGTCTGTCTTCCTCATTAAGAGTAGACTTGTAGTTAAGAACGGCCTCCGTGGATGCAGGCTCCGGAGGTGCATCAGTGCTTTTTCTTCCCATGAGCACGTTGACATGTCTGCGAACCACTGCCTGCAGGAAGATGCATAATCAGGCATCTTATAGTCATCGAAATAAAACTTACTCGACAATTAAGTTTGTCGGCAGCTTTGCCACGACGACGACAAGTGGGGACCCTAAACTCGAGACCCCTTTTCTTACCTGTGACCGTGGCCTCGGTCGACTCAGAACCCTGTGGATTCGACGATGGTGAGGTCCCCCCCGGTCGTGTGACCGTGTGATGGAGCAGTGACTCCAACAACTTACCTTGCCGATCAATGGATACAGTAAGTCTGTCCAAATGCTCCCAGCACACGTCCGCGCTAATTAAATGGCTTTGACTAGACCCACTGGCCCTACCATCGCCCATACACTGAAAAAGATTGCCTGGTTGACAATTGAGAATCGACAAAGAGAGGTTCGTACGTACTTGTTCCTGGCCAGGGACCTCGTCATCTATCTCCATGCCTGTATTCTCAGCGGGACGCTAGAATAGGGAGGTCACAATCAATCCGACATTCATTTCAATATAAAGATATACATTTTGGGATTCGCCTGTTCTGTCATCGCCATGACCTGAATCTCGGGTGGTCAACTTAGACGCGTTAGCTTACTATTCAGGGGCACTGAGTGAGATAGAACCCAACACATACCCAGTTTGAGTTACTCGCAGTGTGAGCCGACCCATTGGTCGCTTGTCGGTCGCGCTCACGCACCTGATAGACTTATCGGCATCTTGTTGTCAAAACGGAGTAAGGGCTTACTACGTAGAGTGCAACAGGTGACTGGGCAGTCCGGCTCTCAGGTTGACGCCACCTCGTTGCTTGTGACGCTTCCAATCGTCCTGCAGCCGATTCCCCAAGCGCTGCCCGTTGACCCACTTCGTTAAGACCGCTTCCTTCCCGTTGGAACATCCGTAGATTTGCTGAAACGCCAGTTAACAGTTTGTGGGTCATAGCAAATCTCTGGCACCGTCATGTATCACCATGTGTCTCGGACGAGGGGGTTCCACACTACTCACCTCACAGCTTTCGGCTGTCACTTGAGCTTGAGTCTGCTGCTGGTTTGACTCCTTACATCCTATACTCAATACACCGGCAACTGAAATTGCCGGTGCACCGTCCTCATTCCGATCGGCTGTCTCTTGTCCACGCTGGACCAAGGCGAGTGGCTGGTATACTGAGGTGCCAAGTTGTACCTCGCGGTCCCGATTAGCTACTTCCATCTCACGCCCCAGGTTGGTCGCTACTTGTTCTGTGTGCTGCGCAGCGAGCCCCTATTATCATGTCAGTGCTTGTGGCATAGCCCCCCTCAAGCGACGCACCTCGCGTTCCGGTTTGGTAACCTCCATACTATACTGCTGCTGCTGCACGGCAACCATCCAGCAATCTTCATCAATGCGCTGTGTAGAAAATACCTCTCGATGTCATACCTCACGCCCTCTGTTAACCGCGTCCCATTCTTGTTGTCGCATGGTAGGTCTCAGATGCTGAGGGTCACTACGATACGGAACAAGCGCCGTCGAGAGAGAGAGAGAGCTCTCATTACTCGCGGTGTCCATAGACTAAAAGGCAGTCGCGCCACTCGCCGTCACTGTGCTGCGTTGGAAAGCTCTTGAGATGACGCACCTCGCGCTCCTGATTGGCTACCTTATCTATCCGCTGCTGTTGTAAGGCAAGATTTGGATGTTGTGCGTCACCGTCACCACGATGTGGAACAAGTGGTATGGCGCCATGCTCTCGATGAGCGGTTTCCACAGGCTGTTTTATGTCAATCATCCGACACTCGCCATCTCTTGGATAGAAAATCACATCGGATAACATACCTCGCGCTCCTGACTTGCCTCCTGTTCTTGTTGCTGTGTAGCAAGTTTTGGATACCGTGTGCCACCGCTATTTTGAAAATGGATCACCGAGTGAGACAGATCGTCCTCCCTGGTGTCTGTAATCAGCTGTCTATGACCACGATACGGAACAAGTGCCATGGAGAGAGATAAGTCGCGCTCCCTATGAGCGGTCTCTACATTCCGTTGCTGCAACCATCCGAGATTCCCTGTCAGAGTGTGCCGCACAAAAAATATTCGAATGACATACCTCGTGCTCCGGGTTTGGTGCTGTTTGTTCTTGCTGCTGGACGATTCTCTATATCATATCATTAAAATGCGGGGAAAGCCGAACTACGAACCTCGCCCTCCAGGTCGATAACCTCTATAATCTGCTGTTGCCGTAAGGCGCATCTGGGGCACTGTCAGAGTTTTTGCATAGGAAAAATCTCGGAGTGACGGACCTCACACTCCTGATCGTCTACCTCCATCTGTAAACCGAGGTTTTGATATTATATACCACCGTCAGGAAACCGCGTTTAATGACGTACCTCGACATCACAGTCGATTGCCTGCGGTATTTGTTGTTGAAGGACAGGGGTCTGGTGCCATATGTCACTATGCTGGGGGAAGTCCACCTTTCCCTCTCGCAACTTACCTCATGCGGTTTGTGGGGCTTCCGCTTCTGTAACCGCTGCCAGGCAATGTATTGAGGTCTAATGCACGAGTGGCTATGGGTTGTATCACTTACCTTACGCACCCCTTTCGTGTTCATGTCAGCTTGACGCAGCCGTTCAGCCGAGGAACACGGTCATGTCTGCGCTTCTTTTTGTTTTGCAGTGGTGCTCTTCCGTAGCGAGCTCTGCTGAGATTCTGTCACTACTCTTTATTGTTGCGTTATGGACATACGCATACCGGGCCTGAGCTGCTTTCGCCAACAGATCTTGTGCCATCCTCTCGCCTCAATTGTTCCGCTTGAGCTTGAGCTATTACCTTTTGACGGGAGATTATGGCGTCCACCGCCTTTCTCTCCGACTCTATCACCAGTTCGATTCCAGCCTTGTTCTGCGTGGTTATCTGGAAGGGGGGTGCGTTGATTGGGAACTGAATGTCGCAAGGCACTATGCACGCTTGTCATTGCATGTAGAGCTAAACGCTTGAAACGATCTCCCTGAAATGTCTCTGCACGAACGAGTACCTCATTTGTGATAGGCCCTCCACCAGCGAACTGGACGCAGAGTCGGAAGAATGTCTTGCATAACTTCTGGGCCATCTCTGTTACCCCGTCACGGATGAAGTCTGTATCCTTCTGCTGTGCTAGCTCGCACTCGCTATTGGTCTATAGAACTCCACAGTTCATAAACATTCATACAGATTGTGGGGGAACTACGAACCTTAACCATGACTTGTCCGAATTCCACCAAAGCAACAAGCGTGAACTCTGGGGATAATACGTCTAGTTCTACTGCACAGCGGTTGCGATGGGCGCTGCGTGTCTGCTCTAGGTTACTCATTCGGTAGGCAACTGCGTCCGCATGCCACTTCGTGGCTCCAAGTCAGTACCATTGGAAAGGGATCGATGGATAACCTACTCTTCCGACTTCCACATCAATGGCTTCTTTGTATTGTTTCAACATCGTCTGCTCGATATCGTTTATTCTCTCGTCAGAGCCCAGGACAGCCACAGACTGTCCAAGAAACCCTAAGATTGAGATAATAGTAGGTAAACTGCCGACGTACATATGTCTGCCTGAGTTCTGGAGGTTCAATGGCCCGGCTTCCCTGCTCTAAAGTCTCAGGCTCTGGGCGCGTCAATCTGATTATCGCACGCTCTTCGTGTTCAATATCCGCACTCTAGCAAAAAGAATACTCAGATCTCGTGTAAAACGCAATGTAAACTTTTGGCGTACCTCTGACTGTTCTTCAGTCTTTTGGCGATCTGCAGCGTGAATTTCCAGCGCTGGATCGGTTATACCTTGATACTGAGGATCTTGAACGGTCAGAGTTGGTCAGATAACCTCTGGACCAGCAACGTGTGTGCTAACGGTCTGATCACGAAACCGCTGAGAATCCAAGATTAGAAAAAGGGATGTGACGCACCTCTGCTTCTTGCTCGAGCTCATGGTGCACCTCAGTTGCCCATTCCAGCTCTTCCCGTACCTCTATTTCTTGCTCGCGCCCCTGTAGATCTGTCGACTGCAGCTCCGGTTGCAGACCTGCTGCATCATAACGCTGAGGCGCCCCTACCACCTCCTGGACTCCAACGACCCGGGCCTGGAGACCTGACACGCTGGCAGTCGCTTCCGTCATTGCCATGTAAACATGTTCAGTGTTTGCGCCTGGCAAACTATCGGAGTCAACGCCGACACCAACAAGAAAGCATATGTGAGAAACCGGGGTTGAGGAAAAGGAATAGAAACTCACACATCATGAATACGTACATGTTTTGGCGGTGGCTCGATAACTGGTTCTCGAAGGGTTCGAAGCCTGAGTTTACCAAAGTAGATGCATTGCCCATCGTTCGAACGATCAGTAACCGAGGCGTCAGGCATTCCAAGAAAGTAACAATGCCAGAAGAAATTGAGGGGAAAAGTCAATGAATAATTGAAGGTGTGAGCGCTGTGAGCTTCGAAAGTTATAATCTCAGTGGCACAACGCATAAGTACCTAAGCGATCAAAGGCAGCCCACGCGACGTATGCGCCGACATTAGCTCGAACGCGGCCATTTTTGTCAGTTCAACAAGTTTCCTTTGTTGTATTGCAATGAGCGCCCAACTGAGCTGTCCTGACAAATATCTGTTGAGTTGGTCGGCGTGATCATGAGTTTAGTAAACCCAAAAAGCTATTATGGTACAATGAAATAGTACAACGAATTTGAAAAAGACTGAGCCATCTTATACGAAAGCTGCAGTGTCAATCGGAGGGTCCTCCGCATTCATAGACACTTGTTCATAGGTATTCTGCCAGCCCATATCCATGTCATCCCAAACGACCAAGCGCCCCATCCCTTGGCAAGCTCCAGACCAAACAGCTACGTGGCAGAGCCGCTCGGGGAAACGGAGTAGGTCATCAATAAATGCATCCTCCGTGTCCTTCGTTTCCCGGAGAGGGCGCCACGATCGTAGCAACAGACTCTTAAGAGATGAAAGAGACCGCAGTCTGGCTTCCCAACTCTCCTTATCGTCCCATGGCATTGGTGCGACCTGAGAAAAGTATGCACCACGTTAGCGCATGGTTTATGTCGCAGAGCAAATATAATACATCAGATGAAGACGAGCTCTCCGTCAGTTTGAGGTAGACAAGGGCTGGAGCTGCGGCTGAGATGCGGAGGAAAAGTCGTTCAGCCGTGTGATCAAAGTCTATGTGAAGGATAGTTAAAACTGCGCAAGTTTGGATGGGGCGAAAGTCCAAAAGTTGGAGAATAGGGAAACGGACATGTCGGACGCCATTGTACGTAGCAATAAGCCGATGCACACGACTATTTTCAGTGAGGGCTCGTACACAGCCGGGAGGGCAAGTGAGGCATTGGAGAAAATGAAGCGAAAGACCAGCAAGAGGACAGCGAAGGGTGTTGTTGCAAGGCCCGAGTGTCAGGTTTTCGATGTGTGGATGAGTTCGAAGTAGTCGTGCAACAGTGGCATGAGCGATGTTGACATCCAAAGAGGTGAGCCTGTGAAGCACTATGGTTGTGGGGAGTATGCGAATGGGTTGGAATGAGAATCGAAGGACGAGGTCGGTGATATTCCTTGTGCGATAAAGGACCTCTCGAATTGACTTGAAAGCTGACCGATCAAAGGCATCTGTGGATACCTCAAGGATTTCGATTTCGAGCGCGATCTCACTTCGACGCTTGATGACTGATAACAGTTCTTCTACCTGCTCCGGAGAAGTCAAAGTTGTGATGCTCTATTGGGAGGTGATGAACAGAATGGGTGGCACGCAGGTGTATTCACTCACTTTCAAAGGGAAGGTAACAGCACGCTAATACTGGTAAGAACGACGCAATGGTGACTTAAAAGGCTCAATCTTACCCTTGCTGTCCACCTTCGAGTGTGACTCCGTAGGCGCATGATATGTCGACAAGAATGAAGGACGACCTTGACATGAGCCCTGCAAATCCTTTAAATAGTATTTCATCGGAGTAATAATCGAGCACTTATCTAACGAGTGGACAAAGGCGCACGTGGATGTAGCGTGCACATTAAGCGCCAACGGTACTAGGTTAAGGAAGCAGGCGAATGTGAGAATGGCAAATGCGCTCACTACAGGAATCCCTGCACCAGGCCGAACGACAGCACCTCATTGCCCAACCTGATACCCTCAGTGGTGCCAAATCAGAATTGACATAAGATGGCGAAGGTGCCAAGGGCATCACAATGCGGCTCACCTAACTGAAACTCCGCAGCGGCAGTAGGAAGGGGGAGGCATAATGGTCCTCAGAGGGTGATGGCGGAGGAGGTGTTACGGAACGTCACTCCATATCATCCAGCCTGGAGATGAGGTGCGTCGGATGGGAGTAACTGGGGAAAGGTCAGGAAGTATCCTAGTACATGGCAGAGCGGCAGCGATACTCACCTCGATACCGATAACGAATGGAATATCCCTTCATGTCCTGAAAGGAACATAGGCCTGCCACTCCCGCCCTGCCCCGCCTTCCTCTTGCCTGCCCCGACCACCCCAGTGGCGTCGGGATCAGGGTTGACCACCAATAAGGAGGCGAGTACTAACAGTTGCCCGCAAGGGGCAGCAGGACCAGCCACAACGAGTTAAGACCCAGCAACGCTTGCGCAGGTGCCAAAGGCATCCCGACGCAGCTCACCCCACTGCAACTCCGCAACGACGGTAGGAGTGGGGAGGCATAATGGTCCTCAGAGGGCGACAGCGGAGGAGGTGTTACGGAATGTCGCTCCATAGCACCAAGCCTTGAATGACCTGTCAAGGACGGTGACTTGACAACTTAGACAGAGTCAGTCGTGTAGTCGTGCATAGAAAACGAAGATACTCACCTTGACGCCGACAAACAGAGGATTGGTCCAGTAAACAGAGCGAAACTTCTATAAGACAAGGGAGTTGCGATGAAACTGACACACCAATACGGGACCACAAAAATCTTCTGATCCTTCTTGAGGGAAGGGGTATGCCCTACGGTAGAACGTCCAAATCAGAGCAAGGTTGAAGGGGAGGGACAGCAGACACTCCCACCTTCGCAACCAGACAGCGCGTCAAGGTTGCTCGAATGGGGTGGTGTGTGGGGACAGTGTGCATGACTTGAGGAGATTGAGGGCCGTCGCCTGGGGAGAAGGTGGGGAGGCAGAATGTGGAGGGCGGTGTTGTGCATAGTGTCAGAAGGAAACGCGGTGAAGCAAAAAATTGATATGAGTTGGCACTCTGCCAGTTCTCCGTCTTCCTGATGTGGCAAATTATATATATAGCCAGTCTCAGCAATTGCAAACCCCACTTGCACATCTTTCTGCTTCGTGCTTTGCCTCTTTCTGAGCGTGCAACATGGCCCGCACCAAACAGACATCCTGGCCCCAACCCTCTCGTCCTCGTCCACGACTTGCCACGATGAGTAGCGGCGGTGGGTATAAATCTCTGGCGAAGCCCGCCCCGCAGAAGGTTGTAGACCTCAGCACTGAGATCCGTGACCTTGAGCGCGACACCGTGCTTCATCCACATTCGGAATCGACGCGATTCCGACAAGAACCTGCCATGACACGCTACCGTGGTGTCCAAACCCGAGCTCTACCCGCCCCCAAACAGAAGAAGCGCACCCCTCGGAGCCGGAGGAAGAAGGTCAAGGCACCCGCCCAAACGGTGACCGAGGTGCTCCCCTTGACGAGGCCTGAGACACCCCCCTTGACGAGGTCCGAGGCACCCACCCCCCAGAGGAGGTCTGAAGTCACCCTCCCCCCGGTGGTCATAGACCTCACCGAGGATGACTGAAGAGTTGAACGCAACTTCACAGTAAGTTGTGCATTTACCATCTCATACCCTCAATCTCATAGAGCCTCGAAGCCCGAACTTGGGTGCCTCACGCATGGATGCCTCTGCACCCCGCTTGGTGCCGCGTCATTTTGTTACCATACTTCTATTTTCCTGTGTAATAGCATAATTTGTGGTACAGTCGACTCCCTCTTATTCGGCACCCCTAATATAGCCGATACTCCCTCAAACCCGATAGCCTTTTGTCAAAACGGGGTCGGTTTGCACGAATAACCGATAGGTTCCCAGTAATGAACCAGGTGTTGAACGTTAAACGTTAAACTATCGGGCTTGGATCGCACTACCACTTCGATCAAACTAATTCCAATTGTTACGTTCGGCCCGGAAGTGGACACTGACGCTCGGATATGACGCCACGTCAGCAGTATATCGTCATGGACTTGTTGGATCAGTCAGCCGGGTAAGCTCCGGTACATGTGATTGTGTACGATAACAGATCGGTCAGCGATTGGTTACGATAACGGATTGTGACTCGACCCTAGGATAGCTGTATTAGGGTTTGCTCTACTTACGCTATTGGCTAGAGTAGCTTGGAGCGGCGCTTGAAAGCCCGCGCGTATCTGTATAAGTAGTAGTCGGTCGAAGACCAGGATCCCCATCTTGGTCTTCTTCAATACCACCTTCTCCGTCTTCTCGTCTTTTGAGGGCTCCTCCCCCTGCTAAGTGAGTGACTCCGGCATATCCCCTTAGACCAGGGATCCCCGTGAGCTTATCCCGAGTTCCCCTTCGTGGGCAGTGGACGTATATCCTGTTGGCACCATCCTTCACAAGACCTACCTCTACTACAACGAACGCGTAGGACGACCCTACGGTTACATCTACATCCTTGATCACCCCACGTGGACCTCTCTCGTCCCCGTTGAAGACCCCCCAGTAGGAATCCCCCAACTTGAAGACATACACGGATACATCGCGTTGGACGGAAGTCTAGTCCCGCACCCAGCTGAGTACCCCCGATGCCCCTTCGAATCGCCTTTAGTTCAAGTCGTATAGGATCGCCGCAACAAACAAAGCCTAAGTCAGGCAAATGTCCGTGGTAGACGTTACATTAAGACCAAGATCCACCGTGGCCAATCCTACAACAAAAGACCTCTGGGTGCCCTTCCGCCCCTACTACATTGAACTGACGAGGACAGCGCAACGTCCCCAAGAGATATCTCGAATCTGCTTTCTGGAAAGACGACGCTGAAATCCCAGGCTACGTCACCTACTACATCGACACCAAGAACCAACAACACCTAATCCCAGTCGAGTTCAACTTCGACTACACCTGCTGGACCGAAATCCGTTGGAGCGACGCCAACAACAAATACCAAGTCACCAAACCCGCATCCTCAGCACTCGGCCTCGACATCCGACAAAGCCAAGTAGTAACCCGCGACCAGTGGGGAACTATCGACGGACAAACCGAAGAACCCGCAAGATCCCCTACTCCCAAAACACCGGCACCCTCTCCTTCACTCGCAAGCAACCCCGAAGACATCTGCGTCTTAAGAGACGAACAAGAAGAAGAAGCCCTCGAGCTTATCGCTAAGTCCATCCCAGTCATGAGCCAAACACAGACAGTAACACACGAGGAGATGCGCATAGGAACTGCCCTATTCGATACCAAGTACCCTCGCCACGCCGACCCACCTCCTGGGGGAGACCCCGGAGATGACAAGAACGGCGGAGGCGGAGGCGGAGGCGGAGGCGACGGACCAGGAGGAGATCCAGCCGGACTCCCCGGAATACCAGGACTTCCCCAACTCACCGACCGATTCGTAGGAAAGGAACCACCCGTATTCAAAGGCGAACGGGACAAAGCAGAAGCCTTCCTAGCCCAATGGAACCGATTCGCGGGAGTCAACAAATTCAACCGCAACATCAACTTCCCATACACCAAAGCCATGATGTTCCTCACCTATCTACAGGGAGATCTCGTCGATGAATGGGCCACCAAGACCCAAGAATGGCTCGACAAACAGCCAGATCAAACCGATCCATGGCTCTGGAGCGGCGTCGAACTCGCCTTCAAAAAGCAGTTCCGCGACAACCTCAAACAAGAGAATGCTCGCCTAGAACTGGACAAAGGATTCCGCATGATCGGATCCGACATTGACAGCTACGTAACCAAATTTGAAAAGATGGTCCGACTAGCTGGCTACCGCCTAGATGACACACTAGTCCTCGACAAATTCACACGAGGACTACCAATGGAACTATACCGCAACGCATACCAATTCCACAACCCCGGGAACTACTCGCAATGGAAGCAAGCGGTAATCGAGCAACAAAAGAAATGGCTCCATATGAAGGCCAGACAAGACGGATTCGGCAGACAGTCGACCAAGCCGCAAAACAAGCCGCAGCAAATGCGCTTCCAACCTCCACAGCGCCCAAGTCAACCAACCTGGCGTCAATACCAGGGACACCCCGACGCCATGGACACCACCCCAGGAAGAATCCGCGCTAGAGTCGCAGAAGTGGGCGATCCAAACCGCCCAGAAATCAACCATCGCGACAATCGCCCGCCATTCCCACCAAGGGGAGGCTTCCTCCAAAGAGGACTCGGAGGACGAGGCGTCTTTAACGCTAAGGACGTCTCTTGCTACAACTGTGGACGCAAAGGCCACTTCTCACGTGACTGCTTTCAGCCTCGCCAAACACGCCAAGGACCCAGCGGGCCTCCTCAAGGACGGAGTGCCTTCATCGAAGAAGTTCCCACCGCACCACAAAGCGTCATGGGGGAACCCCTCATCAACCTAGACGAACCAACAACCGCTTCCGAGGACAACTCCTCGATGACCCTTCTAAGGGGTAAAGTGGCAGAACTCCAAGAACAGATGGGGGAGTTGTTGCAGAAGGATTTTCAGGACGCCTGAACCCATCGGCCTGGGTGAGGGCTTCATCATGTAACTCGCAGTTCATAACGCACTATCAATCTATGCACGTTTCAGTTTCGATCCGCACGAGTAACGCAATGGCCGACAAAAAAGCACTGGTGGACTCTGGAGCCACCAACAACTTCATGCATCCCAAATTCGCCACAAGAATGGGCATTGGGATCAAAGAACTCGAACGACCCCGCAATATCTGGAACATAGACGGGACACATAACAAAGGGGGTAAGATTACCCATTACACAGACCTCAACGTACAGACAGATGGGAAACTCAAAACCATTCCGTTCTTCATCACCGACGTCGGAGACGAAGACATCATTCTCGGATATCCCTGGCTAGCCACCTTCCAACCTCGTATCAACTGGGCTTCGGCAACCATGGACACCAAACAGTACCCAGTCATCATCCGCACCACGAATCCCACTTCGACCCTTCTCCCTCAAAGATGCAACCGAACAACTCAGCTGAACAATGGAACAAATCATTGACTGCGCGGAAGACAACGCATTAGAAGAACTGGAAGGAAGACTCACTCCCGGTACACCTACGGACTACTGGCAACGGAACTCGCGATCGAGGCACAACAATACACGGAAAAGAAGGAAATCCCCGAAGGAATACAAAGCGTCATGCCAAAGTATTCAGCGAGGAGGAATCACATCGACTACCACCGTCTAGGACCATGGGACCACGCCATAGAATTCAAACCAGGGACACCGGACACAATCGACTGCAAGGTTTACCCGATTAACCAAGCAGAAGACAAAGCACTAAAGGAATGGCTGGACGCCGAATTGCTAAGGGATACATTCGACCGTCTAAATCCCAGTACGCATCCCCTTTCTTCTTCATCAAAAAGAAGGACGGAAAGCTACGCCCGGTACAGGACTACAGAGTAATCAACAAATGGACCATTCCGCAACCAATATCCACTCCCTCTCATACCGGAACTCTATCGCAGACCTCAGTGGCGGTATAATATTCTCGAAATTCGACGTGTACGATGGGGATATAACAACGTACTCATCAAAGACTGGCGACCAACCCAAAGCGGCTTTCAAAACCAAGTATGGCCTATACGAACCACTGGTGATGTACTTTCGGACAAACAAACTCACCAGCTACATTCCAAGCCATGATGAACTCCATTGCACAACCACTCATTGACTACTTTCGAAACAAGGGAACCATTCATACGGGTATACTATGGACGACATTGGCATAGCAACAACGACCTCAGAAGAGGATCCACACGAAGCAGTACACGCCGTCCTAGACCTCCTTGAAGCACACGACCTATACCTGAAACTGGAGAAATGCACCTTCCACTCTTCGTCCCTCGATTACCTGGGGGTAATCATTGAAAAGGGGGTGATTCGCATGGACCCCATCAAAATTTCGGGCATACGTAACTGGCCGAACCCCCAAAACCGTCAAACAGGTGCGATCATTCCTAGGTTTCTGCAACTTTTACCGCGCTTTCATCCGAAATTTTGCCACACACGCACGACCACTCAACAAACTCACGCGCAAGGACACGGAATGGACATGGGGGAACAGAACAACAACAGGCATTTGACAAGCTCAAGGAACTCGTAACACAAGAACCAGTGCCTCAAACACCCGGAAGCTAGACAAACCCTTCGAACTCGAAGTCGACGCATCAGGATACGCAATCGGAGCAGTACTACTTCAACGAGGACCAGACAACAAACGTCCACCCCTATCGCCTACTACTCAAACACCCTCTACAGCCACGGAGCGCAACTATGATATCTACGACCTAGAACTGCTAGCCATCGTCAAAGCCCTACGTAACTGGAGACAATACCTAGCCGGATCACCACACAAGATCAAAGTGTATTCTCAGGACCACATGAACCTGCAAGTATTGGAGATCACCACAGAAGATAAGCAGACGCATAGCCCGGGAAGTACTCGAACTCTCCGAATACGACATAGAGATTCACCACATCAAAGGAACAGCGAAACGGACGAGCAGACGCCCTATCTCGACTGACCGGACTATGACCAGGGAGATCACGACAACGAACAAATCACGGTACTCCCCGACCACATATTCGTAAGAGCAGCGGAAATCGACAGCACGGACAACCCGACGCGATCAAACGACCCGATAACCACAGCAGAAATGCAACCTGCAACCCCAGTATACACCCAAGACGAAGAGACCATCCGAAAATGGGTAGACCCACACAAACTGAAGAAAATCGAGGACACATGGTACAAGGACGGACGACGAGTAGTCACCGGAGACCAATACGAACGGAGACACATCATCCAAGCCCATCACGACCCACCAGTTCACGGACACCTGGGAATCAATCGCACAATCAAATGGTCGAACGATACTATTGGTGGCCCGGTCTACGTCAAGAAACCCAGGATTACGTCAAAGGATGCGCAGACTGTCAACGGATCAAGGTCAACAATCGTCCAACTCGCGCACCACTACAGCCGATATTCCCAAGACCAGAAGCAATGCCGTTCGAAACCATCGCTTTAGATTTCATCACCAAACTACCCCAAGCGGACGGTTGTGACACCATACTGACAGTAACAGACCACGACTGCTCAAAAGCAGCAATATTCATCCCGTGCCTCGAAGAAATAAGCGCGGAAGGAACCGCAGCCTTGTACGTAAAACACGTCTTCTCCCGATTCGGACTACCGGCGCACATTATCAGCGATAGAGACCCGCGATTCGCATCAAAATTCACGCGCGAGCTATGCAAGATACTGGGAATTCGAACAAAACATTTCCACGGCGTATCACCCAAGAACGGATGGACAATCAGGAACGCACAAATCAATGGCTAGAGCAATACCTACGCTTCTGGGTAAACGAGCGACAAGACGATTGGATCCACTACCTCCCAATGGCGGAATTCACACACAACAACTGGCCTAACGAATCCACGAGGGAGTCCCCCTTTAACATCCTCATGGGGTATAACCCACGCGCTGATTGGATCGATAAGCCATCCCCTATCCCACAGGTGGCACTCCGGATCCAACAATTCCGAGAGGCTAGAACATCGCGCCCAGGAACTGATGCGAAAAGCGCAGCAGGGGTGGATCAAACACAAAGATACGCCCAAATACCAAATCGGGGACCTCGTATGGCTCGAAGGACGCCACCTACGTACCTAACCAACCAACCACGAAGCTTGCGCCCAGAAGACACGGCCCGTTTAAGGTCGTCCAGGTGATGTCCGCAGTCAACTATCGATTGGAACTTCCCACGCAGTGGAGCATCCACCCAGTGTTCCATACGGACCTTCCTGACTCCTTATCGCGAAACTCCCACACACGGCCCCAACTATCAGCGCCCACCACCGGATTTGATTGATGGCGAAGAAGAATACGAGGTCGAGAAGATTCTAGACTCTCGGCGCTTCGGCAGGAACAAAGAAACTGCAGTATTTGGTCAAATGGCGCGGATACCCGGACTCCGATAATCAATGGGTCTCGAAGGATGACGTCTTCGCTGATGAAGCGATAAGGGAGTTCAAACGTTCAAACCCCGCTCGAGAAACACATATAAGCGCAGGCTTTTCCCAAGAGACGTCCCCATCTCCTTCTCCTACACTCCCATACACTCATGTCCCACTCCCCAGTCCAAGTTCACTATGTCCTCGACGACCTACTCCCCATCTCAGTCCAGCCCACTGTCATCATTCAGAACGCCCCGCCATCACCACCCATGTCGCCTGCCCAGTCCGTTCAACCCAGCCCCAGTCGTCCAACTACCCCCATTCCATCCCTCCTTCCTTCGCCAACACCTACAGCAGCGGGCACACGAAGCCCGTCTCCGCAAGGCTATGTTCCCACGAGACCTCCGTCCCGTCAAGACGAGGCTCAATTCAAGAAGATCGCAGTTACGACCGGTACCTGTCCCAGGAGCATTGCCCCCTCAATCAACATCTCACGTATGGGACTCACCTCACGGAAACTCACGACGAAACCCCGCCGCTATGCACCACGGACGGGGAACCAATCACTCTCCCCCCATCGGAGAGATCCGAGAAACGCCGCCTCTACCGTCCGGAGGAACACAGTCCAGTTTCCAGATCTCGCGTGGAAACTCCGCCACCGCGCGGGTTCCACCACAACAGGGGAGTACACTTCATCCCCTTCCAGATTCGCGACGCTCAGGGCCGGTTGCACCCAGCTCGGTATACGCAGCTCGTCTTTACGGCGGACCCCTTCGTCCTCGCCTACAGACGTGGCAGCGACCAGCAGTACGGCAAGTCGGTGCACGCCGCCCCCAACTACGACCGACCCACGCCAACCTACTCCGACGACGACCTGGTCTTTCTAGACCAGGACAGCACCTACCGCGAGTCGGTCGACATGGCCTGCATGGCCATGAACGATCTGACGGTCACGGCGGAGGTCCACCGCTACCGCTGCTCTCAAGCGGGTTACACAGCCAAGGAGGAGGAGCTCAAGAAGAAGATCGACGAGCTCGACAAGATCGGACGGATGCTGTCGGGAGTGCGTACTACGCCTCCAGCGATGCGGACTGCCATCAAGCGCATCGAGGACGAGAGGGACTCTTACCGCCCCGGAGTCGAGGAGGGAGCCCGGATTGCGCGCCTCCGAGAGGAGATCTGCCGCGGTCGGTCTGGTGCCCGATCCTGAAAAGGGGGTGATGTTACGTTCGGCCCGGAAGTGGACACTGACGCTCGGGATATGACACCACGTCAGCAGCATATCGTCATGGACTTATTGGATCAGTCAGCCGGGTAAGCTCCGGCTACATGTGATTGTGTACGATAACAGGATCGGCATTGCGATTGGTTACGATAACGGCTTGTGACTCGATCCCTAGGATAGCTGTATTAGGGTTTGCTCTAACTTACGCTATTGGCTAGAGTAGCTTGGAGCGGCGCTTGAAAGCCCGCGCGTATCTGTATAAGTAGTAGTCAGTCGAAGACCAGGATCCCCATCTTGGTCTTCTTCAATACCACCTTCTCCGTCTTCTCGTCTTTGAGGGCTCCTCCCCCTGCTAAGTGAGTGACTCCGGCATATCCCCTTAGACCAGGGATCCCCGTGAGCTTATCCCGAGTTCCCCTTCGTGGGCAGTGGACGTATATCCTGTTGGCACCATCCTGCACAAGACCTTCCTCTACTACAACGAACGCGTGGGACGACCCTACGGCTACATCTACATCCTCGACCATCCTACGTGGACTTCCATTGTCCCCTGTTGAAGACCCTCCCGTCGGAGTACCGCAACTCGAGGACATACACGGATATATTGCATTAGACGGAAGCTAGTTCCGCACCCAGCTGAGTACCCAGACGCTCCCTCAAATCGCCTTTGGTTCAAGTCGTACAGGATCGCCGCAACCAACGAAGCCTAAGTCAGGCAAACGTCCGTGGTAGACGTTACACCAATGCAGTATAATGTATTACTGTAAGTTAGAAAAAAATTAGTTGGACTCGAGAATACATGCTACGTCCAGCTTGTAGTGTAACCCTTGAGCTTGAGCGCTTGAGCCTTGAGGCTGTTAACCATTCTGAGGTCTATTCAAGATCTCTGTGCTCGCACTGTCGAAGAAATGATGGCTTCGTTTGGCCATCAAACCTTGACAACTTTTACAAAAGAAAAAGGTGCTAACTACTCGTATAACCTATCTAATTGACATGGACTCGAATGTATTGTACGAGTGAGGGTTCGGTGGGTAGACAAACGACTCGGTGGTGCCAGTGGTGCGTCATATATCAAAATACATATGAACCGATACTCCCTCATAATCGATAGCTTTTGGCCACGACGGATGGGCACTGGATAAGAGGGAGTTGACTGTATGTGACGTCGTTGAGTGCAGTGGAAAAATGACTTGAGAGTGGCGAGCGTGGGAACGTGAACGCGGGAAACTTCACGCTCCCTTCATATATGCTCGCAGACATTGATCTGCTCAAACGCCGTTCACAGCGCCCTTTGAACATGACAACACTCGCGTGCACTTGATCCTCTTATATACTATTGATTATGCCCTTCACCTGGTTCAGTGGCATTTTTAAACCTACCCAACAAACTCAACTCGACCGCCAGACTCGGTTTGGCCGTCAGAGATTTCTAATGGAGCAGACACCAGTGACGGTTTGTGCTGTCTGCAATTCCCAATTGTTACTAACTGAGCCTGGCTTTTTCAGCCGTCATCCATCTCAAGGAGGCGTACTCGTCTCGGTAGCTTTTTCAACGGTGTTGGTGGCATCAGCAAGGATGTCCACAGCGAAAGAAATCGAACATGGCCCCCCTGGATCAAGGCCCTTACTTTGCCATCCTCATCGGTCTATGGGCAGTCTGTGCATCATCAGCGGATTTTTCCTTTGAATTATCTTCACCATCTTCTCTCCCCTTCGCATTTCGTATCTTCACGCATCGATTCGACATCTTTTCCGACAGTCGCCTTCCAGCTTCGTTCACATGGGGTCGCTACACTGCAGAACTTCATTTGGGCTCGCGCTCAACTGCTCTCTCCACTTTTGACTATGCTAGCCTGTCTGTGGGTGGCAAAGCAATAGAAGCGTTGACCTCGGTGACATACACGCCTTTGGCACGCAAAGATTATGCCGCGTTGAGGCGTATTTTCTTACAAGATCGCCGATTGGACCACTCACCAGCTGCCGCGTTAACAGATGGGATAGACCCCGGACAGTGTTGGCCTTCCATGGGGATTCCGGGCAACTAGGCATACAGCTCGCCAAGGCCATCCGCGTGACTGCTCTCACTGTTGGGCATACGAACACGTCATCCACCACTTCGGCCCCCAAGGGTTTCGTCCTCTGGGGGCTGAAACCCGTTGACAGCGATTTCTGTGCTGAGTTTGGAGGCATAGGCCCACCTCAACTTAACTTTGGTTCCACGTTGTGCGGTGTTCGTTTACTCTCTGGTATTTATGATCCTTCCAACTCCCAACTTTATCAGAACTTTACCATTGACCCAAGTACCCCTTACTACGCTAACTCCTTTGATAACGTAATAGTTCAAATAGTAGGAAATTGGGGTCACCCGGGCTTTACATGTATCTATCGCATCCAGGTTTATGGCGAAGTTCCTAATTTGTCATAGTGACATATATATATTCCTCATGGCCACTTTAACGACAGCCGGAACCAATCCCTTGGCTCGAAACAGATTGCAATCTGCTTGTCACCTTAGGCGGCGCGCTATCTCATCTCCATCGCATGACCCCTTTAAATTTTCTCCACTCCGTCTTGCGTGCATGTCGATCACTTCGGCCACGCTTGTTGATAAGTGACCTGTGCGCACTTAGCGGCTCAATGGACACGCAGATAACGGACTGCTCTAGATTAGATATACAGGACTTGTAGATTAGATTATTTTGATCTTTACAATCTCGGACTTCTTGTATTCTCTTATCTATGACATCACACATGTACATGACATCATGGACCACTCTGGATTGCCCTTGTACTACGTCTATGTACTTTCCTTTGTTCTTATCTTTATTGTGATGTCACTATGATATCATAGTCTGGACTCTTCTTGTTCTTTACGCCTTGTTCTCTTTGTAGTCCACTCCTTTGTCCGTGTACAGAACAATGCGCCTTGTATTTACTGTGACCTGCTGTTACCAGCGTCACTCTCTGTAGCAGTATAAGTAGAGTACTTTGTACGCTCCTGGTCCACACCAGTTCTCATCTGTTGTGTGCCAGGTATGTTCCCTCCTCTGTAATACACCAGTTCTCATCTGTTGTGTGCCAGACATCCCATCTGCTTCACTTGCAAGATTACTCTGTTGCTGCTTCAAGCCACCCTTCATATCTCACCACAGTCTCTAGTTCACTGTGAGTATGATCCCTTCATGTGCGCTGTTCATCAACGCTGCCCCCGTCGGCCCCCCGGACCTAACTGTTCTTGGCCTTGATCCGCGTTTTCAAGTTTTTACAATCCCCGTGTCTTGTTTCATTCTCGCTTTTGCCTTCTACTTTACAGTAGTCCCACTTAACGCTCAAAATGCGCTGTCCACTTTTTGGTTCAAGGGTCTGCACTCTGTCGGATGGCATCTAGTTGAGTGCCCATGTAGCTTCTCTCAGGTACTGTATACGCGATCACTCACATCACCATTAGTGGACTTGCAGCTCTCCAGGCTGGAAGTTGGGGAACTGCGGAGGTGCGGTGTGGCGAGCGGCGGTGGTCAGTCTCCGCCACCATCGTCAGGTCGGGCATGAAGAAAGCAGGACAGGGCGGGAGTGGTCCCTCTTGCCAACCACTCTATCGCTCTCTCAGGTGACCGCACCTCTGCCCAATGAGGTATGCGTTGACTGTCTCGTGACTGTGGAAGGTATGGATAGGTCAGTATTCACATATCTAAGCTTTCGTCGCGACTCCCCTTTTCTTCCTGATACGTCCCACATAGGTTGTTTATATCAGAATATGACGAAGTTCAGTGTACTAATATCTGTCGTGTGAAGTGCAACACGAGGCTTTTGAACAAAGGTGCTTTTGAACAATCGCCACACGAACAAAGGGGATAGATGATTTAACTTATTTCGCCAACTGGGTCTTGACTCTTGCTTTTCTCATCTTTACTTGTCTGGTTGTCCACTGCGGCCTTTCACCCTCCCTGCCCAGTTGTCAGCGTCGTTCGAATAAATCAGGTGCGGCATACCCCGTACTTATCCTGATTCAATGTACTCATACGGATGTTTTAGGACTTGCGTGGGCGTGGCATTACCATACAACGTCTCCCTTCCCACAAGTACTATCATGCATCGGATCCCCATCTACTGCCCTGTGCCATTGTCTGCTACCACGACGCAGCAAGCAGCGCCAGTCGAGGTTCACCTCAATGATGGTGCTACTGCCACCATCGCTCCCACATGTATTGGTGGGAGGGTACGTTCTAAGTCTAGCATGATGAGGTTTCTTTACCAACCAATCCCTCCAGAAGAAGAAACTTAACGAATATGGAGGCGAGGCTGACTCCCATCGTACGAAGCGACCGAACCTACACATGCAGACTGCAGTCGACCATGAGGTGAGATTAGTTGTTATTCATTGTTCTAGGCTTGACTAGTTAACCCTTCTAGTTTCTCTTACCCCAACAAGTGGGTATGACGAGTGAGCTTACCAAGATATGCGACGAAATTGAAGATGACCTTCGTGCCGCCCTTATCGAGAATGAAAAAATGAACGTCCAGATCTGCGAATTGGAGGCTATACATGGACAAATCGCAGACTGCTTGCGCGATCTAAAGGACAAGATGGACAAGTTTGCGGAAGACATCTAAGGCCAGTCCTTGGCCAGTCACAGATCGTTCGTTCGTTCTTTCTCTGTACAGTTAATGAAGGTACTATAATGTACGCCACGTATGTGATATAAGTCTGTTACGGTACTAGTAAATGAGCCCGTCCGGTGCAAAGTGGCCGCTCTGTAAGCTCAAACTTGTGAGTCGCGCAAATCCTTTTCGATCACAGCACGTGAGTACGAGTGGGCATGTGACATTTGTAAGCACAGTGTGCAAGAACCGAACCAAGGACCAAGATCGCCGTCGCCCTTGCAGACGCCTAGGAAAATCATGTCCTCTCCACCCTATACTCTCTGGGCATCTGCAGATGATTGGAAACCGGGCTTTGTGATGCTGGGTTCTAACGTCAGCGCTATCCCAACAGCCCCTCCTCGATCTGAGGTCATAATCGGTGCCGATGGCTTATGGGGTGTTCACGAGTGGACGGTTTACCCACAGTTTCATCACCCTGAGTTCCCTTATCTCGCCTGGATTCCTTTGCACTCATCAAATACCTCCTTTCCCTCCAACATCATCACACGCTCTATCGACAAGTCAATGTGGCAAGCTTATCCGAACAAGTCCAACATCCACAGCGTCCGTCGGGATGTGCTTGATGAGCTTATGGTCAAATGGAAGTCGACCAAAGCTGCCCTGGAAGACCCATTTAGTACCATCTCCTTCGACTTCTCCTCTGTTCGGTGCCCAAGACAAGCGTACAACAGGGCCTTTGAGGCATTGAGCCGACTGGAGAATCCTAAGGGCTTTGAAGCCTGGCACGATTTCGTTGAGGTTTTTCGAAACCTTCAACGGTCTCTTTTGGAACTCCACGCATTTCTGGACTGGTGGGAGGATAATCGCGCCGGTAACGAATTTCGCTCTCCCATTCGTGCGCCAACTCGAGGCTCCATTTTTGAGGACGTGCGGCTGTATGCGAATTATGCGCGCCAGTCCGTAGGGGCTCTTCTCCTCATTCACAAGTCAATATTTTCCCTCGATCCCACAAAGGAGGTTGCATTATCGCCTCGTAAATTGTGCAAAACACAGCCCATGTCCCTCCACACCCCCCTCCACTCTCTTCATCTTTGGTACTATCCCCCGCTCGTGCACGACGTCATGACAGAACTGGAGACTGCTGCCCGGGGCTACGCAGAACGTTTGGACACCTTCAATCCGACGATGGGGTTCAAGCGTAAGATGGAAAAATCGAAGAACAAGGTGAACGACAAAGGTAAGCTAATTCTGCACCTTCCACGACTCAAACTAATCAGACTAATGACCCGTACATAGCCCTTCGCATGGCCAAAAAGGCTAAGACAGACTCGGCCTCTGAACCAAACAGCCAGGAGCTGAGACGCCTCACCGATGCTGGGGCAACACCATATTGGTTCCCGAAGATACAAGAAGTTTGGAAGCATGCCGTAGGCCACGTCAGTCACCTCGGCCTCGCTTCTCAAGAGTCCTCTCGTCGCTTCGCGCTTCCCCCTATCCATCTATTCTGGGGTGGTGAGCTCCCGAACCAACGTGTCTACTATCACCATTACCTCCTGCTCTTCAATGAAATCAAGAATCGACCCGAGCGTGACCTCCCCACCCTCACCACCCACGAATGGAGGTCCATTCTTGGAAACTCATATTGGAAGAAACAGTGGCCCAAGCATGACGGGAATAGTTCATCGACGTTTGACCCAAACGTGTTTTGGAAGTACAGAGGTTCTCTCCTTTTCGGAAATGAGCGGAGTGCCGACGTTGCCGCGGGGCGTTATAATCCCACCAGCCGGTTGTCTTGCCACTGTGACGTCCAGTTGGCTACGGCGGACGAGACTGATATTCGCCAGGTGGTTTTATACTACCTCAATTCGTTCCACGTGTATGAGGAGATCAGGGAGATGGAGCGCCTCCAATTCCCGACCACTTTCGAGAAGCAATGGCGAAGTCTACGTCTTGAGGTTAACCACATTGTGGAGATGTGGGACCCGTTGGGTGGTGTCGTCAACACCAATTTTTTTTGCGACACGGAGGTGTGGATACTTTGGGTTCGGGCCGTACGTGACGTTGTAGCCGGTTGGGGTGGCTTTGACCAGTGGGATTGGGGTACCTTCTCAAAGGTGAGGACGATGGAAATCAGCAATCTCTCCAGGCTGGACTTCCAAAAGTTCACCGTCCGTCTACTTGCTTTCTTCATTCACTCATTTGTCACATGTCTAGGCTACTACCCATCAGCCCTGCTTCATCCTCCCACTCTCGCCACCCATTCTTGCATCCGTCATCTCAAGAAGTTTGGCTATGGACTTATTACACTTCCTGTCTCCGTCGAATAGATTCACCAGGCATATAAAAATATACTATGCCTTGGCCCTCATTCGGACACCCCCCCTCAATAGGACACCTTGAATTTCTCGCTCATTTCTCACTCAATCGTTACCAAATTAAATATATGATGTCATACATGACTCCTTAACATACTCTGACCTTTTTTCTGTTAAAATATGTTGTGTTGCGAAGTTGGCAAAATGGCCATCCGTCACGCTTGCCGGCCCATGCCATGTCGGGGCTTGATTTGGGTGGCTGACCACTTTCTCAAAATGGAAGGGAGCATTCGAGTGTTGACCCACACCAAACAGTCAGCGGAGTCCCAAACTATCCAAAACGGGACTGTGACTACGCGTGACTGTCCTATTGAGGGGGGGTGTCCGAATGAGGGCCAAGGCATAGTATTTCCCCCTGTCCCATTGTGGAGTCACGCCTTCACCGCCAAATTAAACGGAGTTTGAGGGTCCAGGGTTCTGGTTACGTTAATATGCGGCTATATAATTAGCCACATCGGGAAAACGGAGATCTGGCGGAGTACCAACTCATATTGATTTTTCGCTTCATCGCGTTTCCTTCTGACACCACACCGCCCTCCATGTTCTGCCTCCCCTCCTTCCCCCCAGGCGACGGCCCTCAATCTCCTCAAGTCATGCACACTGTCCCCACACACCACCCCATTCGAGCAACCTTGACGCGCTGTCTGGTTGCGAAGGTGGGAGTGTCTGCTGTCCCTCCCCTTCGACCTTGCTCCGATTTGGACGTTCTACCGTAGCCAGGGCATACCCCTCCCCTCAAGAAGGATCAGAAGATTTCCGTGGTCCCGCATTGGTGTGTCAGTTTCATCGCAACTCCCTTGTCTTATAGAAGTTTCGCTCCGTTTACTGGACCAATCCTCTGTTTGTCGGCGTCAAGGTGAGTATCTTCGTTTTCTATGCATGACTACATGACTGACTCTGTCTAAGTTGTCAAGTCACCGTCACCGTCCTTGACAGGCCATTCAAGGCTTGGTGCTACGGAGCGATGTTCCGTAACACCTCCTCCACCGTCGCCCTCTGAGGACCATTATGCCTCCCCACTCCTACCGTCGTTGCGGAGTTGCAGTGGGGTGAGCTGCGTCGGGATGCCTTTGGCATCTGCGCAAGCGTCGCTGGGTCTTAACTCGTTGTGGCTGGTCCTGCTGCCCCTTGCGGGCAACTGTTAGTACTCGCCTCCTTATTGGTGGTCAACCCTGATCCCGATGCCACTGGGGTGGTCGGGGCGGGCAAGAGGAAGGCGGGGTAGGGCAGGAGTGGCTCACCTTCTCTTCGGTGAAGACAATGATAGCTCGCTAATCGTATCGAACTTGCACTGTCGAAGGTCCATCAGATATTTAATTTTTCGTTTCCAATGGTCACTCACTTGACTTCGCAGATTCGCCCAAGCAATGGGTGGAGAAGATGTGAAAGCTAACTTGATTACTAACTAGTAATACATGGTTCCCTTGTTATCAAACCCTAACGCCTAAGTGCGACTTCATTATGTCTTCTTTTCATCGCACATCATACAGCGACTCATCAGCAAATTAAATAAAAAAATTTAGGTGCTTACCGAACTTGAAAGAGTTTATACCACATTTAAGCTCATATTATTATTACAACAAAATAACAATTGCTTGTAATCGAGCCATGATCCTGTGGTCACACGCAGCTCATTTGTAAGCGCCTATGGTTTCCCATGTCGAGTTGTAAGTATGTACAATTTTTAGATGGCTCTTGTGGCTAAATGATATGTCCATATAATTCCGCTAATTCTCATGCACACAATTTCCGGATGGCTTGAGGATGGGTTATATGTGCGCCGGCAAAACGACCATGGCGTTGTTGTGGGGTTAGCTCAGCTTTGGGCCCAAAATCGTCCACTGTCAGTCTAGATCTTTTCGGTCTTGGTCCGGTGTTTGTCTCTCGCAAAGACACACACTCCTCTTGCTTGTTATTTCCTTCGCCATCACTCACCCTCGCCTCACGCCGCCCACCATGGATGCCGATGCCGACTGCCTCGCAATAGCCCATAGACACGAGGAGATAGGCCACATGTCCCCGCGTATTGTGCCTCCTTTGTCCATCGCCCCCCCCCATTCAGCGAATCGCCATCAGTACCCGTCCCTTCGGAGCAAGACGCTTGGCAACCGTTGTAAGGTTAGCTCAGGCTCTGGCCCCGAAATTGCATCGTTTCGGCCTCGGTCCGGCGTTGTGAGGCATAGCTGGTCGTATCATCTCGACTTCCTCACTCACCATCAATCGCTCGTCCTTCCCTCTCGCTCCATACACACATACACTCACACACTCTCCCGCTCATTTCTCCCTCGCCATCGCCCATACCCTCACGTTTCCATGGACACCAGCGTCAATCGCCTTGCAAATGGTTCATAGGCATTCGCTGACAGGCCACGTGTTCCCGCACCTCGTGCCATCTTTGTCCTCAACACCTCGTCTCCATCGCATCGCCCAATCTCGCATATGTCCCTTTCAAGACGTCAAGTTCGCTCTCAGCTGCCTTTGGCCACCCGCAAGATACCTTTAGAGCCCGTGTGCTGCCGTTGGATTCGGAAGAGGATTCGTATTGACGTGCGTCATCGTGTCTCCATTCTGCTTTGTTTCTCGTGTACTCTGCCTTCGCTTCCTTTCACCTAGATACTTAGTTTCAGTTTCTCGTGTTCGTGCTCATACACTTCGGCCCCATTGTCTTGTCTTGCCACCTGTATCTTACCTCTTGTCCTGGTCTCGATCATCTCAGCGTTTCATCGTTCGCCCTTTGTATGCCACCTCCTGTCTCCATCTGATCTTCTACCTACTGGCTCTGACATAGATAGAGTCTCTTCTGTATTTAAAATACCTCTCCTTGCTGAATAGACGGCGCCTGGTCGCCATCATTTCCCCCCTTTTAGCTCTGTGTGCTTATCCCGGAAGTCAGGCCCTACCGTGGGCACTCGAAGGATCAGCTCGCCAAGCTCTCGCATCGTCTCACGTCGTCTCGTCTCGTATTTCCTCCCGCTCTCGTTGATGAACAGTGCACATAAGGGACTATACTCACAGTGACTGGATAGACTGTGGTGAGATATAGAGGGTGACTGGAAGCAGCAACAGAGTAATCTTGCAGGTGAAGCAGATGGGGTGTCTGGCACACAACAGATGAGAACTGATGTTTATACATGAGAGAGGAGACATACCTGGCACACAACAGATGAGAACTGATGTGGACCAGGAGCGTACAAGCTGCACTACTTATACAAAATACAGGGTGACGCTAGTACAACAGAGGTAACACAGAGTCACACAATACAAGGAGCGTTGTTCTACAGAGGGACACAAAGGAGTGTACAGAAGGAGAACAAGAGCGCAAAGAACAAGAGAAGGCTAGACTATGATATCATAGTGACATCACAATAAAGATAAACAAAGGAAGTGAGTACAAGGACGAAATACAATAGGAGTCCAGAGGAGTCCATGATGTCATTGTACAGTGATGTCATAGATAAGAAAGTCCGAGATTGTAAAGATCATAATAATCTAATCTACATAAGTCCAATATATCTTATCTAAAGCAGTCCGTTATCTGCGTGTCCATTGAGCCGCTAAGTGCGCACAGGTCACTTATCAACACTCGTCTCGTTTCCGCTCTCGTTCGCTCCTGCCCGAGCCCGTTCGCATTCGCACCAGCTCTCGCCGTTGCGAACGCTCCAGACTCGGCTTCCGAACGTTCCGTACTCAGCCCCTGTTCCTCCTCTCTAACTCCTGCGCGGAATCCCACTCCGCACTCGAACTCTTGCTAAACCATCCACCTGCATCCTCCCCCATTGCGTACCAGGCCCAAAGCTTTGTTGCAGTAAAGCTGAGCAGTACTACATGTGTGCCATTGAAGTGCCACCTCACCCTGACCTGTATTCTACAGCAACTGCACCACTTGTTATGTGAACATAGAGCCACACATCACAAGAAAGTGGTGACGGACTGTGAAGAGGTGCTCAAGCTCGACATGCGAAGGGCTGAGCACTTGTTTATTGGCACTGGCAACGGCCACCTGCCTCGTTCCCTGCTATTTAAGTATAACACTTTAGTTATGTATTGATGATTATGTAGTGTAGCGGTAATATCATATCTGTCACGACAGCTCATTATGTCAGCACTTGTTGACCACATGTTCAAATCCTTCCTCGTGCAGTTTATTACACTCAGAACTTATATTAAAAATACAGGATTATGAAATGAGAGAAGATGAATGTGATAATTAGTAAGTATAGATGCTGTCGTAATTTTTCCAACTATCCTCAGAATTAAAATCAATTGTAACCAATACCAAGAGTGTTAGTTCATAAAAGGAAATACAATCCGCAAAAGCAATTATCATTTGTAAGAATAATTGTAACCAATCACCACAGATTTCCGAATTGGGGAGCTGTCATAATCACTTTCAGTGATTTATAATCCGGGTTCCACTCACACCACTTACGGTGGTTATAAGTGATTATAATCACCCAATATTTTTTATTGTTTTTGCTGATGGCCGACCTACCCTTCTGCAGCAAATGATCTTTCACCGTAGCCTCCACAGAACAGAACAGTTCCCTTTGACCATGCAAGCGGTCTGGCACGCCCTTCGGACTTCTTCCGTCACCCTTTTCGCCTTCTCGATTACCTAGGAGTCGATTTCGGTCTCGGTCTTATTCTCTTCGCCCTGGAATATCGACTCACACAAATCTTAACCTTCGATTTGAAAGACCGGCCATGACATAGAAGGCAGACTGACTCAGACGGACAGTACGTGTCATTTATATCGTCACCGTACCTGTATTCATTCTTCTGCATTCACTCAGCAGGCCAGTTGATCAATTTCGCTGTCATTCATGGGGTAGATATCCGCGATATGTCATAGGACTCTTGTATCAGTGGTTTGGTAATGCGATTAAAGCAGGTGTCTGAATTATGACCACCTCGGTTGTCGTCTCAATGAAGCGGACGAATGACAACTTATTCAATTGTCACGAGTTCTATATAGAAGTTACCGAGCGACCTGCTGACGGGGATACGATACCCATGGGTGCGGGGTCTCTTTGCTTGTGGAACGTATAAGTTGCTGACCGTTGGTCCTCACCTGGCTATCACCCAGTAACATATTTGGTAATTAATCGTGAGTGTTGACTTGGCCAATCTATGACGAGGAAGATCGTGAGAGGCATTTCGAGATCGCAGGGAAGGCGCAAGGTCGCAATGGGACTTAGCCTTGGGATGTCTGGTAGGTCCCACTTGCACCATCGTTATACCAGTGCGATGTTCAGCGGCAGTCCACCATGTGGCGGGATATATCTCTAGTGACCGGTGCGCGATCTCCCATGGAGGACGCGCACGCATTGGAGCAGACTGGGCAAGTGAAAGAGTTAGGCTGAGAGCGAGGACTTAGGTGCTCTATTATCCGAGTCAACTTGTATCAGTGGCGAATCCGGTATGTATTATGTTGGTGGGCCATTATATGATATCCGGAACTTTTGCCTAGTAAATATTGTGCTCGTAGTTCTAAGATCATGAGATTGAGTGATTGATGGTCAGACCGATCGAACTTCCGAGCCTGGTTATGGCCGATCATCGATTATCACGCATGCCTATGGCTGGGGTCTAATGTGCCCAATCATGAATTTGCCACTCTTTTCAGCGACGCAAGCACTTCGCAATTCGCATCTTGGCCATCACTATCACTATCACTGTCCCGGTTCCTATCTTATTACTGTAAGTGTATGGCCGCTATATCCCTTGTAACTGGACTTACGTAGTCAGGTTAGGTCACAAGTCGTCTGCGCCCATCTACCCTACCCGAAGTTGATGTCTACATTGCAACATATCTGTACATGTATCAGCCACGGCTGTGTTTTGCACGAGACATGGGACGAATGGGGCGTTTCTCGCAAAGGAAAACGATTGGGAGTGCAAGATTATGGGAGCATCATAGGCACGACAAGCGTCTCAAGTACATGGAGCATCAGCCAGACTGTGAGCCATCTCCCGACGCAGCAGCACCCTCGCTCTCGATGCCGCAAATACCCAGCTCAGGGATGCTATCATCCGAGGATGACGTTCATATCAGTGTCAACACCTCTGGAAATCCGATCCCAAGCATTTCTCACGACAATGAGCTCGCCCGCTCCTTACAGACCTGTCTATCTACCTTTCAATTGGGATCGGTCAGGGATGTCACCGCTGAAGCCCTTGCATTCTGCGAGCCTTCGGAAAACAACGACCCGAATACCCCTCCACCGTTACAAAGCCACGCGACCACGAATGCCAATTTCCTTGAATACCAAGGCTGGGTCGTCACTTTGTTCTTAGAAACCGATAAAATGGATTGTCGGAGGTTCGAGAAGTGTGAAAAAATGAAGAACCAGTTACTCGATTGCCTCCGGGACGAGTGGAATAAATTGGAAGATATCAAGTTACGTGCGTGGCAAAGATATAATGCCGCCCGAAAAACTCGCATTGTCCCCCCTCTCCCTGACCCGGGCATGGCGCAGGTCGTGGACACATGTTCGTGTTTCCTTTGAGCCTCTATTATTCTAATCTCATGTGTGTTTGGACATATAGCTTCCCATTTCGAAACGTCGCAGTCACTTTTCTCCTCCGATACTCACCCCATAATAACAGTGGCACATATCATTGTCGCCGTAATGCACATCGTGTCCGGGCTGTCGCTGAGGGATTGCACGCAGCTTTTCTGCTCGCTGCGCTTCCTTATTAACATTATGGTGGCAGACTTCGACAGTGGCAAAGGTCCGGGAAAGTACCTCGAAAAATCTATTCCCATGGACGCTCGCACAGTCATCAATAGGCTTGCGTTGAAACCCTCTTACACCACCTTCGTCTCCTGTCCCAAATGTTCATCCTGTTACCCCAATAATGGACCAGGTTCCTATCCCTCATACTGCCAATCGAAGGGCCTGCTGACCCAACAGATCTGTGGTCGGCGGCTCCAAAGAACTCGTGTTATTCAAAGCCATGAACATACACTCCCGGTCCGTCAGTTCCTGTATCACAATTTCAAGGAATGGCTAGGGGAAATGTTATGCCGTCCTGGTATGGAGGATCTTATGGACCGCGAGTTCTCTCCTTCGAGTAACGGAGTCATGGAAGATATATGGGATGCTCCGGGGTTGTACAGTATCCCTGGTGTCGATGGCAACCCTTTTATCCACAAGCATACCAAGAACGAAGGGCAGTATCTGTTCAGTTTTAACATGGACGGCTTCAATCCCTTCCAATTGAAACAGGCAGGCCGAGCAGCCAGTGTGATGGGGTTATACATGGTCTGCTTGAACCTTCCACCAGAGGCGCGCTTCAAATCCGAGAATATGTTTTTAGCAGGTATTATCCCCGGTCCAAAAGAACCTTCAATGGACGAAATCAATCACTTCCTTTCCCCCCTTGTCAATGATCTTCTAGAGTCGTACGTAAATGGTGTGCATTACACTCGCACATGGAATTACCCGAATGGACGAAATACAAGAAGCGCACTTGCGCTAATCATTTGTGACCTTCCAGCCGCTCGTCAGGCGATGGGTTTCACCAGTCATCAATCAGCAAATTTCTGCTCTTACTGCAAGTTGCAACTCAAGATATCAACAACCTCGACCCGATGACTTGGGAGCCCCGGTCGTGCGTAGAGCACAGGAAGCTCGCTTTTGAATGGCGCGACGCTCCCGATGTGAAACGGCGATCTGACATCACTAAAAAGCACGGCGTGCGCTATTCTGAATTCCTCAGGCTCCCATACTTCGATCCTATTTCAAGTGTATGTGTTGACCCCATGCACGCCTTCTTCCTGAGAATACTTTCGCGCCATTGCCGAGACATCTGGGGGGATGGACATTAGCATCGAGGACGGAGGTGGTGCCACATCTGATCCATTGTCTGCGGAAGTACGGTCATTCCCAGAGTTCCAGAGAGCGTTCCTGACTTTCCGCACGGGTACATTGGAGAAATTACAAACTGAAAAAACTAAAACGCTTTCCAACCTAGCTATTCATCATAGCATCCCAGTGAAGGGTGAGAAGCATGAACGCTTGATGGAGCTCTTGACCAGATACGTAAGCATTGCGTCTCCGTCTTGCTTTGATCGTTTCAGTGTTTTGATTCTACGATCTACAGCGACGTGACAACGGGTGGTTCGACGAAAATGAGAAATTGATCAGCCCCTTGACCAAACAGGAACAGGAGAACATTGAGAATGCTCGCGCTGACAGAAGCTCGCCGGATGAACACCCAATCTCCGTTTCGGATGCACACACCGCCATGGAGTTCTATCTCTTCGCGGATTCTGCTGATGACTTCTCTGAGCTCTCGACTTTGGCCCTCTCTCACCTTTACTTTGTCAAAGTTCAAAAAAAACCGGCCGGTTATGAAGGCATGAAGTCGGACGAGCAGAGGACCTGGAATAATGCGAAGATGAAGACAATCCGAAGGTATAGGAAGAGTAAACTGATTGAAGCACTGATGGAAACAGTATGTGTCGCTGAGTTAGCTGTCACCTTCAGATAACAATTTGAACTTTCTGATAGAGACTCAAGGAAGGAATCATAGACGACTCTCGCTACGTTGTAAATCCAGATTCAATGCGCCTTTCCCTTGCAAAGCAAGCAAACACCAGCCGCGGAAAAAGTCGTGTGCTAGGTCGTTCGAGGCTCAAAGAAATATGGAATGACATGGAAAAGACAACGTTGCCTTCCTGGTGCTCTCCCACACCACCGCGGATTGGTGACAAAGGTCAAGGGAAAATATCCGCAGACGGGTGGCACGTATTCTGCACTGTGCATCTCATCGTGACTTTAGGTCGACTCTGGGGATCTCAGCCTGCCGATAGCCGTGAGAGACAACTATTTGTGAATTTCTGTGACCTTATCGCAGCGACTAAGACTGTTGCCGGAAGGTCTGTGACCATGGCCCGGGCTGAAGAATTTCGCGACCTCATGTTGAAATATCTAAGTGGACTTGATAAACTCTTCCCCATGATCCGACTAGTCCCATATCATCACCTCGCCATCCATATGACGGAACTTTTATCTCACTTTGGCCCAACTACAGCGTGGCGCTGCTGGGTTTTCGAGCGATATAATCACATGCTCCAGAACATAGAAACGAACGGAAGATTTGGTACGTCATCACCGCTACCATGAGACGACGAGCCTTCACAAATTATGGTCAGGTGAACTGGAGAAAACATTGTTCGAACGTATGTGTATGATGCAGAGGCTCAAGAGCCTTATTTCCTCGTGCGCACGCCTCGGACACCGCATAGAACCATTTGCCCATCAGCTGGTAAATTTCCTTAACCCCTCGCTCAGAGGGACTGTCGCAGAGGACTTGACACCCCTGGACTTGCGGCGAGACTTAAAGGGGGAGGAATGCCGGCTAGAGGCAAGCCTCATGAAGGACCTAGAGGCGCACCTAATCCGCATGGGAAAGGGGCCGCAGGTAAGCCAGCTCGTCGGCCCAGGTCCAAGCAGCGCGACGAGCACGAGAGCAATGCAATACAACAAATTTCACGATCGCGGGACCATCTTCAGCCCATCAACTTTCTCAATTCGTGACAGCTACGTGGCCGTTGGCAAAGGAGTTCGTGAAGGCTGGCATGCAGGGAAAATCAAACAAATATTCACTCATTCCGTTCTGCAACCATCAGAGGTCTACTTTGTGATCCAGAGGTTCAAAGAGTTATCACCACAAGCGGCATCGCGTGACCCATATCGCCAATACCCTTTGGTGGGAGGTCGCCTCTACCACCCCGAACTTGAGGAGGAACTCGAGATTGTGACATCGCAAGAGATTGTTGCGCACTTCGCTTATACTCCGCTTGAAGAAGAGGTCTTCGGCTTTCCGTGCTTCCACGCACTGCCTTTGGATAAGGTACCGCCTTCATCGTGCCATATGATGAGTTGTCAACTGAATATTCTATTAGAAATGAGTCTAAGTTGTACATGGTCAATATTAAGAGGAGGAAACCGCAAAAGCAGCAGGTGATAAAGAGTGACTTAGATACAGGAGCTATAGGTTTGTGCGTCAACGTAGATGGATCCGCCTTCCGTTAGAAACGAATACGAGTGATATCTCAACTAAGTACAGGACAAAAGGACTGTCCTAACAAAGAAGGTATAAGGATCGTGATGCGAGACCATCCTCGCGTCCCATTTCCACTGGCTGCACGTCGCCAGGGCACTCTCAGTACACGACAAAGCGTGACACGACCACGCCGAGGCAACTCGCACGTGAACACACACCATATGTCAACAGACCGCTCTCGGTCAAGCTTCTTCCAGTGTTTTTTGGGGTATTTTCGGTGTCTGAAATTGATACTGGTGAGGTCGTCGTGCTTCATGGCGTTGATGATGGAAGTGGCGTCAGGGACGTTGCCTCGTGTCCGTGATCGGTCTCGGGCGCTGCTGCTGAGGCTTGGTTTGAAAAAGAACGCCATTGTTCTTTTATGCTAGTGCCTGAGCTGCCTCGTGTAGGTGTGCTGGTCCAAGACTGGTACGTACGAGTGGAGCTAGATGATGAGGTCGGCTATTGTCGAGAAATCGAAGGCTAGTAGGACCCGGGGGATAAGGCGGCAAGATCGTGAGGAATATGAGTCATAGACAATTGAGGCTAGTGTGCGGTGACGGGCCCGGGAAAATGAGACAACGTGGACGGGGGTAGCACCGAACAGGGTAGTTAATGAGCGGACAGAGATATGTATACATCAAGGTAGACAGGCGTGTACCCGAGCACTGGCAAGAGGGATCCGGTGGTGGGGATAGTGAGATGACTCCGAGCGGTGGTGACGAGACCGTCGCAGAGACGGTTGGGGAGGAGGAAGTGATTTCGTAACTAGAGTGGTTCAAGAACTGACTCTCCGGGCCCCGGCGGTTAGAGACACGAGCCTGACGGCAATCGATGGAGGCTCGACGAGATGACGTTGATCAAGGCAGGCAGAGTCCGACATGTGAGGCCCTGAGCTAGGTAGACAGCAGGTAAGACGGGCGGGTGGTAGCAGATCTAGACACGCTCCGGAGCGTCAGGGGCTCAGCGGTGCCACCCTCTCCCTCTCCCCTGATGGGAGGCTCGCGGCGACCGTTGATAAGACAAACAACTTCGAGATACGGGACTTGAAGTCAGGCGCGGTCCAGAGCCTGCAAGTGCGAACTAAGCCCGCTGTAAAGCCTCATGGTATACGTGACTTGAAAACAGGGGCTACAACCACGCAAGGGGAAGGCCAAATAGGGTTGCCAAGGCTACCTTCTCAGCGTGTAAGCTTTGCCCACGAAGGTTTTGCGGTGACAGGCGTTGGCGGTGACAACAAGGTATTTGTATGGGATGCCGAACGTGGGGACCAGTTACTCTGTTTGGAACATGGCGGTAAGTACATTCGTCCTCAAGCAGAATAACACTGAATCGAAACACTTTAGAGAATTTCAGAGTGGGCGCTTTGGTGGTGCGTTGCATCTAGTGTACACGAGATGACCCTGCTGATGCGACACAGACAGCTTTTCTAGAAGAAGACGACCGGTTCTTAATAGTCATGGCCACAGAAAATTCTGGGAAAAGTTACATTTTCTTGTGGGCGACAGTCCCAAGGGTTGTGACGACATCCACATCATGTGTGTAGTGATATCGTGGAGGGGCACGACCATACTGACTTCTTTCTAGCTCCAATCGGAGGCAATCACATTGAACTGAACTTCCCGCAAAATTTCTGGATACATTTGTCTTTCGTGATAGTGGTGGTAGCTGTACTACTCAGATGGTAGTGTATCTGTGTGTCGTAGTCAGAGCCCACTACCTAGTCAAAGGGAATTTCATCTACGCTGCGTAAAGAAATTATCCTCGACCTCCTGAAGGGGGCATACTGTCGGGAGAAGGTCGGCGTCGTTGTGCGACTGCGGGGTTTGCTTGCCGCAACTGTGACGCGCCAGCGCTCATGGTCTGCTGCGTACTGGCGCAGTGGTCGGGCAAGGTTGATCAAGCTTCCTCTTCAAAGTGTTGCTGGATGCCGGTTCCAATAACCAACAACACGACCCACGCTTGGCCAGGTCTTCCTCGCTGGTGCCAACTACGCCCCTTTCTTTTCGCAGGTTGATAATAACGATGTCCATTGTGCCCACCAAGGTGCAGCAGCAAAGTAGCAGCGGCGCCTCTCGGCGCACGGGTCGTATGTGTTGCCCCTGCGTGCGCCATCTCCACACACACATTCCCCGTGGACAGCATGCCCACGCTCTACCACGGGTTCTCTGCATGACCCTGCTTGAATCGGTTTGGGGATGTATTTTACCAGTGCGCGTTTCTCCTCCTCCTACCCTACCTTATTCTTGGCATACTTACTGGCGTCCATGAACCGTGCAGAACGAAGGGCACACTGCGCCTTTTCGCACCGATAACCCCTACAGCACGCGCAGCACCACGACGTGCATAAGTCTGGTTTGTGCACGCGTTCGGCATATCATCCGCCATCGATATCGAACAGTTTCTGACATTGCAAGACGAGGTCATTCGTTTACAACATATGACTATGAAATGATGTGAACGAAAGTTTACATGCGTCTCTGTCTACTGATTCACCACCTAAACTCCTCCACTCAACCCAGGACGATTTGAGGCATGGCTCTTTGTCGACGATCTGTATTACGGAGGACCCACGAAGGGACCGTCCGTGTGTCGTTTGGCTGAAAGGCCAAGGTGCAGTTCTTTAGCTTGGGATGGTACGTCTTCTCATTCTCGCGAACCTTTTTTTTGAAGTCAGGAACGAACGTCCAACAAGTGTGAACAGCCCCTCACCTGTTGCCATATATACTCTTTTGAGCCATCTTTAGGCACTAAGAGCCAGACTTGGAGAACCTGTGCGCCATGACGTGCGGAGTAGAATTGATTGATAAACAAGTCCCCGAGCTCCAACTGTATGGTCAAATGCAATACAGGTGGTCTGCTAATGGCTTGTTCATTCCACACCATAAACCAGCAGGTTTTGATGGCCTCTTTCTTAATCCTGGTTATAGAGCGAGGAATTATCGCCCCTGTAACGTCTACCACGGACGTTTGCCTGACTTAGGCCTCGTTGGTTGCGGCGATCCTATACGACTTGAACCAAAGGCGATTGGAGGGTGCGTCTGGGTACTCAGCTGGATGTGGGACAAGACTCCCATCTAGTGCGATATATCCATGGATGTCTTCGAGTTGGGGTACTCCGGTAGGAGGGTCTTCAACAGGGACGATAGAAGTCCACGTAGGGTGATCGAGGATATAGATGTAACCGTAGGGACGTCCTACGCGTTCGTTGTAGTAGAGGAAGGGTCTTGTGAAGAATGGTGCCAATAGGGTACACGTCCACTGCCCACGAAGGGGAACTCGGGATAAGCTCACGGGGATCCCTGGTCTAAGGGGATATGCCAGAGTCACTCACTTAACAGGGGGAGGAGCCCTCAGAGAAGAGAAGACGATGAAGGTGGTATTGAAGAAGACCAAGATGGCGATCCTGGTCTTCGCTATCGACTACTTATACAGATACTCGCGGGCTTTCAAGCGCCGCTCGAAGTATAGTAACCAATCGCGTAAGTAGATCAAACCCTAGTACAGCTATCCTAGGAATGAGTCACAAGCTGTTATCGTACCAATCACAATCCGATCCATTATCGTACACAATCGCGTGTGCCGGAGCTTACCTGGCTGACTGATCCAACAAGTCCATGACGATATGCTGCTGACGTGGTGTCATTCCCGAGCGTCAGTGTCCACTTCCGGGCCAAATGTAACATCACCCCCTTTTCAGGATCGGGCACCAGACCGACCGCGGCAAATCTCCTCTCGGAGGCGCGCAATCCGGGCTCCTTCCTCGACTCCAGGGCGGTAGGAGTCCCTTTCGTCCTCGATGCGCTTGATGGCATCCGCACGTTGGAGGCGTAGTACGCACTCCCGACGCATTCGTCCGATCTTGTCAAGCTCGTCGATCTTCTTCTTGAGCTCCTCCTCCTTCGCTGTGTAGCCCGCTTGGAGGCAGCGGTAACGGTGGACCTCCGCCGTGACCGTCAGGTCGTTCATAGCCATACAGGCCATGTCGACCGACTCGCGGTAGGTGCTGTCCTGGTCTAGAAAGACCAGGTCGTCGTCGGAGTAGGTGGGCGTGGGTCGGTCGTAGTTGGGGGCGGCGTGGGTCACGATCACGTGCCACGCCAACGACTCGGTTCTCGATTTCTCTGTTTCCTGCTTCAAGTCTCGATTCAGCCGCGATCTATATCAAAAGCATCAGCTTATCTGATGTTCTGCTGTCCTGATTCGTGTTTCAGATGTGGTTTATATCTGGACATCGGCTTATCTGATGTTCCGTTGGTTTCTCTGAGTTTCCATCTGATGTCGTGCTTTGTCTGTTATGCATCGCAATCTGCTTATGTAGGACCACTGGATGCAAGGTATAAAAGATGTACTGAGTAGTTGTAGTGATGAACAGTACACATATGGGACATACTCACAGTGACAAAGTAGACTGTGGTGAGATATGAGGGTGGTACTTGAAGCAGCAACAGAGATGATCCAGCAAGTGAAGCAAATGGAGTCTGGCACACAACAGATGAGAACTGATGTTATATAGAAGAGAGGAGACATACCTGGCACACAACAGATGAGAACTGATGTGGACCAGGAGCGTACAAGCTGCACTACTTATACAAAATACAGGGTGACGCTAGTAACACAGAGTCACAGTAAGTACAAGAGTTATTGTTCTACAAACGGACAAAGGAGTGGACGTTCTGAGAACAAGGGTCAAGAGTACAAGGAGAATCTAGACTAATGATATCATACTGACATCATAATAAGGATAGAACAAAGGGAAAGTATAAGGGCGTTGAATACAACGCAAAGTCCGGATCCTATGATGTCATAGTGTACAGTGATGTCATAGATAAGTAAATACAATAAGTCCGAGATTGTGTGATCATAATAATCTAATCTACATGAGTCCTGTATATCTTATCTACAGCAGTCCATATCTGATTGTCCTCTGAGCCGCTAAGTGCGCAAGGGTCACTTATCAACATCTCCCCGTGATGAGCAATCTTGGACTAGCACAAGCCCATGTCAACATTGTGTTGCTGCAGCAGGACACGCGCAAGCGACTTGGTAAAGCCGTCCGCAACCATTTCCGCAGTAGGGGTTCTAATGAGGGTGATGGTCCCCTTTTCGATGTACTCCCTTATGACATGATGCCTAATGGCAATGTGCTTCGATCGCCTCCCAGTGACAGGGTTCAAGGCCAAGTCAATGGCACCCTTGTTGTCACCATGTAGTGGGATGGGGTCGTTGACCTCGTACCCGAGTTCCGCAAGGAAGCTCTGATACCAAGCGGCTTGGTTGGCCGCATCGGTCATGGCCATGTATTCCGCCTCTGTAGTGTTTTGGGCCACCGTCTTTTGCTTTTGCGAAGACCAGCTTATTGCACCATTGGCTAAAAGGAACACATAACCCGAAGTGGAGTGTCTGTCATCAACCTGGTCACCCAGGGAAGAATCAGAGTAGCCATGAAGGCCGTCTCCACTGGCGCCATCGTAGACTATCCGCATGTCCACAGTGCCTACTAAGTAGGCCAGAACATATTGCGCAAGCCGCAGATGTTGGGGTGAGGGATTCGCTGCATACTGCGCCAGACGTGACACAGCGAAGGAAATGTCCGGTCTAGTACCAATCTGAACGTACAGCAGACTACCAATGAGTGACTGGTAGTGCGTAATGTCAGAGGCAGTAGCCTGACCCGTATATTTATGAAGGTGCTCGTCAGCACCAGCGGGCAAGGGTGTGGAGTGTGGAGTGGCATCAGACATGCCAAAGCGTTCAAGGACATCCTTGACATAGCCAGACTGATCTATTTCGATGCGTCTGAGGGAGCGGTCGCGCACAATGCGCATACCAAGATAGGATTCTATCTCCCCGAGATCTGTCATCTCATAGCGTTCAGAAAGATCTGACTTCAAACGCTTGATCCTTTCCAAGGAAGCACCCAATATAGTGATGTCGTCAACGTAAACGATAACGAAGAGTGGTCCATCCCCCTCTCGTTGAGGCAACACATATACGCCGGCATCGGCAAATGTCCGCTTAAAGCCGAGTGCGAGTAACACTCCATGGAATTGCAAGTTCCATGCACGGGAGGCTTGTTTGAGACCATATATCGCCTTGACTAGGCGACATACCTTCGTCTCTGCACCAGTGGTGATGAACCCTTGTGGTTGCTCCATGTAAATCTCCTCGTCAAGCACGCCATTGAGGAACGCAGACTTGACATCCATTTGATGGATGTGCCAGTCCTCCAGCACGGCCAACACCAGAAGTAATCTCAGCGACTCGAATCGTGCGACGGGAGAGAAGGTTTCATCAAAATCTATGCCAGGGATTTGCGTAAACCCCTTAGCCACCAAGCGAGCTCTGTAGCGGCCATCCGCCTTGAGCTTGAAGACCCATTTGGATTTTACTGCCTTACGATTAGGCAGGAGATCTACTAACTCCCAAGTGCCATTATGGGCAAGTGCGTCCATTTCATACTGACACGCCTTAGTCCACTCATCTGCATCCACAGACCGCATGGCCTCTGCGTAAGATGCAGGATCTCTTCCTATATAAGCTGCTGCCAACAGCTCCGCATATCCCAACCGTCTGCTGCGCATGGCCACATTATCCGCTGAGAAATAGCGGGGATTGGGCACAGGTGCACGGGTAGAGCGTCTAGGCGCATTGTCCATCTCGCGCAACAGCTGACTACGCTGTGCACGGTCCTCAAAACCTCCCGGCATATCTGGGGAAGGAGGGGGGACATGGCGCATAATGCGCGTTGCGCTTTGACGCGGCGGTGGCAAAGTGGGAGTGGGCTGCTCACGCTTAGGCGTAACAGGAAGAGTGGGTGGTGCAGGTGGTGGTGGCGTGTGGGGACGCTCTTGTTTAGGGTCTAGAATGTCTTCAACATCCTCCTCCTCACTACTGTCTGAGTGTGCAGGGGAGGGTGCTCGCTGTGGTGGTAACGCCGACGTGCTAGGTACGGCAATCACTGGTGGAGGTAGTGGCTGTGAGGCCACTTGAGAAGGTTGTGGGTGTGGTTCAACACCCTGGAGGGACGGGAAGCTGCTCTCGTCGAATGTCACATCCCTGGACAAACGGACAGAGCGGGTTTGGCGGTCCCAAAGCTTATAGCCCTTAGATTCAGGCTCAAACCCAATAAGCGTGACTTCAATAGCCTTCGCATCCAATTTGCGACGCTTATCAGCGGGTACGTGCATGTACCCCTTGCATCCAAAGACGCGTAAGTGAGAGACATCTGGTACCTTGCCAGAATACCAGAGCTCATAAGGTGTGCGCCACTTGAGCGTACGGGTGGGAGAGCGGTTATAGATGTGTACCGCAGTGCTCATAGCATGCTCCCAGAAGCCTTTAGACATGCCTGCTGTGTGAAGCATGGCCATTGCCTTATCCGTAATGGTGCGGTTAAACCGCTCGGCTTTCCCGTTCGACTGTGGTGAACCTGGCATCGTAAGGTGATGCTCTATCCCTCTCTGCTTGAGAATGTCCTGTACTTGGCTCGCCATGTACTCGCCTCCACGGTCAGAGTGGAGTGCCCGCAGTTTATGGGACGTCTGGGTTTCACCCCAGGCCAAATACATCTGCAGTGCCTTCACAAACTGATCCTTCGACTTAATGAAGTACACCACTGCATGTTTGGAGTGGTCGTCTATGAAGGTGGCGGTGTACGCGGAGCCTTGTAGGGACTGAGTTTGCATTGGACCGGCGAGGTCACTGTGTGCAATCTCGAAGATACGGGTTGTCCTCTTGGTGGAGGACGCAGAGAAGGGTTGGCGAGTTGATTTGCCTAACTCGCACCCACGACACACAGCAGTGTGCGTAGTAGAGCTGTTAATGTCCATGCCAGTAGTGGCAGAGGGACCGTACGACTTAAGAGCAGCAGGGGAGATGTGTCCCATGCGCTGATGCCAGATATCAAGAGTGGTGGCAGCACTTTTGACGTGAGCATTGAGGCCAATGCTTGAAGCGTCCAACCAGTAAAGGTTGTCCTCCAAGTAGCCAACAGCTACACATTGTTTACTGACAGATATTTTGAATGAGCCACTGTCAAAGGCCACTTCCGCACCCTTTTGTGCTAAGGCGCGCGTCGACAAGAAGCGTGTTTTCACCTGTGGAAGGTGCAGCACATTACTGAGGGTGATGGGAATGCCTTGGCTCGTAGTGAAGACGACAGAGCCTACACCGACTTGGTCGATTGTGGACTTATCACCCAGGCGCACAGCGCCTTTACATGGGGTGTAGTCCTTGAAGTCGCACCGATGTGGTGTGATGTGGTGTGTTGCACCACTGTCCATCATCCAACGCACACGCGAGGCAGCATACAAGGCAACACCAACTGCATTGTCCGCCCAATTAATGGCGGGCTCGTCATCGACCTCCTTAATGGAGGCGGTGGTTGGTACTAATACATGAGAGTTGGCAGCCTTGTTGCCGTTGTCCTTAAGCTTCCCCGCAGCTTCATCCTTCTTCCTCTGCCTACAGTCAGGCTTGATATGCCCCTTTTTATTACAGTAGTGGCAAGTAAGCTGAGAATGATCCTTCTTCTTACGTGGGCCACTGCTAGGCTTAATGGGGGCAGCCTTGTTGAGGGAAGAACCAGAGGGGCCAGAGCGACGCGCTTCCTCCGAAACAATGCGCGCAATTATTTCAGCGTGCTTGAGTTTGGAAGGGGCGCCACTGGCAAGGATGGTAGAGGCCAGAACCTCATAAGAGGCTGGCAGAGCGTGGAGAAGTATGAGACAGAACTGGGTGTCAGTGACACCCATCTGTGCGTTGGAAAGGCCGACCCGCAGCTCATTGAGCTTGGCCAACTGAGAGGCCATAGGTGCGGAGTCGTCGAGGCGGGCTTGGGTTAATTGGATCCACAGATTGAAGATGGTGGTGCTGCCGCTAGCACCAGCATAGACATCCTTCAGCTTGTCCCACTTTGACTTGAAGGTGGGGTAGACAAGAGGGTCGGCAACGAGGGAGTAGACGTCAGGCTTAAGGTATAGGCGGAGGTACGCCTTTGCCCGACGCTGGACAGAGTCCCACTCATCTGAAGTGACTCCTGAGGGGGGAACTTGGAGGAAGAACACATCCTCAGCTTCATGCAGCGTGAGGATAGCCTCCAGAGTCCCGGCCCACTCATTCCAGTTGGACCCATCAAATCGGGTAAGGTGAATACCCGAGGGCATGCCGAAGGAGTTGCCATACGCGTTTGAGATACGCGAGGAGGGGGTGGACCCAGAAGCAGGTGGAAGTGAACCGCCTGCTGTGGCGCCTGCAGCCGCACCGGTGGCACCAGTGGGCGAGGCAGCGCGAGAGGAGTGTGCAGAAGACATTGGGATGATTTATCTATCGCTGAGGAGCAGTCAGCGACAGTGCTTCGAAACAGTTGCAGGATAGGATGGGGGTAACCACTCCTGTCTGTGAATCTGTAAGGCCAGAACGCTAGCGCGTCCTGCCTCCTGATGGTATGCCAGTGATACAAGGGCTAGGCCCAGGATGGAAGAATCCCTTTGCCATACTGGAAGCTAGCTGCCTGCCAGGATGTGTCTAGGACACAGCTTCACCAGTTTGCGTCAGGGGGAAATGAAGTGGATGCTTTCAGAGCCCAAGGCTGTCTACCTCAGCCTCCTCGGCCTATTGGTTGCCTCATCGCCACAAGTGGCTTTACTGAATCCTTTCCCATTGCCGCTACAAGGCAGGTATCTGGCTGCAGAACACCATAGTGGTGAACACCCCCCAGAGTCTGAACCAGGTTTTACACTCCCATGGTGAGGAGATCCTGCGCCCAGTGTGGAGCACCAGAGACAGCTGGCGCTAAGCTCCACAATACACAGCCCAGTGGGCCATGCACACCTGGATATGGATTATGGGGCTGCCAGATCCAATCTCCTTGCGCATAGCGCAGGGGCTAGGAAAACAGTAGGGATGAAAGTAGGACTACTGGGCAGTACATGATACAGGAGGTTCCTCAGCAGTGACCACTGGCGCCCCAGTGTCAACTGCCTTGGGCAAGGCTGGTGAGGCCCCAGACAGACCTTGACCTGGTGTGTGATCCTAGGAACACAGTGACCAGCCAAGTGGAGTGGCTTGGGCACCAGGGCCCATAACCTGATGAACAGTACACATATGGGACATACTCACAGTGACAAAGTAGACTGTGGTGAGATATGAGGGTGGTACTTGAAGCAGCAACAGAGATGATCCAGCAAGTGAAGCAAATGGAGTCTGGCACACAACAGATGAGAACTGATGTTATATAGAAGAGAGGAGACATACCTGGCACACAACAGATGAGAACTGATGTGGACCAGGAGCGTACAAGCTGCACTACTTATACAAAATACAGGGTGACGCTAGTAACACAGAGTCACAGTAAGTACAAGAGTTATTGTTCTACAAACGGACAAAGGAGTGGACGTTCTGAGAACAAGGGTCAAGAGTACAAGGAGAATCTAGACTAATGATATCATACTGACATCATAATAAGGATAGAACAAAGGGAAAGTATAAGGGCGTTGAATACAACGCAAAGTCCGGATCCTATGATGTCATAGTGTACAGTGATGTCATAGATAAGTAAATACAATAAGTCCGAGATTGTGTGATCATAATAATCTAATCTACATGAGTCCTGTATATCTTATCTACAGCAGTCCATATCTGATTGTCCTCTGAGCCGCTAAGTGCGCAAGGGTCACTTATCAACATGTAGATACCTTGTTTCAGTCTTGTTCTCGAATATAGCCCACTCCCCAGTTTCTCCCTCTTGTCTCCCTCAAGTCCGACGTTCCGTCGCTTAGTCAGCGACCGGCCCGGTTCCCCAGACCCTTGCTCGAGCGCAAGGAAGCATCCCTCGGACGGTAAACGTTGTAAGGTCGCGCAGGCCTTAGTCCAGTCTCGTGGAACGATCCGGGTGATCGTAAAATAAGACTGAAACCATCTTCCCCCGCGGGTGTATAGCCCTGCTCCTTGTCTCTAGTCCAGTGTGGTCAAGTCGACGCGCACTCCTTGTCCAGTCCCGTCGTCGAGGGTGCCAGCCCCTCACCTTGTTGTCTCGTTCCATGGGTGCCAGCCCCACCTTCTCGCGTCTCGTTCTAGTCTCGTCATCGTCACCTCGCGCAGCGTCGCGAGGGAGTCCACCGTCTAGTTCACCCCGCGCAGCGCCGCGAGGCAGTCCCGTTCCAGTCACCGTCACCGTCACCGTCACCATCACCGTCACCTCGCGCAGCGTCGCGAGGAAGTCCCGTACTAGCCCGTTGAAGTGGGTACCAGTCCCACCTCTCATCGTCCGGAGCCCGAAACTCCGTTAAGAAGACTCGCGTAGTTGCGTAGCACCGCGAGAGAGTCCAGTCGAACCCGAACCCGGCGCGCCGGTCCTTTCGATTGCGATCGAAGGAGAGTCCCAGGGACTCGTTAAACGAAGAATCCAGACCGACCATCGAGGCAACACAGACACTCGATCGCCAGACCAGTACAACGTCAGCTTGGACGAGACGCAAGCCCATTGAACACAGCCAGACCCGTCTTGCTAGCCTAGCACTATCCGCACCGCGTACCACGACTCCCCCCATCCCGTATATACCAGCGAAGCCCTGCGCGTAGCAGGTACACCGACCCGTGACCCCACGATCTTGCACATCGACGAGAGTACCTCGACACCACCGTAACCTCGACCCCCAATTTGAAGCCTCTCAGAAGACATGACTACATCGATCTCAGACGCCATGGACCTCTTAGTCGGACCAACCCCAACGCCGTTTTCAGGAGACCCCACACTGGCCCAGCAATTCCTCGACGAGTTCGGACAACTTGAGCGAGCGAATCGACACCACCCCTTGATAATCCGACCAGAATTACGACTGAAACTCGCGCTCGGTTTCATCGAAGACGACCCTGTGACCATCGGCTGGAAGCGTACCGTCCGGATTAGCAATGATAACGGATGGACAGACGAATCGATATGGGACGAATTTTACGACTCATTCTGCACCATTTGGATCGAAGGAACCCTCATGCCACAGACCCCATTGCCACCAGTACCAAGCAACGCCTCCGCTGCCCAGCGTGCGGAGGAATCTCACATTATCGAGACAGCCCAGACAATGACCCCCGCACCTTGCCCGATCGACGAACCCCTCGCATCCGTGCCCGTGACTCAGACCCCAGCAATACCAGTACCGGTCAGTACCCTTGAGCCCGCCATGACCCCGTCTACCACCGCCTCCGATCCGCCGCCACCACGCCCACCTCGTAGCCCGCGCCGTCCAAAGATCGCGCCGTCTCCCCTGCCCGCTGATGACACGCAGACTTTACCCATCGAAGTCGACAATGCGCGAACAACGAGGTTTGCCTCATTGTTGCTCCTTGTCGAAGAAATCGAACAGGAGCTTGCCCTCCTCACATCCGCACCCGCGCCATTTACGCCTGCCTTCGACCCCCCGTTCCCTCCCGTTCCGTCCACTGCCACATCGCCCTCGCCACCGCCACGACCACCCCGCAGTCCGCGTCGCCCTTTAGCCCGAAGATCGCACGTCAGCCCACAGGAATCGCCCCGCTCGCCGCGTTTACCCCCTGCCCGCCCAGCACAGTTGTCGAGGACGACAACAGCCCTAGGAGGGGGGTAAAAACCCTCGCCAACTCGGCTTTTGACTTAGATCTCACCAAACCGACCCCAAACGATTCACCTCCGCTTCGCCCACCATGCAGTCAGTATCACTCCCCGCCACCCAGAAAATCGGACATATTTCCTCGCCACGCTCTGGAGATGCCACGCGACCCCGACGAGCTCGCAGACCGCCCGATCCATGATCAAAACCACAGAAACGCACGCTCAGTTCAGACCTTGACCAGCGCCCCTCGACGCAACGACCCCGGCGCCGATACAGCGGGGGTCATATCGCGAATACACCTAACCCCGCTGAACCCCGTCGATCGTGAACGATGCCGCCGAGAAAGACGCTGCTTCCGGTGTCGACAGCAAGGACATCGCGTCTCCACTTGCCCCCGGAGTTCGACACACCAGCACACCCACCTACGAAACGACGGAATCCAGATAGAAGATGCCAGTCTCGGGCCTCGTCTCGCCCCGTTAACCCCCGAGCTTCGTGAAGATGCAGACGTAAAGGCCTCTGCTTCAGGTGCCGACAGCACGGACACAGAATCACCTCGTGTCCGCGGAATGCCACTCGTCAACCCCTTAGTCAGCCCGATACCACACGGATTCAGACCAAGCCCCGCTCACAGCCAATATCGACCCAGGACGCGATCCCGATCGTCACCCCCTCTACCCCAACCACCCAGCCTCGCAGACGTCTCAGCACGTAGAAGCCCAAATCAAGAATCCATCAACGCGGATATTTATAGGTGGCTTCAACAATTGGCCCGCGAACCACCGCCGCAACCCCGCTCGCAACTTCGACCATCTCTCCAGACCATCTCGGAAGAACCGGCCGATCCCGAGTTGCGCGAGTATAGCTACGACCGTACCTTCGATCACGCGGACAATGTGCTGCAAGATGACTAAAAAGAATCTTGTTCGAGGACGAACAAGTCAAGAAAGGGGCGTGTGTCACGATCACGTGCCACGCCAACGACTCGGTTCTCGATTTCTCTGTTTCCTGCTTCAAGTCTCGATTCAGCCGCGATCTATATCAAAAGCATCAGCTTATCTGATGTTCTGCTGTCCTGATTCGTGTTTCAGATGTGGTTTATATCTGGACATCGGCTTATCTGATGTTCCGTTGGTTTCTCTGAGTTTCCATCTGATGTCGTGCTTTGTCTGTTATGCATCGCAATCTGCTTATGTAGGACCACTGGATGCAAGGTATAAAAGATGTACTGAGTAGTTGTAGATACCTTGTTTCAGTCTTGTTCTCGAATATAGCCCACTCCCCAGTTTCTCCCTCTTGTCTCCCTCAAGTCCGACGTTCCGTCGCTTAGTCAGCGACCGGCCCGGTTCCCCAGACCCTTGCTCGAGCGCAAGGAAGCGTCCCTCGGACGGTAAACGTTGTAAGGTCGCGCAGGCCTTAGTCCAGTCTCGTGGAACGATCCGGGTGATCGTAAAAGCGTGCACCGACTTGCCATACTGCTGGTCGCTGCCACGTCTGTAGGCGAGGACGAAGGGGTCCGCCGTAAAGACGAGCTGCGTATACCGAGCTGGGTGCAACTGGCCTTGAGCGTCGCGAATCTGGAAGGGGATGAAGTGTACTCCCCTGTTGTGGTGGAACCCGCACGGTGGCGGAGTTTCCACACGAGATCGGGAAACTGGACTGTGTTCCTCCGCACGGTAGAGGCGGCGTCTCTCGGATCTCTCCGATGGGGGGAGAGTGATTGGTTCCCCGTCCGTGGTGCATAGCGGAGGGGTTTCGTCGTGAGTTTCCGTGAGGTGAGTCCCATACGTGAGATGTTGATTGAGGGGGCAATGCTCCTGGGACAGGTACCGGTCGTAACTGCGATCTTCTTGAACTTGAGCCTCGTCTTGACGGGACGGAGGTCTCGTGGGAACATAGCCTTGCGGAGACGGGCTTCGTGTGCCTGCTGCTGTAGGTGTTGGCGAAGGAAGAAGGGATGGAACGGGGGTAGTTGGACGACTGGGGCTGGGTTGAACGGACTGGGCAGGCGACATGGGTGGTGATGGCGGGGCGTTCTGAATGATGATAGTAGGCTGGACTGAGATGGGGAGCAGGTCGTCGAGGACATAGTGGACTTGAACTGGGGAGTGGGACATGAGTAGATGGAAGTGTGGGAGAGGGAGATGGGGACGTCTCTTGAGAAAAACCTGCGCTTATATGTGTTTCTTGAGCGGGGTTTAAACGTTTGAACTCCCTTATCGCTTCATCGGCGAAGACGTCATCCTTCGAGACCCATTGATTATCGGAGTCCGGGTATCCGCGCCATTTGACCAAATACTGCAGTTTCTTTGTTCTGCCGAAGCGCCGAGAGTCTAGAATCTTTTCGACTTCGTATTCTTCTTCGCCGTCGACTAAATCTGGTGGTGGGCGCTGATAGTTGGGGCCGTGTGTGGGAGTTTCGCGATAAGGAGTCAGAAGGTCCGTGTGGAATACTGGGTGGATGCTCCACTGCGTGGGAAGTTCCAATCAGTAATTGACTGTGGACATCAACTGGATGACCTTAAACGGTCCATGTCTTCTGGGCGCAAGCTTTGTGGTTGGTTGATTGGTGTGTAGGTGGCGTCCCTCGAGCCACACGAGGTCCCCGATTTGGTACTTGGGCGTATCTTTGTGTTTGATCCACCCCTGCTGCGCTTTTCGCATCAGTTCCTGGGCGTGTGTTCTAGCCTCTCGGAATTGTTGTATCCGGAGTGCCACCTGTGGGATAGGAGATGGCTTATCGATCCAATCAGCGCGTGGGTTATACCCCATGAGGATGTTAAAGGGGGACTCCCTGGTAGACTCGTTGGGCCAGTTGTTATGCGTGAACTCCGCCATTGGGAGGTAATGGATCCAGTCGTCTTGTCGTTCGTTTACCCAGAAGCGTAAGTATTGCTCGAGCCATTGGTTTGTCCGTTCCGATTGTCCGTCCGTTCTAGGGTGGTATGCCATGGAGATGTTTTGTTCAATCCCCAATATCTTGCATAGTTCGTGTGTGAATTTTGATGCGAATCGTGGGTCCCTATCGCTGATGATGCGCGCTGGTAGTCTGAATCGGGAGAAAACGTGTTTCACGTACAGGGCTGCAGTTCCTTCTGCGCTTATCTCTTCAAGGCACGGGATGAATATTGCTGCTTTTGAGCAGTCGTGGTCTGTTACCGTCAGTATGGTGTCGCAGCCGTCCGCTTGGGGCAATTTGGTGATGAAATCTAAGGCGATGGTTTCAAATGGCATTGCTTCCGGTCTTGGGAATATCGGTTGTAATGGGGCGCGAGTTGGGCGGTTGTTGACTTTGATTCGTTGGCAGTCCGCGCATCCTTTGACATAATCCTGGGTTTCTTGGCGTAAACCAGGCCACCAGTAGTATCGTTCGACCATTTTGATTGTGCGATTGATCCCAGGGTGTCCGTGAACCGGAGGGTCGTGATGGGCTTGGATGATGTGTCTCCGTTCATATTGATCTCCAGTGACTACCCGTCGTCCGTACCTTGTAACCATGTGCCTTCGATCTTCTTCAGTTTGTGTGGGTCTACCCATTTTCGGATGTTTCTTCGTCCTGGGTGTATACTGGGTTTGTGGGTTGCATTTCTGCCGTGGTTACCGGGGTCGTTTGATCGCATTGGGTCATCCGTACTGTCGATCTCTGCTGCTCTGACGAATATGTGGTCGGGGAGTACCGTTACTTGTTCGTTGTCGTGATCTCCTTGGTCGTAATCTGGTCGTCGAGATAGGGCGTCTGCTCATCCGTTTGCCATCCCTTTGATGTGGTGAATCTCTATGTCATATTCAGAGAGTTCTAGTACTTCCCCGGGCTATGCGTCTGCTTATCTTCTGTGGTGATCTCCAGTACTGCAGGTTCATGTGGTCCCGAAAATACTTTAATCTTGTGTGGTGATCCTGCGAGGTATTGTCTCCAGTTACGTAGGGCTTTGACGATGGCTAGCAGTTCTAGGTCGTAGATATCATAGTTGCGCTCCGTGGCTGTGAGGGTGTTTGAGTAATAGGCGATGGGGTGACGTTTGTTGTCTGGTCCTCGTTGAAGTAGTACTGCTCCGATTGCGTATCCTGATGCGTCGACTTCGAGTTCAAAGGGTTTGTCTAGCTCCGGGTGTTTGAGCACCGGTTCTTGTGTTACGAGTCCTTGAGTTTGTCAAATGCCTGTTGTTGTTCTGTCCCCCATGTCCATTCCGTGTCCCTTGCGCGTGAGTTTGTTGAGTGGTCGTGCGTGTGTGGCAAAATTTCAAATGAAAGCGCGGTAGAAGTTGCAGAAACCTAGGAAAGATCGCACCTGCTTGACGGTCTTTGGGGTGGGCCAGTTACGTATGCCCGAAATTTTGATGGGGTCCATGCGATCACCCCCTTTTCAATGATTACCCCCAGGTAATCGAGGGATGAAGAGTGGAAGGTGCATTTCTCCAGTTTCAGGTAGAGGTCGTGGGCTTCCAAGAGGTCCAGGACTGCGTGTACTGCTTCTATGTGGTCGTCCTCCGTGGTTGTTGTCGCTATGCCAATGTCGTCCATGTATACTCCGTATGATGGTTCCTTTCGTTTCGAAGTAGTCGATGAGTGGTTGTGCGATGGAATTCATCATGGCTTGGAATGTCGCTGGTGAGTTTGTCTGTCCAAAGTACATCACCAGTGGCTCGTATAGGCCATATTTGGTTTTGAAGGCCGCTTTGGGTTGGTCGCCGTCTTTGATGAGTATATTGTTGTATCCCCATCGTACATCGAATTTGAGAATATTATGCCGCCACTGAGGTCTGCGATAAGTTCCGGTATGAGGGGAAGCGGGTATTGGTTGCAGATGGTCCATTTGTTGATTACTCTGTAGTCCTGTACCGGGCGTAGCTTTCCGTCTTTCTTTTTGACGAAGAAGAAAGGGGATGCGTACTGGGATTTAGACGGTCGAAATATTCCTTTAGCAAGTTCGGCGTCCAGCCATTCCTTCAGTGCTTTGTCCTCTGCTTGGTTGATCGGGTAGACTTGCAATCGATTGTGTCCGGTGTTCCTGGTTTGAATTCTATGGCATGGTCCCATGGTCTAGAAGGTGGTAGCCGATGCGATTCCTCCTCGCTGAATACTTTAGCGTGGCGCTTGTATTCTTCGGGGATTTCCTTTTTCTCCGTGTACTGTTGTGCTTCGATTGCCAGTTCTGTTGCCATTGTCTGCAGGTGTACCAGGAGCGAGTCTTCCTCCAGTTCTTCTACGATGCGCTGTCTTTGCTTGTCAATGATTTGTTCCATTGTTCGGCTAAGTTGTTCTGTTGCGTCTTTGAGGGAGAAGGGTCGAAGTGGATTTGTGGTGCGTATGATGACCGGGTACTGTTTGGTGTCCATGGTTGCTGAGGCCCAATCGATGCGAGGTTGGAAAGTGGCTAGCCAGGGGTATCCGAGGATGATGTCCTTGTCTCCTACTTCAGTGATGAATGTTACGATTTCTGCTTTCCGAGTTGACTGTACGATTACGATACAATCCGATGACTCGCGCTTCTCGGCTTCCATTCCGCATCTTGCGCCTCGGCGATAGGATGGCCAGTTTTACGCTCCGTTTCGTCCGCTGACCACTTCTCGGCCACGCGTCGTCCCGCGGGATTCCCTTGTACCATATATGACTGTTCCCTTTATTCCGATTCCTGCATGACTACGTCAGACTCGCGCCATATGTTTGCACTGTGCAAACATCCTGTAACAGTATATAAGTCACGCCTTACCTAGCTTGTACGGTAGACTTGACTTCTTGTGTAATACCACATCGTCTTGGCCTCACGAACGACCCTTGACTCGCTCTTACGCTTGAGTCCATCTTCTTGCTCGCCTTTGCGCCTGAGCTCTGCCTTTCTACTATTATCCTCGGTTCCAGGGAAACCGAGTGATACTTGTGCATCACCGAACTGAGCCTTAAACCGGCTCGTGCTCTTCTGATCCCGAGTGACTTAGCACGGTACACGTCGTACCTAACGCCCCTGTGGTGGCGTTACATTAAGTCAAGTCTCTCACAGTGGCGAACCTTCACAGTCGCGCCAGATCCCAGTTCCAGGCAGAATATATCGACAGGTACAGTGACGACGAGCTTTCCGACAAAGTCAAAGGGGCCGTCGTTTGGAAGGAACACGAAGGAGTGGAAGGATACTTTCTCTTCCACCCTAACACGCAAAAATATCGACAGGTCCACTATCTCGAAGATTTACGACAGTGGGCGTATATTGATTACTCCGCAAAGAAGGGTCAGTGGTACACCATCAGCATAGTACCTCAAGCACTCGGAGTTGGACCTCTCACAACCAAGACTACCTCTGGTATCGCCATCGACGACGACTCCTCATCACCTAGTGTCTCCGTACCCACAACAAACCTACCCACCATCGACCCGACAACCCACTTCCAAACTCACGTCATGTCCCAAACCTTGCAAGCCTCGGCTAGTACAACCCTCACCAGTGGAGCGGGAGGATCCTCCGGAGCATCGGGCTCAGGAGGAGGAGTACCGAACCCGCCTAGTGGCGGAGCACCGGTACCACCATCTGGCGGTGGCGGGTGGTGGTGGCGGTGGCGGGTGGCGGCGGTGGCGGCGGTGGCGGCGGTGGCGCCGTGCCAGGAGGAGCCATACCTGCAGCGCCAGCCCCTGGAGGAAACGGACAACTGGGAGGAAACCCCCCTCCCGAGTTCACCAGAGTTAGAGACGAGAGCAAGGCCTTCTTGCGAGCGTTTCGGCTCTACAAAGAAATGAATCCCACCGTCGACCAGCTCGCGATCCCCGCATCACGGGCCATGACATTTCTATCGTACATCAGAGGCCCATTAGTAAATGACTGGGTCGATGAACAGGCCCAATGGCTAGAAGATCAGATTGCGGCCGGAGTCCTTCGACAAAACGAAGTCCTGTGGACCACCGTCAGAGACCGGTTCGTACAAGCTTACACCAACACGTCCGAACAAACCAACGCATGCAAAGCACTCCAAACCCTCACGATGAAGGGAGGAGACATCGACACTTATGTCGCAACGTTCCAGAGCCTTGTCACAAAGGCGGGATACAACCCCGACGAAGCTACGACGCTGGAGTTATTCCAGGATGGACTCCCAAACCAGTTAGTAGTCAATGCTGTCCGCTTCCAGCACCCTGTCAACTGGGAGCAGTGGAAGGCGGCTGCCCGGTTGCAGCAGGCTGAGTACCTTATTTTAAAGGACCGCCTCGGCAAAGGCAAACCCCAGCGAAAGAAGGGAGGACAAAGCAGAGAGCAGTGGGTCCAGGCCCTCAAAGGAACCCGCGACCCAAACGCCATGGATGTTGGACGCACCCGAGCCTCCGTGGCTCTCACTGACGCCGACAAAGCCTCTCTTCAGAAGGAGGGACGATGTTTTAGATGTCGTGCGCAAGGGCACATCTCGCGTAACTGTCCTCAAAAGGGCCCTGCGAGTGGCTGCCGCTACGTCTGCCATGGCGTCAACCCCCATGTCCCCGCGATCACCAGCCCCGACTCCCTCGGGTTCAGGTCTATCAGCTCCCGCCGTCTCTTCTTTCGCCATACAATCTAGTCGCGTACTATCGAATGAAGAGCAGGCGGATCTACAGATCGCAGCGATGAAGGCGCAAACCCAAGAAGTGCGGGACCTCATGGTAGAAAAGTTATTCGGACGAGAGGATTTTCTCGACGCTTGAACCCGGCGGCCTGGGCTAGAGCATTAAATTTGAACGTGTACACTAGCAGATATCGATCCATGCGAATCCCAGTCTTATTCAAATCTGCACACGCAACGGCTGAACGACAAGTCTTAATCGACTCAGGAGCTACAGACAACTTCATATGCTCCTCGCTTTTGAAACGACTCCAAATCGGGACACGAGAAGTGACACACCCTATCCGTATTTGGAATGTAGACGGCACCCATAATCAGGACGGTGCCATCACGCACTACACGGACCTCACCGTGCGAACAGGAACAGAGGAAAGGATGCTTCGCTTCCTAGTTACCAACTTAGGAAGGGACGAAGTAATCCTAGGATACCCTTGGTTTACGGCCTTCGAGCCCAAGATCAAGTGGGGAGACGCGACGCTGGACGAGGAGTTTCAGCCGGTCGTGGTCTCGAGCCTTCACTTGTCAGACGAAGCCACGCCCATGGAAGCTTCCATTCGGGCGTTGGAGACGTATGAACTTGACGAGGAAGCGTGGGAGCAGCTCATGGACGATGAGCGGGAACCCCAGATTGCGTTTTTACGCAAAACTACAACCGCCTCCGAATTGGCGCAACAGGAAGCGGCAAAGAAGAAGGAGCGGACATTCGAGGAAATGATCCCCGAGGAATATAGACGTCACCGTAAAATTTTCAACGAAGAAGCGTCTCATCGCTTCCCCCCGTCTCGTCCTTGGGATCACGCCATAGACCTCCTCCCCAGCGCTCCGGCCTCACTAGACTGCAAAGTTTACCCACTTGCGCAGAACGAACAAGAGGCCTTAACTACCTTCCTGAACGAGCAGCTGGCAAAAGGGTACATTCGCTCGTCCAAATCGCCATACGCATCTCCCTTCTTCTTTATCAAGAAGAAGGACGGCAAATTACGCCCCGTCCAAGATTACAGATGACTAAACGAGCTCACAGTTCGAAATCACTACCCACTCCCCCTGATCCCCGAACTCATAGATCGAATACGCGACGCACGCCTCTATACGAAACTCGACGTCAAGTGGGGGTACAATAACGTGCGAATCAAACTAGGGGACGAGTGGAAAGCCGCTTTCAAGACGAACCAAGGGTTGTACGAACCCCTCGTCATGTACTTCGGGCTTACCAAACTCTCCTTCTACGTTCCAAGCAATGATGGATGACACATTCCGACCACTCACCCTGACAAACGAAGTGATCGTCTATATGGACGATATCTTAATCGCCACGCCTCTCGACTACCCCCACCACCGCGCTGTAGTGCATGAAGTTCTACCGCTTGTGCGAAGAACACGACCTCTACATCAAACCCGAGAAGTGCGAATTCGAGGTGCTGGAAGTCGAGTACCTCGGACTCATCATAGGCCATGGCAATCTCCGGATGGACCCCGTTAAGGTACGGGGTATCCGAGAATGGCCCGCCCCAAGGAGTCTCCGCGAAGTACGCGCCTTCCTTGGATTTTGCAACTTCTATCGGCGATTCATCCGCAGTTTCTCCGCACTCGCGCGACCCCTACATGACCTTACCCGTAAAGACACCCCGTGGCACTGGGGGCAACGGGAACAAGACGCGTTCGACAACGTCAGACGTAGTATCGAACGCGAACCCACACTCCTATTTCCCGACCTCACCAAACCATTCGAACTCGAGGTCAACGCGTCTAACGTTGCCATCGGAGCTGTGCTTAATCAGCTCGGCCCGGATAAAAAACTACACCCCGTTGCGTTCCACTCCGAATCCTTCAGCCAGGCGGAACACAACTACGATATTTACGACAGAGAACTACTGGCAGTCGTCAAAGCCCTGCGAGTGTGGCGCACATATCTAGTTGGCTCCCCCCATAAGATTATTATTCACACCGACCACGCCAACCTTCAATACTGGAAGGAGCCTAGAAAGATCAGTAGACGAGTCGCGCGCGAGTTCCTGGAACTCTCGGAGTACGATTTTCTCCTAAAACACATCTCCGGAGTCAAGAACAGTCGTGCAGATGCCCTGTCACGAAGAGCAGACTACGCGGCGCACGAAGAGGACAACAATAACGTCATTGTCCTCCCCGCGGACCGCTTTCTCCGAGCAACGGAAATGTCCATGCACGACATGGACATTTGGACCCAGATATCGCAGAATCTCGACGAGAAGGAAGTACTGCGATGGGTCGAACCCCACAACCTGCGAAAAGTAGGGGGACTGTGGTGGAAGAACGACGCACTAGTTGTCGTGGGCGACAACGACCTTAAACGGGGGGTAATCACCTTTTTCCACGATACACCCGCCATGGGACACCCAGGAATCGCGAACACTTATGAACTGCTACGACGCGACTACTGGTGGCCCAACATGCGCAAGGACGTAGAAGACTACGTCAAAGGATGCGCGACATGCCAGGCAAACAAGATCAACCCCCACCGTCAAAAACCACACCTCTTCCCCATCACCACAGACCCGAACGCCGAACCATTCGAAGTCGTCGCTATGGACTTCATTACCAAACTCCCTCCGTCAGACGGATACGACTCCATACTCACAATCACGGACCACGATTGCTCAAAGGCCTCAATCTTCATTCCGTGTAACGAGTCGATCACAGCAGAAGGGGTAGCGTGACTATACCTTCATCACGTATACCCACATTACGGCATACCCCGAAAGATCATCACGGACCGAGATCCCCGATTCACCTCTGCATTCATGACCAACCTCTGCAAGGTCCTCGGAATCCGTCAGAACATATCATCCGCCTACCACCCTCAGACCGACGGGCAGTCCAGAACGGACGAACCAATGGCTGGAACAGTACCTCCGACACTGGAGTAACGTGCAGCAGGATAATTGGGCGGAAGCCTTACCGGTTGCCCAATTCGCGCACAACGCCTGGCCCAACGCGACCACAAAGGAGTCGCCCTTCTCGCTCATTATGGGGTGGGAACCATGTAACGCCACCACAGGGGCGTTAGGTACGACGTGTACCGCGTTAAGTCAACGGGATCGGAAGGGCGCGAGCCGGCTAAGGCTCAGTTCGATGATGCACAAGTATCGCTCGGTTTCCCTGGAACCGAGGATAATAATGGAAAGGCAAGGGCTCAAGCGCAACGGCGAGCGAAAGTATGGACTCAAGCGCAAAGGCGAGTCAAAGGTCGTTCGTGAGGCAAAGACAATGTGGTATTACACAAGAAGTCAAGTCTACCGTACAAGCTAGGTAGGGCGTGACTTATATACTGATACAGGATGTTTGCGTGGCGCAAACATATGGCGCGAGTCTGAGGCGATCGTACAAAAGCGAAAACAAAGGGAATAGTCTTAAATGGTACAAGGGGATTCCGCGGGACGACGCGTGCCTCAGAGGTGGTCAGCAGACAAAACGAAGCGTAAAACTGGCCATCCTATCGCCGAGGCGCAAGGTGCGGAATGGAAGCCGAGGGGCGCGAGTCATGGGAACGTATCGTAAAAGTACAGGAGTCGGAGAGCGCAAAGTAAGAGATCAAGAGAATTCGTAACATTTACCCCCCCACTAGAATCGAAGTCGCCACGACTTCGACTAGTCGCTGGTGTACGCGTAATCCTCCTCCGCAGGGATGTTAGCGGGTATGGGGGAGGGGGTGCGAGGACATGTGTGGCGGCGAAGGAACATGAAACGTCCCCTCTCACCGCAGTCCCAGCACATTTCGTACATTGGGCATTTTATCTCCTCGTGCGTAGCGTCATACCGCAGGCACTTCCCACACCATCGGGGGCGCGTGTCTGGGTCTACGTGAGTGGGCGTCATGGGGGAGAGTCGTCGGATGAGACAAACGTCGAGCCTATGAGCTCGACTTCCACACCACTGGCACGGCTCCCTGGCCCGTCGCTCCGGGCACTGAGCCACCAGGTGATCTTCCGACTTGCACTGGAAACACTTGCGCCGACGCTTGCCACCTTCCCCCTGAAGGCGGGGCATCTCGCTGGGTCCAGCATCACGGGGGACGAGGGGGATAGGCTCCGGCGAGCCTCGAGGGCGCACGGGCTTTGCATGAAGCTCGGCATATTTATCGGCGATGAGGGGAATGGCCCGAGCGTACTGAAGACGCTTCCGAACTGATGAGAAGTCCATGTCCAAATGGAACTGGTCGCGCATCAGCTCGGTCTCCAGTCGTCGGATGTCCGACTGGCGAACGCGGATGGCGTCCCGCCGCGTGAGGCACTCGCGGAGGCGGGAGATGTCGGCGTGGAGACGAGGCTGATGCAACTCGGACGAGCACCTCGTTCAGTATGATGGCGCGAGGGTCGTGGGGGTGGAACATGTTCAGCTGGTTGTCGGTGATGTGTTGAGCCAGCTGACCGGTGTAGACCTCGTTGAGGAAGACCTGAGATGCGTAGCAAGGGTGGCCCTTCCCCATCGTTCCGACGACCTCCTGATAGTTGTGGCGGTAATAAATGTACCGTGCCGTCTGTTTGACAGTGCCCGTCTCTCCGACGAGGAGTGGGAAGAAGGTGGGGAGTGATGGGTCGTTGCGGAAGAAGGGGATGCCGGGGTCTTCGTTCTCCTTGTCCTCCTCATCATCCAAGAGGGCGAGGGCGGGGTCGGGCTCGACGGCGCGGACCTGAGGGATGGGCGTGAATGTGTGGTCCATTCCGGCGGGGAATGGCGGGATTGGGATATGGGCGGCAAGGACAGCGGGTGGTGAGAGTGGTGGGGGTGGAGTGAGGGAGACGGCGGTTTCAGGTGGGTAGGTGGGAGTGACGGGAACGTGGACAGTAACTGGTGTATCGACGGAGAATGGGACGACGAGAGTCTGGGGGGATTTGGGGTCTTCGGTGGTTGGCGTGGGTTCCTTTGCTAGCGAGGCTAAGGCCGAGGTAGCGAGCGCGAGTACGGGGAGCGGAGGGGAGTCAGGGATCACAGAGTATGGCGTACGACCCTCCGGTTCGGAGGGGACACCCAAGTCCTGCGAAGGTACAGTCAGATTTTCGAGAATAATCTCGACGGGACGGCGGGTTTGGATAGTAGAGATGATGGGAGTAGTCGTCATGTTGGAGCAAGGAGTAGTGGGGTAGAGCGATAGTGTCATCGAGGGGGGCGTGCTTTATATCTTTCGTCCAGCCCCTTCGGCGGTAGGGTTTAGGCGATAGAAGTCGGTGATGAGATCTGGGGCGTGTCAAACATCCTCAAGAGGTTCCCACGTGCTGTCACTTATCGGGAAGCCCTTCCATTGGACAAGGAATTGAAGTTTGCGCCCTCGTCCATGTGATCGGGACTGAAGGATGCGCTCCACTTCGAAACTCTTCCTCTCCGTCGATTAGGTCTGGGGGTGGGCGCGTGAAGTTTGCGCCATGCAGTTCCGTCTCCTTATATGGTGTCAGGAGGTTCGCATGGAAGACCGGATGTATCTTCCACGTGTTCGGGAGTTCTAACTCGTATGAGACATCTGAAAGGACTCGCTTCACTCGGAACGGTCCGTGGCGTCTAGGAGCGAGTTTTGCGGTAGGGTAGAAGGTTCGGAGATTTGTACCTTCCAACCAAACCATTGCGCCTTCCTTGATAAGGAATGAAGCGCGTCTTGCCCCTTTTTGCCATCAACTCTTGCGCATGTTTGATGCAGTCTTGCGCGTGCTGTCGTCTGATGACCATGTCTTCTAGGCGTTGTTCGACAGATGGGGATGATGTGGGTTTCGGCGTCCATACGGTACGTGGTTCCCACCCCATTATGAGCGAGAACGGTGATTCCTTTGTGGTCGCAGTTGGGCCAGGCGTTGTGCGCGAATTGGGCAACCGGTAAGGCTTCCGCCCAATTGTCCTGCTGCATGTTGCTCCAGTGTCGGAGGTACTGTTCCAACCACTGGTTTGTCCGTTCTGACTGCCCATCGGTTTGAGGGTGGTAGGCGGATGATATATTCTGGCGGATTCCGAGGCCTTGCAGAGGTTGGTCATGAATGCGGAGGTAAATCGGGGGTCCCGGTCCGTGATAATCTTTCGGGGTATGCCGTAATGTGGGTATACGTGATGAAGGTATAGCCGCGCTACTCCTTCTGCTGTGATTGACTCGTTACACGGGATGAAGATCGAGGCCTTTGAGCAATCGTGGTCCGTGATTGTGAGTATAGAGTCGTATCCATCTGACGGAGGGAGTTTGGTGATGAAGTCCATAGTGACGACCTCAAATGGTTCGGCGTTCGGGTCTGTGGTGATGGGAAAGAGGTGTGGTTTTTGCCGGTGAGGGTTGATCTTGTTCGCTTGGCATGTCGCGCATCCTTTGACGTAGTCTTCCACAGTCTTTGCGCATGTTGGGCCACCAGTAGTCGCGTCGTAGTAACTCGTAAGTGTTTGCGATTCCTGGGTGTCCCATGGCAGGCGTGTCGTGGAAAAAGGTGATTACCCCCCGTTTAAGGTCGTTGTCGCCCACGACAACTAACACGTCATTCTTCCACCACAGCCCCCCCACCTTTTTCAGGTTGTGGGGCTCGACCCATCGCAGTACGTCTTTTTCGTCGAGGTTTTGCGATATCTGGGTCCAGATGTCCATATCGTGCATGGACATCTCCGTCGCTCGAAGGAAGCGTTCCGCAGGGAGGACAATAATGTCATTGTTGTCCTCCTCATGTGCTGCATAGTCCGCTCTTCGCGATAAAGCATCCGCGCGACTGTTCCTAACTCCGGAGACATGCTTTAGCAGGAAGTCGTACTCCGAGAGTTCCAGGAATTCGCACGCGACTCGTCTACTGATCTTTCTTGGTTCCTTCCAATACTGGAGATTGGCGTGGTCGGTGTGGATGATGATTTTATGGGGGGAGCCGACGAGATAGGTGCGCCATGCTCGGAGGGCCTTAACCACTGCCAATAACTCTCTGTCGTAGATATCGTAATTGCGTTCCGCTTGACTGAAGGACTCGGAATGGAACACGACGGGATGTAGCTTTTGATCCGGGCCAAGCTGGTTAAGCACGGCTCCGATGGCGACATTAGACGCGTCGACCTCTAATTCAAATGGTTTTGTGAGGTCGGGGAATACTAGTGTGGGTTCGCACTGTATGCTACGCTTGACATTGTCGAATGCGTCTTGTTCCCGTTGTCCCCAGTGCCACGGGGTATCCTTACGGGTTAAGTCATGTAGTGGTCGTGCGAGTGTGGAGAAGCCTCGGATAAACCGCCTGTAGAAGTTGCAGAACCCAAGAAATGCCCGTACTTCGCGAAGACTTCTCGGGGCTGGCCATTCTCGGATACCCCGTACTTTGACGGGGTCCATCCGTAAGTTCCCATGGCCTATGATCAACCCGAGGTATTCGACTTCGAGTACCTCAAATTCGCATTTCTCTGGTTTGATGTAGAGGTCGTGCTCTTCACATAGGCGGAGAACCTCGTGTACTACGGCGCGATGATGGGGATAGTCAAGAGGTGTAGCGATTAAGATGTCGTCCATATAAACGATCACTTCGTTCGTAAGGGTAAGGGGTCGAAACGTGTCGTCCATCATTGCTTGAAATGTGGAGGGGGAGTTGGTGAGCCCGAAATACATGACAAGGGGTTCGTACAACCCCTGATTGGTTTTGAAGGCGGCCTTCCACTCGTCTCCTAGCTTCACCCGCACATTGTTGTACCCCCATTTAACGTCGAGTTTTGTGTATAAACGCGCATCGCGTATTCGATCGACAAGTTCTGGGATTAGGGGGAGCGGGTAGTGGTTACGGACCGTAAGCTCATTCAACCGTCTATAATCTTGGACGGGGCGTAGTTTCCCGTCCTTCTTCTTGATAAAGAAGAAAGGGGATGCGTATGGTGACTTTGATGGGCGAATATACCCCTTTGCGAGTTGTTCGTTGAGAAAAGTGGTTAATGCTTCTTGCTCATTTTGTGCAAGCGGGTAGACTTTGCAGTCCAGCGAAGCGGGGGCGTTGGGGAGGAGGTCTATAGCGTGATCCCACGGGCGAGAAGGGGGAAATCGATGGGACGCTTCTTCGTCGAAAATTTTACGATGGCATCGGTATTCTTCTGGGATCATCTCCTCGAACGTGCGTTCCTTCTTCTTCGCGGCCTCCTGCTGTGCCAACTCAGAGGCGGTTGTGGTTTTTCGCAAAAACGCGATCTGGGGTTCCTGCTCGTCATTCATGAGCTGCTCCCACGCTTCCTCATCAAGTTCGTACGTCTCCAACGCCCGGATGGAGGCTTCCATGGGCGTGGCTTCGTCTGATAAGTGAAGGCTCGAGACTACGACCGGCTGGAACTCTTCGTTCAGCGTCGCATCTCCCCACTTGATCGCGGGCTCAAAGGCCGTAAACCAAGGGTATCCTAGGATCACTTCGTCCCTTCCCAGGTTGGTAACCAGGAAGCGGAGCGTCCTTTCTTCTTTCCCCGTGCGTACGGTAAGATCCGTGTAGTGCGTGATGGCACCATCCTGATTGTGGGTGCCGTCTACATTCCAAATGCGGATGGGATGTGTCACCTCCCGTGTTCCGATTTGGAGTCGTTTCAAAAGCGAGGAGCATATGAAATTATCGGTTGCTCCCGAGTCGATCAAGACTTGTCGTTCGGCCGTTGCGTGTGCAGATTTGAACAAAACTGGGATTCGCATGGATCGGTATCTGCTAGTGTACACGTTCAAGTTTAATGCTCTAGCCCAGGCCGCCGGGTTCAAGCGTCGAGAAAATCCTCTCGTCCGAATAACTTTTCTACCATGAGGTCTCGCACCTCTTGGGTCTGTGCCTTCATCGCTGCGATCTGTAAATCCGCCTGCTCTTCATTCGATAGTACGCGACTAGATTGTATGGCGAAAGAAGAGACGGCGGGAGTTGGTACACCTGAACTCGTGGAAGTCGTGGTTGGTGATCGCGGGGACATGGGGGGATGGCGCCATGGTAGATGTAGTGGCAGCCACTCGCATGCCCTTTTGAGGACAGTTACGCGAGATGTGTCCTTGAGCTTGGCATCTAAAACATCTTCCCTCCTTCTGAAGGCGGGCTTTGTCGGTATCGGTGAGTGCCACGGAGGCTCTGGCGCGTCCAACGTCCATGGCGTTGGGATCGCGGGTTCCTTTGAGGGCTTGGACCCACTGCTCCCTGCTTTGTCCTCCCTTCTTGCGCTGGGGCTTGCCCTTGCCGAGGCGATCCTTTAAAATGAGGTATTCAGCCTGCTGTAACCGGGCAGCCGCCTTCCACTGCTCCCAATTGACAGGATGCTGGAAGCGGACAGCGTTGACCACTAACTGGTTTGGGAGTCCATCCTGAAATAGCTCCAGCGTCGTGGCTTCGTCGGGGTTATACCCCGCCTTCGTGACGAGATTTTGGAACGTTGCGACATAAGTGTCGATATCTCCTCCCTTCATCGTGAGGGTTTGGAGTGCTTTGCGTGCGTTGGTTTGCTCGGATGTGTCGGTGTAAGCTTGTACAAAGCGGTCTCTGACGGTGGTCCATAAGACCTCGTTTTGTCGGAGAACCCCAGCCGCAATCTGATCCTCCAGCCACTGTGCTTGTTCATCGACCCAATCATTTACTAATGGTCCGCGGATGTACGACAGGAAGGTCATAGCTCGCTGAGGCCGGGATTGAAAGCTGGTCGACGGTGGGGTTCATTTCTTTGTAGAGTCGAAACGCTCGTAAGAACGCTTTGCTTTCGTCCCTAATTCCGGTGAACTCGGGAGGGGGGTTTCCTCCCAGTCGTCCGTTTCCTCCGGGGGCTGGTGCTGCTGGCGCGGCGCCACCGCCACCGCCACCGCCACCGCCACCGCCACCGCCACCGCTACCAGATGGCACTGGTGCGCTTCCACTGGGCGGGTTGGGTGCACCTCCTCCTCCAGCGCCACCGCTGGTGAGGGTCGTGCTAGCCGAGGCTTGCTGGGTTTGGGACATCGCGTGAGTCTGGAAATGTGTCGTTGGGTTGGGTAGGTTTGTTGTAGGCACAGAGACACTAGGTGATGGGGAATCGTCGTCGACGGCAATGCCAGAAGTAGTGTGGGTCGTGAGGGGTCCGACTCCGAGTGCCTGTGGTACTATGCTAATAGTGTACCACTGGCCTTTCTTTGCAGAGTAGTCAATATATGCCCACTGTCGTAGCTCTTCAAGGTAGTGGACCTGTCGGTATTTCTGGGTGTTAGGATGGAAGAGGAAATATCCTTCCACTCCTTCGTGTTCCTTCCAAACGACGGCTCCCTTGACTTTATCGGAAAGCTCGTCGTCACTGTATCTGTCGATGTATTCCGCCTGAAACTGGGATCTGGAGCGACTGTGAAGGTTCGCCACTGTGAGAGACTTGACTTAATGTAACGCCACCACAGGGGCGTTAGGTACGACGTGTACCGCGTTAAGTCAACGGGATCGGAAGGGCGCGAGCCGGCTAAGGCTCAGTTCGATGATGCACAAGTATCGCTCGGTTTCCCTGGAACCGAGGATAATAATGGAAAGGCAGGGCTCAAGCGCAACGGCGAGCGAAAGTATGGACTCAAGCGCAAAGGCGAGTCAAAGGTCGTTCGTGAGGCAAAGACAATGTGGTATTACACAAGAAGTCAAGTCTACCGTACAAGCTAGGTAGGGCGTGACTTATATACTGATACAGGATGTTTGCGTGGCGCAAACATATGGCACGAGTCTGAGGCGATCGTACAAAAGCGAAAACAAAGGGAATAGTCTTAAATGGTACAAGGGGATTCCGCGGGATGACGCGTGCCTCAGAGGTGGTCAGCAGACAAAACGAAGCGTAAAACTGGCCATCCTATCGCCGAGGCGCAAGGTGCGGAATGGAAGCCGAGGGGCACGAGTCATGGGAACGTATCGTAAAAGTACAGGAGTCGGAGAGCGCAAAGTAAGAGATCAAGAGAATTCGTAACAAACCACGTACCGTGTGGACGCCGAAACCCACACCATCCCCATCTGTTGAACAACGCCTAGAAGAGATGGTCATCAGACGACAACACGCGCAAGATTGCATTAGACACGCGCAAGAATTGATGGCAAAAAGGGGAAAGACGCGCTTCATCCCTTATCAAGAAGGCGCAATGGTCTGGTTGGAGGGTACGAACCTCCGAACCTTCTACCCCACTGCAAAACTCGCCCCAAAACGCCACGGACCATTCCGAGTAAAGCGAGTCCTTTCAGATGTTTCATACGAGTTAGAACTTCCGAACACGTGGAAGATACATCCGGTCTTCCATGCGAATCTCCTTACACCATATAAGGAGACGGAACTACACGGCGCAAACTTCGCGTGCCCACCCCCGGACCTGATTGATGGAGAGGAAGAGTTTGAAGTGGAGCGCATCCTTCAGTCCCGATCACATGGACAAGGGCGCAAACTTCAATTCCTCGTCCAATGGAAGGGCTTCCCAATAAGTGACAGCACATGGGAACCTCTTGAGAATGTTCGACACGCCCCAGACCTCATCGCCGACTTCTATCGCCTAAATCCTACCGCCGAAGGGGCTGGACGAAAGATATAAGACACGTCCCCTCGATATCGCCACCATTGCTCCGTTCTTCCCTCCTCACCTCATCATGACCACCACCCCAGTTATTTCCACTGCCCAAACCCGTCGCCCAGTCGAGATTATTCTCGAAAACCTGACCGTACCCTCACAGGACTTTGGTGTCCCCTCCGAACCAGAGGGTCGTACGCCGTACTCGGTTGTCCCTAGTTCGCCCCCACTTCCGGTCCTTGCACTCGCCACTGCGGCCCTAGCCTCACTGGCCGAGGAACCTACGACAACCGCTGAACCACCTGAACCCCCTCGACCCATCATCGTTCCCTTCTCCATCGACACTCCTGTTCCTGTCCACATCCCTGCTACGCCAACGTACCCACCCGAATCTGCTGCCCCCCTTTCTCCTCTACCACCGCTATCACCCCCCGCCGTTCCTGCCGCCCATATCCCCATCCCACCATTCCCCGCTGGCATGGATCATACCTTCACCCCGATCCCTCAGACTCGTAAAGTCGAGCCTGACCCCGCTCTCGCCCTCCTAGACGACGAGGAGGACAAAGAGAATGAAGATCCCGGTATCCCCTTCTTCCTCAACGACCCTACCTCACCCACCTTCTTCCCGCTCCTCGTCGGCGAGACGGGGACTGTCAAAGAAACGGCGCGTTATATCTACTACCGCCACAATTACCAAGAGGTTGTGGGAACTATGGGGAAGGGCCATCCCTGCTACGCTTCGCAGGTATTCCTCAATGAGGTTTACACCGGCCAACTCGCGCAGCACATCACGGACAACCAGCTAAACATGTTCCACCCCCATGACCCCCGCACCATTGTCCTTAACGAGGTGCTGATTGAGCTTCACAACCCTCGCCTCCATGCCGAAATCTCCCGTCTCCGCGAATGCCTTACACGCCGAGACGCCATTCGCACTTGCCAGTCGGATATCTGACGTCTCGAGACGGAACTGACGCGGGATCAGTTCCATCTTGATATGGACTTTTCTTCGGTCCGGAAGCGTCTCCAATACGCTCGGGCCATCCCCCTCATCGCCGACAAATACGCGGAGCTTCACGCGAAGCCCGTGCGTCCCCGAGGCTCGCCCGAGCCTACCCCCCTTGCCCCTCGCGACGCTGGACCCAGCGAGATGCCCCGTCTTCAGGGAGAAGGCGGTAAGCGCCGGTGCAAGTGTTTCCAATGCAAGTCGGAGGATCACCTTGTGGCGCAGTGTCCGGAGCGGAGGGCTCGAGAGCCGTGTCAGTGGTGTGGAAGTCGAGTGCACCGACTCGACGTCCTGCCTCATCCGTCGTCTCTCCCCCATGACGCCCGCGCACGTGGACCCGGACTCCCGCCCTCGGTGGTGTGGGAAGTGTCTGAGGTACGACGCCACTCATGAGGAGATTAAATGCCCGATGTACGAGATGTGTTGGGATTGCGGTGAGAGGGGGCGTTTCATGTTTCTTCGCCGACACACCTGCCCGCGCACCCCCTCTCCCGTCCCCGCGAACATCCCTGCTGAGGAGGACTACGCCTACACTAGTGACTAGTCGAAGTCGTGGCGACTTCGATTCTAGTAGGGGGGTAATGTTACGATTTCTGCTTTCCGAGTTGACTGTACGATTACGATACGATCCGATGACTCGCGCTTCTCGGCTTCCATTCCGCATCTTGCGCCTCGGCGATAGGATGGCCAGTTTTACGCTCCGTTTCGTCCGCTGACCATTTCTCGGCCACGCGTCGTCCCGCGGGATTCCCTTGTACCATATATGACTGTTCCCTTTATTCCGATTCCTGCACGACTACGTCAGACTCGCGCCATATGTTTGCACTGTGCAAACATCCTGTAACAGTATATAAGTCACGCCTTACCTAGCTTGTACAGTAGACTTGACTTCTTGTGTAATACCACATCGTCTTGGCCTCACGAACGACCCTTGACTCGCTCTTACGCTTGAGTCCATCTTCTTGCTCGCCTTTGCGCCTGAGCTCTGCCTTTCTACTATTATCCTCGGTTCCAGGGAAGCCGAGTGATACTTGTGCATCACCGAACTGAGCCCTAAACCGGCTCGTGCTCTTCCGATCCCGAGTGACTTAGCACGGTACACGTCGTACCTAACGCCCCTGTGGTGGCGTTACAGTCCTGGTATTCCAGGGAGTCCCGTTGGATCTCCTCCTGGGCCACCGCCGTCGCCGCCGTCGCCGCCGTTTTTGTCGTCTCCGGGGTCTCCCCCAGGAGGTGGGTCGGCGTGGCGAGGGTATTTGGTGTCGAATAGGGCGGTTCCTATGCGCATTTCTTCGTGCGTTACTGTCTGTGTTTGGCTCATGACTGGGATGGACTTAGCAATAAGCTCAAGGGCTTCTTCTTCTTGTTCGTCTCTTAGGACGCGGATTTCTTCGGGGTTGCTTGCGAGTGAAGGAGAGGGTGCAGGTGTCTTTGGAGTGGGAGATCAAGTGGGTTCTTCTATTTCTCCGTCGAGGGTTCCCCACTGGTCGCGAGTTACTACTTGGCTTTGTCGGATGTCGAGGCCAAGTGCTGAGGATGCGGGTTTAGTGACTTGGTATTTGTTGTTGGCGTCGCTCCAACGGATTTCGGTCCAGCAGGTGAAGTCGAAGTTGAACTCGACTGGGATGATGTGTTGTTGATTTTTGGTGTCGATGTAGTAGGTGACGTAGCCTGGGATTTCAGCGTCGTCTTTCCAGAAAGCGGATTCGAGGTATCTTTTGGGGACGTTGTGTTGTCCTCGTCGTTCGATGTAGTAGGGGCGGAAGGGCACCCAGAGATCTTTGGTTGTAGGATTGGCCACGGTGAATCTTGGTCTTAATGTAACGTCTACCACTGACGTTTGCCTGACTTAGGCCTCGTTGGTTGTGGCGATCCTATAAGACTTGTACCAGAGGCAATTGGAAGGTGCGTCGTAATACTCAGCTGGGTGCGGAACCAATGATCTGTCCAAGGCTATGAAACCGTGTATGTCTTCGAGTTGCGGGATCCCAACGGGAGGGTCTTCGATAGGGACAAGGGAAGTCCACGTGGGGTGGTCGAGAATATAGATGTAACCGTAGGGTCGTCCTACGCGTTCGTTGTAGTACAGATAGGTCTTGTGACAAACGGTGCTGATCGGATATGTGTCCACTGCCCACAAAGGGAACTTGGGATAAGCTCATGGGGATCCCTGGTCTAAGGGGATATGCTGGAGGCACTCACTTAACAAGGGGGAGGTAGCCCTTTGAGAAGGAGAAGACGATGAAGGTGGTATTGAAGAAGACCAAGATGGGGATCCTGGTCTTCACTATCGACTACTTATACAGATACTCGCGGGCTTTCAAGCGCCGCTTGTAGCGGTGCGACTGCCGCGCTACGTTAAGCAAGGCAAAGGTAAAGTGAACTGAACCGGTAACACACCCAACTTAACGCGGAGACAAGTCACGCGCTAGATGTGCAGTCGACGTGGAGAACGTGGAACGTGTAAGGCTTTATACAAGCCTTTAATCACAAGGGTCACACGGCGGCACACTGAGTGGAGAACCAAGAGGACAAGTTCAGATTGATGGAGTATAAGAAGTACAAGGGAATACGCACCTGAGTGGAGAACCAAGAGGACAAGTTGGTTCCACTCAGGATGCTACATGATGGTTTATATACATTACTGCGGCTGAGCTTGAACTGAGTCTAAACACTATTACTAAGTGTACAGTAAGACTCCTTGACTCAGGGGCTGACGCGTCGTGTCTAATAATAGCGCATCTTATTGTGCTGACTGATGCACATGTCATCGCACTTATGAGCGGCCCCACTTTGCTGAGTAAAACCTAATACAGCGAGTAAGCGTAAACTACTAATCATGATGTCAGTACGTTCTAGATCCTTCTAGAGTCTTCCATCTCCTTCCATCCAATCAGAACTTAGCTAATCGTATAAGGGATTCTTATCCCGCGGTCACGTGCACATGGGTGGCAGTCCGTGTGACTAACTTGTATCAGTACTTTGGCCCTTTATATCTTCATCAGATAAATACGTATAAATACGCAAAAATAAGATAAAAATAATACGCGTCCATGACACCGCTTGAAGTACAGTAACCAATCGCGTAAGTAGATCAAACCCTAGTACAGCTATCCTAGGAATGAGTCACAAGCTGTTATCGTACCAATCGTAATCCGATCTGTTATCGTACACAATCACATGTGCCGGAGCTTACCCAGCTGACTGATCTCATAAGTCCATGACGATATACTGCTGACGTGGCGTCATATCCAAGCGTCAGTGTCCACTTCCGGGCCAAACGTAACAATATGCTACCCATCGTACTCCGCTCGATCAACCCAAAGGAACCCCATACCACCGTTGCAGGGGCAATTACACAAGACGAAGCGGATAGCATCGTCCAAGAACTGGAGGAGGAATGCCAGATACGTACCACAGCTACGGAATTGGCCATAGCCACTAATCAACACACAACCGCGGTAACCCTCCCAGAACCATACCAATGATTTGCAAAGATCTTCAGCGAAGAAGCATCCCATCGATTCCCGCCATCACGACCGTGGGATCATGCCATCGACTTCAAACCCGGCACCCCCTCAAGCATCGATTGCAAAATTTACCCCATGTCTCAAGATGAAGACAGGCAACTCCGCAAATGGCTAGACGAACAACTCGAAATGGGCTACATACGCCCTTCGAAATCACCATACGCTTCATCATTCTTCTTCATCAAAAAGAAAGATGGCAAGCTACGACCCGTCCAAGACTACCGAAAGATTAACGCATGTATGGTACGCAACCAATACCCGCTACCATTAATGTCGGAGCTCATCAACAACCTGGGTAACGGACATATATACACCAAATTGGACATGCGATGGGGATACAACAACATACAAGTCAAAGAAGGCGATGAACCAAAAGCAGCTCTCAAGACGAAATACGGCCTATTCGAACCACTGGTAATGTACTTCGGACTCACGAACTCCCCGGCAACCTTCCAAAACATGATGAACGACATCTTCGGCGACACGATCCTCCACTTTCAAAGTCGAGGGACAACCATACGAGTCTACATGGACGACATTGGGATAGCAACAACGGAAGAAGCAGGTCTACAGGCGCACATCGAAGCGGTCAGCGCAGTCTTGCAAATCGCACTTGACCACGACCTCTACTTCAAACTAGAAAAATGCCTATTCCATCAACCGCGAATGGATTACCTGGGGGTAATCCTTGAAAAGGGGGTAACTCGCATGGACCCTGTAAAAATTGCCGGAATTCGCGATTGGCCCACACCCACGAAAGTACGTGACGTACGCTCCTTCCTAGGCTTCTGCAATTTTTACCGACTCTTCATTCGCGGTTTCGCCACGTACGCACGAGCCCTCAACAAACTCACACGTAAGGACACCGAGTGGACGTGGGGCAAAGACGAAGAAAAGGCCTTCCAAACCCTCAAACAACTAGTCACCAGTGAACCAGTCCTCGCACACCCCACACTAACCGACCAGTTTGAACTCGAAGTAGACGCGTCCGGATACGCTGTAGGCGCAGTATTGCTACAGAAGAAACAAGACAGAAAACGACACCCTGTCGGTTACTACTTGGCCACCCTGAACGAAGCGGAACGCAACTATGACATCTACAACCTAGAACTCCTCGCAATCGTCAAAGCGCTACGACACTGGAGACCCTTCCTAGCAGGCTCGCCACACAAAATCAAAATCTTCTCCGACCACCTTAACCTCACACACTGGAAATCCCCTCAAAAGATAAGTCGTCGCGTCGCCCGAGAAGTCCTTGAACTTATGGAATATGACTTCGAGATCCATCACATCAAGGGCACCAACAACGGCAGGGCCGACGCCTTGTCAAGAAGACCCGATTACGATCAAGGCGAAAGGGACAACGAAGGAGTCGTAGTACTCCCCGAAACCGTATTCACACGGAACACGGCGACTCAAACACCAGAAGACCACGAGCAAGACGAAGATACGCTACACCCATGGGTAGACCCACACCAACTCAAAAAGGTCGACGGAACCTGGTACCACCAAGGAGCACAAGTGGTCACCAAAGGGCTAGACGTCATCCGCACGATTATAGCTAACCACCATGACCCCCCAGTGTACGGACACCCAGGGATAAGCAAAACACTGCGAATCATCGAACGCAACTACTGGTGGCCACAAATGCCGAAGCATGTAGCAGAATACGTACGAGGGTGTGCGGAGTGCCAACGCCACAAAGTCAACAACCGACCTACGAAAGCGCCACTAATGCCCATCACGCCAATCGCGGATGCCAAACCCTTCGAAGTCATAGCACTAGACTTCATCACCAAGCTACCGACATCCCAGGGATTTGACACCATCCTCACGGTGATGGACCATGACTGCACCAAAGCTTCCGTCTTCATTCCATGCAACGAGGAAATATCCGCCAAACAAACCGCAGCCCTGTATGTCACCCACGTGTTTCGGAGATTCGGGTTACCGGCAAAAATTATTAGTGACTGAGACCCACGATTCGCGTCCAAATTCATGCGGGAGCTGTGCCGAATCCTCGGCATCTACCAAAACATCTCCACCGCCTACCATCCCCGAACAGATGGCCAATCGGAACGCACCAACCAGTGGCTGGAACAATACCTGAGGTTCTGGACCAATGAGCGCCAAGATAACTGGGCGCACTTCCTCCCCATGGCGGAATTCGCTCACAACAGCTGGCCGCACGAGGCAACAAGGAAGTCCCCTTTCTCACTCATGATGGGGTACGACCCGCGTGCTGATTGGATGGATAAGCCATCCCCCATACCCCAGGTGCTCACACGACTGCAACAATTCCGAGAAGCACAGAGAGAAGCCCAGAATCTCATCAAAAAGGCACAATTGCTGTGGATCAAACACCGGGATACACCCAGATACCAAATAGGGGACCAGGTATGGCTGGAAGGACGCCACCTCCGAACCAATCAGCCAACTGCCAAGCTTGCGGCGTGACAGCACGGACCCTTCAAAATCACACGAGTGCTGTCACCGGTCAATTATCAACTCGCACTTCCCACGCAGTGGAGTATTCATCCCGTGTTTCACATCGATTTACTCACGCCTTACCGAGAAACGCCACTACATGGAGAAAACTTCCAGCACCCGCCACCGGATCTAGTAGATGGTGAAGAAGAATATGAAATCGAGCGGATTCTAGACTCACGACGTTTCGGCAGAAGTCGGAAACTCCAATACCTCGTGAAATGGAAAGGCTACCCTGACTCGGAGAACCAGTGGGTCAACAAGGATGACATATTCGCGGACGAGATTGTAGCGGAGTACGAGCGGAGTTCGACGAGCGCAAAGGCGCATATAAGCAGGTTGAACAATGCCCAACATTCCCCATCTTTCCACACTGGACTCCCCTACTCGTCAACAATGTCTCTTCCCACTCCCTCCTCTTCCCCCGCTATCGCTGCCAACCTCCGAGGATCCTTCACCCATGAAGAACTCACCGCAGCAGTCAACAACCTTGCCGCCATCGAAGACCTCAACAACCCCAACACCCCTGCCACTTACTGGATGCTCGGTGCCGACGGCCAGCACCTCAACGCCACGCCCTACACGCAGGCCGAAGTTGATTGGCTTCGCGCAGCTCTCCGAGACTGTGCGACTTCCTCACCAGGACCTCTCCTGGTACGAGTGGAATACTGGGTCGACCAAGGCCAAGAATCCGAACACATGGCGGTGGGAGGAGTGGCGGGAGGTAGCGGCGAGGTGGAGGCTCGAACAGCTGGCACGGGCAGCGACAAGGAGAATGAAGATCCTCGAGAGGAGGAGGTTATTCGACGCGACAATGCACGGCAAATCCGGGAGCAGCCCGAGCGGGAGCTGAAGGATTGGTACCCAGCTGAGCATCCGTTCATTATCACGACCACCAACTCTGATCACCCCAACGAAACCCCCTACACCCTCGACACCGTCGGCCGCCCCCTCTATCGGGGCGCCATGCGGGTGGACCTCCCCGCCGACTCACATCACATTGCCGTGCTTAATCGCCGGCTTTCCGACAATTGCTTCGCCCCCTACGGTTATGTCCACAACCAAGGGGACAAATTCGTCCACTTCCCCATCACCGACTCCCAGGGGGTCACCACCCAGGCGGCCTACGTGCAGGTCATCATGACGCCCGACCCACTGGTACTCAGCCTCACTGTCGACAGCGACAAGACATTCTCGAAGCCGCTTTACGCGGAGCCGCAAGTCCGAGAGTGAGGCAAGCCCTACTACACGGAGCTGGAGGTGCAAGCCCTCGCCGCCGGACACGCCAACCAACATCGCCTTGACACAGCGGTCAACGAGTTGAAGGACATGGGGCTTAAAGCTGAGTTACACAGATTCCGCTCACTGCGCAAAGAGGCTGAGCGCCTCGAACATCGACTCCTAGCCCTATCACAAGCACTCGGCGGGGTGCAAGGTGACCTCGCCAAGTCGAAGTTCCGGCTGGAGATGGCGGACATTCATAATCGAGTGGAATCGGCTCAGGAAGGGTGGCTGGGAGGCATCAGGGCTCCGAGGCGCCGGGGTTGTCGCAGCTGAAAAGGGGGTGATGTCACGGTACACGAAGTGGACTCTTACTTATCAATGTGGCCTCGTTAGTAAGTCGTAATGTGTCACGGACTTCGTAGATCAGTCAGCAGTAGTACAGAATCACATGCCGATGTGGCATGACTCATAACTAGGATAGCGATAGTAGGGTTCGAGCTACTTTAGCTATTCGTCGTATGGATTGGAGAGGAGCTTTAAAGCTGCCTCGAATATGTATAAATAGTGGCTCGATAAGACCAGGATACGCCATCTTGGTCTTCTTCAATCACCACTCTTCTCTTGTCTCTTCCCCGCATGCTTCGCTTGCCTCGTCGTGCAAGTCGTCTTATTGATCACCGGACTTCCGAGTGGCACGACTTGCCCTCGTGAGTAGTTAGATCACGTGCCTTGATTAAGCGCCGTGTATCTCGTGGTTAGGTCACGTGACCTCGAAGGAATATTCCACTAAGTCGTGAACGCCCTTTCGTCGTCCAAGTCGGACTAATGCTAGTGGTGGCGTTACATGTACTATCAGAACACAGCGAGTAAATCAGTCTGGCTGACTCCCAACGTCAAAGCATTGCACGCACGAGCACACCCCGCACTTCAACATGTACCTCCCTTCCTGTTCTTGTATTTTGTACTGATTTCATGACCCCTCTTATTTGTCTAGGTCTCAAGGCAATGGGAATAGGGACAATGACAAGGTGAATATGACAGCGACAGGGTGACCATGAGGCAGCAATGACAACCACAGTGATGGCAAGGAGACAAGGAGGCCATGACCACAGGGAGACGATGATGACGACAACATCAGGTTTCATGTGTAGTATAGAAATGTTAGGTGTTCATAGAGACATAGTAGTTATAATTGATAGTGGTACTACAAAGACGTGGCCAGCTGTGGCTTTTAGGCCGAGACTGGCCAAAGACATTGAGGCCCACAAGTAGAGTCCCTGTCCCTGTAAACTCTGGGCCTCAAGCCCCCCTAAGACGAGCCTAATGGCAGGCTTTCAAGCCGGGACAGGCCCGCAAACCACTACCAGAGAATGTCGCAACTCATTCTAAGAAGCCGATTGACATGCTGACTGTGGTTGGGCTGCCAGTGCACAGCCTAAGGAAGACCAATTCCTCACCCACTCCCAATGTCGAACAAATCCGATGGCGAGTTCCACTCTCGAGCAGCTGTTGTTGATGCGATTTCTCGGGCAGCTAAAAACCTACCAAGTAGTGTTCCTGAAGGGAGGAGAGATGGAAAACTTTACCGTGTCATGACCAATGACAGTTATCAAGGCGAGACTGCTTGGGAAACCTTCAACAAGCATATGGACGCAATTTTTGGAGAGGACTGCAGAGATGCAGAAGGGCGTCTTGAGAATGTCTGTCGGGGGCGGTTTGGGATGAACATCGTAACGAAATACCTCCCCATTGCCATCGACCAGCCTGGGATCAAGACATTCCATGTTCCAATGATGATCAAACTTGAACGCTTGAAAACTGAGCTGGAAACCCTTGCGTGAGTTTTGCACATACCTGTTCTCTGTAGCTTCTGTGCTTGCAACCGCATGGCAGATCAAAGACATCAACTGCATGTCTTATATTTGCAATATGTTTGGAAGGAAACTTACCTATTATTTTCCCTAGGGGCACAACGCAAGCCACACAAAAAGCAGGCAACTCCTCTGCTGCTGCAACAGATCACCCAAAACACCACACCACCGAAGCAGAGAAAGTAGTTGACATGGACTTGGACAATGTGGGCGGCATGGATGACTTAGGCAATGTGGAGGCCAAAAAGCGCCAGGTCTTGCAGGCCAAAATGCGACGACTTGCTGGGAGACTTTACCCTGAAAAAGGTAATGGGCCATCATCAGTATTTGGCGTTCACAACACTTATAATATACGCACCATAGAAACTGAGCTTGTAGGTGACAGTCGGGAGGATAGGACATACAAGCCCCTCCCAAATGACCCATCTGACTCTGATACGTCCCTTCCTTCAATCATACTTGATGAGAACGGGGATGAAGTCATCATCACTTCCAAGAGGGTGAGTACATGGACTTGAACGTGATCCAGAAGCAATCTCAATGAGGGTTGTTCTAGACCAACAAGAAGCAGAAGCGGGACATAGAGATGACAATTACAGTTGACAACAGCGATAGCAAGACTAGCAAGGACCCACAGGGCACAAATAAGATGGCAAGACAATTGCCCCGTGCAATCACTAAGGTTTGAGCAACATTACTTAGTGTTGTACAATAGACAAGCGATCACTTACCTCACGTTCCGAAGGCCAAAAAACAAAGGAAGCCAAGTCAAAAGGCACAACACAAAGTCCATCAACAGTCTCCGATTGGGTCTGATGAAGACTCTGAGAAGAGTAGCGCATTGTCGGACAGAGAAAGTGCACTTCGAAATGTTGAGGCTCAAGGGCGCCGAAAGAAGTGTGGGCCAGAAAATCACACCCTCCAACACTGGAATGAACCAAGAGCTATTGTTGATAGGAGGTCGGGCTTGCAATGGTCATTTAAGTGCCGTTATTGTGACCAGTGAGTAGATCTGAATAGAACTTGCCAGACCATCCTAAAGTTCGCCCTCCAAGGATCTGTACCTTCCCTCGCACACTGAAAGAACGAAGGGACACAGGTGACGCCAAAAATAAACTCCTCTTCGAAGACGAGCCACAAAAGCCAAGGCTGGGGAACCTGGCCACGCATACAAAAGAACACGAAGACTGTATTGAAAAGGCTGAGGCTAAGAGGGCAGCTGCTCAAGGACCAGGTGGAAAAGATGGACGGTTGGTGTCCATGAGGTCGTCATGGACAGGGTTTTCGCTGGCAAGTGCAAGGTTGATGGAAAAATTTGTTGAAAACAGAATACTGAACCCGCGAGTTGAGCCAACTCAATCCGGTTTCAACCGACTATTCGCCGCGTGGCTTATCGAAGAGGACCTCCCATTCACCACTGGTACGAAGCTCTTTTTCTGTGCAGCACACTCAAGCAGCTCAACTCCAGAGTCCCTGACAACTTTGAACAGGAGAAGCTGGGTCTGTCCAGCAGCTTTTCAAATATATCCAGTGTCGTTTTACGCTTCCTTCCGACACAAGTGTACACAAAGCTCTGACACAAATTCTTAATGATCTTCATGGTGCTGTTGTCTGAGAAATTCATGTATATGATCAGTCTCTTCTAACAGAACAGCATTTTCTAACTTATAGATAGGGCATAAAGTTGAAAATCGCTCATGCGAGTGATACATGGATGACACCTGGTATGATCTTCGCGTTTGCAGGTACCATCGCAAGTTGGATCGACGATGACTGGAACCTCGTTGAACATGTTATTGGCTTCAAGCAAGTGGATAGGCACGAACACACGGGCACTGGGTCAGCAGCTGCACTATTTGAGGCAATGAGGAGTGTCAGGAGTGCAAGCAAGATGAGTATCGTCATATTTTAGTGATTGTCCTATCTCACTTATCCTCTCCACACGCATTCTCACTTACGCTTGACAATGTCTCAAGCAATACCGTCCTGGCTCGTGTCATTGGACACAAGCTCCAGGAACATTATGGCGCCCCTTTCCACCCCAACAACTCGCATATCCGTTGCCTGGCACACGTAGTCAACATTGTCGTTCAGAAGATACTCAGTGTTGCAAAGGAGGTGGACAACCCTGAAATTCAAGACTACTACGAACATTTGAACAAGCAATTCCTGGTCCACTACGACCTCGGAGAGGATGAAGAACTTCAAGACTTTGAGAACAAGGATGACAATGCGAACAGTGTGTTGAACGATCTTAATGATGGGCTCATCGATCAGGAGACTGGCAAGCAAGATGGCTTCATGGCGATGAGTGTAATTGAGAAGGTCAGTTTGTTTTTTAAAATTAGCTCTAAGTTACTGATTCTTATGTGACTCTCAGCTTCGCACAGCAGTTCTCAAGATTGTCAGTACACCGGGGCGTCGTCAGCTTTTCTGAGAGAAAGCGAAGCAGTACTATTCTCTCGATACTTATCACAGCAAGAAGGGGGAGGTGACACAGATTGCGACATTGATGCCAGTCCGGGATGTTCAAACGTGCTGGAATTCGACACATGCAATGATAAAATGGGGGCACATACTTCGAAAGGTGAGTTGCTACACTTTTCTCAGCAGGAATGTATGGCCGAGGCACACGCACGTGGTTGGAGCTCGGTTGGAGCGGCCCGTCCTGTACATGTTTGTGTTGTACACTTTGATGACTTATGTGGGTGTCCAGGCTATAGACTCTTGGTTATTCGAATTCGAAGAGCTCCGTGGCATTCTCTTGACATCCAGAGAGTGGGACCTCCTTGGACAATATGAAGAGCTCCTCCAGGTACGTGCTGACGAATTTGTCAGACAATTAACCTTCTCATATGCCTTCAGAGCTTTACTGAGGTCACCGCAATCATATCACGCTCAAGCATGCCCACCCTCCCATGGGTGCTGCCTATGTACAAGCTCATGCGTGAGCACCTGGTCAAATTCATGGATGATGATGAGCGGCCACTTGCGATACACGAAGCTGCATGCGCTGGGCATGAGAAACTTATGCAGTACTATGGCATCAGAAGGCAATCCATGCACATTATTGTTGCTACCGGTACATTTTCTTTTGTCTTATAGTACTGGTCGTTACAAGTTCTATTACAGTCTGCCACCCTGTGCTTCGTACAGATTGGTTCCTCAAGCTCAGTGACGATGACCACATATATGCGCTGACAGTTTTCAGGCATGTATATGAGGAATACATGTTAAGGTTTTCCCCAACCGAAGACGGAGCTGCAACGCATGACAAAAGTGACACTGATTCAGACAGCAGGATCCTTGGATCAGCAGTGGCATGCCCACTTGTTGAACATACGTGCTCAAAACCCGAATCACCATCAGAATTTACTTGATGGGTCACAAACAAGGGGGGAGGAGGAAAAATGAACTACCCACTTGTCTGATGGAAGGAGTTGTGTCTTTTTCGCAGACTTCCCACGCGCCGGTCTGTTTTCCCATCGGAGTTAAATTAAGTCTCCGCTTCAACACATTGTTTTCTTGATTACACAATCGAAGTAAAGTCGAATAGTTAATAAATGTGATTACAAAAAAGGAATTACATTAACTAATCAAAACAAGTATGCATTTTTTTTTACAAGTCAACATTCTAGTGTGTAATCTACTGTGTGCTTGGGTAGTAAGGTTGGGAGGGGGGGAAGTGGCCATAATGCCAGTACATTGGGTATGTCATGTGATATGGAACCTGAGGATATGCACCAGAGGGGTAAGCAGCATTCGTGGTACTCCACACAAACAGAGCTGACAGCCCTGGCACTGGCGCAGAAGAGGGGGGTGGGGGTGGGGTGCTAGCACGTTTGCGATGCTGTTTGGTGGGCTGGGAGGGAGGCACCTCCGTGGCATCGGTCATGGTAGAGATGCGGGCACGTGCATCTGCGTTCTGAGCAGCAGTCTGCACGTCTGGGGCAGCGTCCTTGCCAGACCGAAGCCCTCCGCTGTAGGGATCGGTGTTCTTCATGCGGGGTTGCTTGCGATTGAGCTTCCCAATTCATTCAGCTGCTGGGGCGCTGGGCAATGAGTTCTTGGTGGGATGCGACCTCTTCTGTCGCTTTGCCCCCATTCGCTTGGTGGTCTCGGTCCAGGTATGTTGATTAGGTGGGAGGTCTTCCCTATCCAGGAGTGGACTCTGGGAGGCGTGTGAGTTCTGAATTACCGCTGTGAGACGCGACTCCACCAGCCGAAGACTCCGGATGGTCCCTGGTGATGAAGGCGGGCCATCGCTTAGGTATTCCCTAGACACTGTAATCAAATTTTCCAAAATTGCCACACTTGCATTGGAGGGCGGGCTCGCATTGCTCTGTGTGTCTTGGGGGCTCTCATAGACCTCAGGTTCAGCCTTATCAGGCTCTGGTGCTGCATGCGTGATCTGAATGGTACCATCCGAAGAGAAATGTGTGATGGTGGTGATGTGCTTGCATAGTCGGGCTCTGGGCCAGTCCGGACAGTCACACTTGTCCTTGCCGTGTTCAATCATGTAATCTTCTGACAGGTCCGATGAAGTGTCCTTGCCAAGATCGACCAGATACATCTTCGACAGGTCCGATAGTGATCGCACATAGAAGTGCTCGTTACCAAGACACTGGATGGAGTCGGCGTCCATTTCCAGTGCTCGCGCAAAAATTTCCTTGCGCCGCTTCTTGGCTAGATCCGCGCCTTCAAATTGTTTTTTTCTGCCGAAGAGCGCAGATCTCGTATTGAGGGAGCATATCAACCACTAGCATGTGGACCAGGTGGTCGGCATGCCGATTTCTTTTCCCATCCAGCCAGTGTGATTTCAGCACATGGTGATAGCTAGATAAAAAAGATAATGAGCGATCTCGCTGATCTCTGGTGCGATGAGATCACTTACGATTCAATAAGCATATTGGTGTCCCCCTCTTGATAGATCGTCCTTTGCTGTCTTAGTGTTCCTGACCAAAGTGGCACGATGTTCATCCAGTTTGTCTTCAGATAATCCACCAGGCTCTGTGGGACTGAGGAATCAGTCTGAAGCCACTCCCAGATGGAATCAAACTCTGACTGATCCAAGGTCTTCACCCATTCCCAGACGCGTTCCCAGACTTTGGGGAATTCTTCTGTGTGGAAGTGCATCCGGATTGCGCGCAGCACATGCCACCAACACAGTAGCAATTTTGATTCCAGGTATACGGTATTGATTGCGTTCATCTGTGCCTTGTCGCGATCGCTCATGATAATCGCCGGCGTTACGTCGGGACTATGCGTCTTTACAAATTCAAGAAAAAATTCTACCGTCGCTTCTGTGCCACTCGATGACAGCATCCAGGCGACAGGGACACCTGTCAAACGGAATTAGCGAATTTCATAAGCGGAAGCGATGCAACATGTACCATGTCCCCAGCAATCTCTGGCCACCAGACTGTATAGCTGCAGCCCAACATATTGTGTAGTGTTATGGGTCACATCAATAGAGATAAAATTATTTCCAATTTCTCTGAATTGAGACTTCTGGAACTCAGTTTGTATGCACATGATAAAGGTTTCTGGAGATAGCCTAGATCCAGCGGAGGGCACGTCGATCTTATCCTTCAAGACTACCTCAGCACCAGCTTGTTGAAGCCGGGTGGCCCAGACTTTGATTGAGACTGCGTCATTCTCATCAAGACGGATGTCCTCATTCTCGACAATCCAGCGGATGCGATTGATGTCCCGTGTCGTAATGTAATGATCACGATCTGTACACTTACTAGACTCGCACACGCACTTCAGCTAGTGGGTAGTGGGTAGTCAACTAACGGGTGGGATTGGGATAGGCGGCGCATTACTCACGATTGCCTTGGTATCTACCCCAATGTGAACTAACTGCATGACCAGGTCTCTGGACTTGTCTGACAGCCAAGTGAATCGCACATTTTCGTCGCCGAGTGGGTGATCGTGCTCATTCTTGTACTTCCCAAGAATGGTCTCAGTGTGCCGATAAAGTTTGATGGTTAGCTGACACCAGCAACCAGTCTTCTTTGATGGGATCTTCCTTTCCCGCCCCTCAGATACAGTGGCACCAGATTTGCTCTGGCCACCCATCCATTCCCGTGAGCACTTCAGGATACGTCACACACACCAGAGAGGTGAATCGGAATGCGCGACATGACTCACAATGAGCTCAATAGTCTGATCCGACTCTTCAGCTGCAAGCCAAGCGAGGAACTCCTCCTCATTTGCCCACTCTAGTGTCATCTTCCCGCGCTTCCAGTCATGTGTAATGCTCCTGTACCGGTGTGATGTAGCAGGGTCTTCGGTTAGCTGCCTGTCGGATCCAGGAGTCCGGAACGTGCGAAGGTTTTTGGTAATAGAGGGACCAACAGGGATTTCAAAAGTGGTGGGCATGTCAAATTGGGAGGAGGAGGATGTGTCCCCCCTCCCCCACGTTCCCCTCACATTCCACAATTCCACAACAAAACGCGTTGTTTACGCGTTATTTACTACAGTACATTACATAATAGAAAAGACACAAAACGATATTTAAAAGTAGAGATTTCGGAGGTTGAAGTTGAGTTGCGGTAGAGCGGTCCATTCTCGCCGGCACGTGAGAAGTCTGCGATTAGTCAATCGCTGGTGGAAGGTGCGTCATCAACATCATCCTTGGTGCTCTGATGCTAAGTCTTATTGCTATACTGTGAAACAGTCTCATGTGCATGAGTTCCCAGTTATTGCGCACATGGCACAGGACTTCCTTGCTATTATGGGGACATCAGTCTCTGTTGAGAGACTTTTTTCCAGCTCACGACATATCTGCAGGGACACGCGTTTGTCTATGAAAGCAGACTCCATCACAAGCCTTTTGCTTGCCAAGAAATGGCTTCAGGATCCTGCCATTTTTGAGAACGTCTTTGGTGTCAAACATTGAGGACCTGTCCAGCGTGGCTGGGCCATGAGAAAGTGGACCCCTCTGTTTCCCATAGCCAGGACCTCCGAACACATTTACATACAAAAATAAAAGTATCATCTCGTTACATGACAATGGGTGATCTTGTTACATCAATCCCGAACTTCTACCAGATTGAGCAGCAAGTGTGAGAATCAGACCCACCATCCCCTCAACACTCAACATGAAGACACGGCTGACAATGAGCTGGGCTTCGGTCCACTGGTCAAGATATGTATTTTTTGATTCGTTTTGTTTCTTACTGAGCCCATATCTCTCACTGCTATAGTGACTGGGCCCTCAAACCACCTGTCTCACGAGCACTTGCAAGAAGTGCTCTCCACACCGCACTCCTCATGTTCCCACCACCTCCGCTTCACCATATGCAAGCCCATGGCCACTGTGCGCATCTACTTTCTGCCACATGGGAGCCTGCCTTCACCTCTACCCCATCACGGTGTGCAAAACCCATCATGACGCCACACTGCAACACCATCACAAATTTACAACATGGTGTACAAGCCCCCACAACGACAACACTGTGCAAAATCCCACCACAACATCAAATCAACACAGCGTGTAACTTTGGCACAAGTCCTGCCACGAGGCCAGCCACAAACGACGACAATGCGACGATGACCATGGCGACACAAGGCAATGAAGGTGAGGACAACAACCATGCACCGATGACAACCGTGACAACAGAAGGCAATAAGATGACGTTGGCTACTGATTTCCTTACTACTATGTTATAATATATGTTGTTGCCATACTTTTGTCCTGCGTGATTCGCCAGATAGGCCATAAACTGTTTATACTATCTACTTACTATCTATAAACTGTTTAAACTGTTTACTATCTACTTAGTACCATTTGAGTAAACGTAAACTAAACAGTTGGAGCCTTACATCCTGGAGAGCCAGGGACAGACATCGTCAGCACACTTGAAACACAGCTAATCACAGGGGCCACTGACCAACTAGAGAGCAGAGGACAGGTGTTGTTAGATGGTTTGGAATGCAGCGAGCTATGGGACTCACATCCTGGAAAGACGTATACAGGTGTCATCAGCAGGCTTGAAGCACAGTAAACCTTGCCAGCCACTCACATACTGGAGAGCCAAGGATAGGAGTTGTCAGAAGGTTTGAAACACCGTGAGCAATGGCAGCCACTCACATCCTGGAGAGCCAAGGACGGGCGTCTTCAGCAGACTTGAAACACAGCGACCCATGATAGGCACTCACATACTGGGGTGTCAAGTACATGCATCACCAGCAGCTTCAAACGCAGCAAATGTGTAACGCCACCACAGGGGCGTTAGGTACGACGTGTACCGCGTCTAAGTCTACGGGATTGGAAGAGCGCGAGTCGGTTAAGACTCAGTTCGGTGATGCACAAGTGTCGCTCGGTATCCCTGGTACCGAGCGCAATAGTAGGAAGACGAGGCTCAAGCGTAAAGGCGAGCTAAAACGGGGACTCAAGCGCAAAGGCGAGTCGAGACGTTCGTGAGGCAAAGACGTTGTGGTATTACACAAGAAGTCAAGTCTACCGTACAAGCTAGGTAAGGCGTGACTTATATACTGTTACAGGATGTTTGCATAGTGCAAACATATGGCGCGAGTCTGACGTAGTCGTACAGGAATCGGAATAAGGGGAATCGTTATATATAGTACAAGGGAATCCCGCGGGATGACGCGTGGCTGAGAAATGGTCAGCGGATGAAACAAAGCGTAAAACTGGCCATTCTATCGCCGAGGCGCAGGGCGCAGAATGGAAGCCGAGAAGCGCGAGGCATGAGATCGTATCGTAAAAGTACAGGAGTCGAGAGGCGCAAAGAAGGGAGTCAGAGTAATTCGTAACATTACCCCCCCACTAGATTCGAAGTCGCCACGACTTCAACTAGTCGCTAGTATACGCATAGTCCTCCTCCGCGGGAATGTTAGCGGGAACTGGAGATGGAGTGCGGGGGCATGTGTGGCGACGAAGGAACATGAAACGCCCCCTCTCACCGCAGTCCCAACACATCTCGTACATCGGACATTTGATCTCCTCGTGCGTAGCGTCATATCGAAGACACTTCCCGCACCACCGAGGGCGAGAATCCGGATCTACGTGTGCGGGAGTCATGGGGGATAGGCGTCGGATAAGGCAGACGTCGAGTCGATGCGCTCGACTTCCACACCACTGACATGGGTCTCGGGCCCTTCGCTCCGGACATTGTGCCACCAGGTGATCCTCCGACTTACACTGGAAACACTTGCGTCGACGCTTGCCGCCTTCCCCCTGAAGGCGGGGCATCTCGCTGGGTCCAGTGTCGCGAGGGGCGAGGGGAATAGGCTCGGGTGAGCCTCGGGGTCGCACGGGCTTCGCATGAAGCTCGGCGTATTTGTCGGCAATGAGGGGAATGGCCCGCGCATACTGAAGGCGCTTCCGGACCGATGAGAAATCCATGTCCAGATGAAACTGGTCGCGCATTAGCTCGGTCTCCAGCCGTCGGATGTCCGACTGCCGAACACGGATAGCATCCCGCCACGTGAGGCACTCGCGTAAACGGGAGATGTCAGCGTGGAGACGAGGCTGGTGCAGTTCGACGAGCACCTCGTTCAACACGATGGCGCGGGGGTCATGGGGGTGGAACATGTTCAACTGGTTGTCGGTAATGTGCTGAGCCAGTTGACCGGTGTAAACTTCGCTGAGGAAGACCTGGGACGCATAACAGGGGTGGCCCTTCCCCATCATTCCAACGACCTCCTGATAATTATGGCGGTAATAGATATACCGCGCTGTCTCTTTGACGGTACCCGTCTCTCCGACTAGGAGTGGGAAGAAGGTGGGGGAAGTGGGGTCGTTGAGGAAGAAGGGGATGCCGGGGTCTTCGTTTTCTTTGTCCTCCTCGTCGTCGAGGAGGGCGAGGGCAGGGTCGGGCTCGACCACCCGTGTCTGAGGGATCGGCGTAAATGAATGATCCATTCCAGCGGGGAATGGTGGGATCGGAATGTGGGCGGCAAGGACGGCGGGTGGTGAGAGTGGTGGTGGTGGGGTAAGTGGGACGGTGGTTTCGGGTGGGTAGGTGGGCGTAGCAGGGACGTGGACGGAGACAGGGGTGTCCACGGAGAAGGGGATTACAATGGGTCGAGGGGGTTCAGACGGTTCAGCAGTTGTCTTAAGTTCCTCCGCTACTGAAGCGAGGGCTGAGGTGGCGAGTGCAAGTACAGGAAGTGGGGGCGAGTCAGGGATCACAGAGTACGGCGTGCGACCCTCTGGTTCCGAGGGGACACCCAAGTCCTGTGAGGGAACGGTTAGGTTTTCGAGAATGATCTCGACGGGACGGCGGGTCTGGATAGTGGAGATGATTGGAGTGGTCGTCATGGTTGAGTGGAAGGGTAATGGGGATGGAGCGATAGTGCGATCAAGAGGGTGTGCTTTATATCTTTCGTCCAGCCCCTTCGGTGGTAGGATTTAGGCGATAGAAGTCGGTGATAAGATCTGGGGCATGTCGGACATTCTCAAGGGGTTCCCACGTGCTGTCACTTATCGGGAAGCCCTTCCATTGAACGAGGAATTGAAGTTTGCGCCCTCGTCCGTGTGATCGGGATTGCAGAATGCGCTCCACTTCGAACTCTTCTTCTCCATCAATCAGGTCCGGAGGTGGGCGCGTAAAGTTTGCGCCATGCAGTTCCGTCTCCTTATACGGCGTAAGGAGGTTTGCATGGAAGACTGGGTGGATCTTCCACGTGCTTGGGAGTTCCAGCTCGTACGAAACATCTGAGAGGACCCTTTTCACTCGGAACGGTCCGTGGTGTTTCGGGGCTAGTTTTGCGGTAGGGTAGAAGGTTCGGAGGTTGGTGCCTTCCAACCAAACCATTGCGCCTTCTTGATAAGGAATGAAACGCGTCTTGCCCCTTTTTGCCATGAGTTCTTGCGCGTGTCTGATGCAATCTTGCGCGTGCTGTCATCTGATGACCATATCCTCTAGGCGTTGTTCGACTGATGGGGATGGTGTGGGTTTTGGTGTCCATACGGTGCGTGGTTCCCACCCCATGATGAGCGAGAAAGGCAACTCCTTTGTGGTCGCGTTGGGCCAAGCGTTGTGCGCGAATTGGGCAACCGGTAAGGCTTCCGCCCAGTTATCCTGCTGCACGTTGCTCCAATGTCGGAGGTATTGTTCTAACCACTGATTCGTTCGTTCCGACTGTCCATCGGTCTGGGGGTGGTAGGCGGAGGAGATGTTCTGACGAATTCCAAGGGTTTTGCAGAGATTGGTCATGAATGCGGAAGTGAATCGGGGATCTCGGTCCGTGATGATCTTTCGGGAATGCCGTAGTGAGGGTATACGTGGTGGAGGTAGAGGCGTGCCACTCCTTCTGCTGTGATCGACTCATTACATGGGATGAAGATTGAGGCCTTCGAGCAATCGTGGTCTGTGATAGTGAGTATAGAGTCGTACCCGTCGGATGGAGGGAGTTTGGTGATAAAGTCCATGGCTACGACCTCGAATGGTTCGGCATTTGGGTCTGTGGTGATGGGGAATAGGTGCGGTTTTTGACGATGAGGGTTAATCTTGTTTGCTTGGCATGTCGCGCATCCTTTGACGTAGTCCTCCACGTCTTTGCGCATGTTGGGCCACCAGTAGTCGCGTCGTAGTAGTTCGTATGTGTTTGCGATTCCCAGGTCCCCCATGGCTGGTGTATCGTGGAAAAAGGTAATTACCCCCCGTTTAAGATCGTTGTCGCCCACGACAACTAGTGCGTCATTCTTCCACCACAGCCCCCCCACCTTTCTCAGGTTATGGGGCTCTACCCATCGCAATACGTCTTTTTCATCAAGGTTCTGCGATATCTGGGTCCAAATGTCCATATCATGCATAGACATTTCTGTCGCTCGGATAAAGCGTTCTTCGGGGAGTACGATGACATCGTTGTTGTCCTCCTCGTGTGCTGCGTAATCTGCTCTTCGCGACAGGGCGTCCCGCGCGACTATTTCTAACTCCAGGGATGTGTTTTAGGAGGAAGTCGTACTCTGAGAGTTCTAGAAATTCTGCGCGCGACTCTTCTACTGATCTTTCTTGGCTCCTTCCAATACTGGAGGTTAGCGTGGTCGGTGTGGATAATGATTTTATGGGGGGAGCCAACGAGGTAGGTGCGCCACGTTCGCAGGGCCTTGACCACTGCTAGTAGTTCTCTGTCATAGATATCATAGTTTCGTTCCGCTTGACTGAAAGATTCAGAGTGGAACGCAACGGGGTGTAACTTTTGATCCGGGCCGAGCTGACTAAGCACGGCTCCGGTGGCGACATTGGATGCATCGACTTCTAGTTCAAATGGTTTTATAAGGTCGGGGAATAGTAAAGTGGGTTCGCGTTGGATGCTTCGTTTAACGTTTTCGAATGCGTCCTGCTCTCGCTGGCCCCAGTGCCATGGGGTATTTTTGCGGGTTAAGTCGTGCAGTGGTCGCACGAGCGCGGAAAAACCTCGGATGAACCGCCGGTAAAAGTTGCAAAATCCAAGGAAGGCACGTACTTCGCGGAGATTCCTTGGGGCGGGCCATTCTCGGATACCCGTACCTTAACAGGGTCCATCCGGAGATTGCCATGGCCTATAATCAGTCCAAGGTATTCGACCTCCAGTACTTCGAATTCGCACTTCTCGGGTTTGATATAGAGGTCGTGTTCTTCGCACAAGCGGAGAACTTCATGCACTATGGCGCGATGATGGGGATAGTCGAGGGGCGTGGCAATTAGGATGTCGTCCATGTAGACGATTACTTCGTTCGTCAGGGTGAGCGGTCGGAAAGCGTCATCCATCATCGCTTGGAACGTGGAGGGAGAATTGGTGAGTCCGAAGTACATAACGAGGGGCTCGTATAATCCCTGGTTGGTTTTAAAGGCGGCTTTCCACTCATCTCCTAGTTTAATTCACACGTTATTGTACCCCCACTTAACATCGAGTTTCGTATAGAGGCGCGCGTCGCGTATCCTATCGATGAGTTCGGGGATTAGGGGGAGTGGGTAGTGGTTTCGGACCGTGAGTTCATTTAGCCGCCTGTAGTCTTGGACGGGGCGTAATTTGCCGTCCTTCTTCTTGATGAAAAAGAAGGGAGATGCATATGGCGATTTGGATGAGCGGATATACCCTTTTGCCAGCTGTTCGTTGAGAAAAACGGTCAAGGCCTCCTGTTCGTTTTGTGCGAGCGGGTAAACTTTACAATCCAGCGAGGCAGGGGCGGTAGGGAGGAGGTCTATGGCGTGATCCCAGGGACGGGACGGAGGGAAGCGGTGAGATGCTTCTTCGTCGAAAATTTTACGGTGACACCTGTATTCCTCGGGGATCATCTCCTCGAATGTCCGCTCCTTTTTCTTCGCTGCCTCTTTCTGCGCTAACTCCGAGGCGGTCGTGGTTTTGCGTAGAAACGCAATCTGGGGTTCCCGCTCGTCATCCACGAGCTGCTCCCACGCTTCCTCGTCAAGTTCATACGTCTCCAACGCCCGGATGGAAGCTTCCATGGGCGTGGCTTTGTCTGACAAGTGAAGACTCGAGATCACGACCGGCTGGAACTCTTCATTCAGCGTCGCGTCTCCCCACTTGATTGCGGGCTCAAAGGCCGTGAACCAAGGGTATCCTAGGATCACTTCGTCCCTTCCTAGGTTGGTAACTAGGAAGCGGAGTGTCCTCTCCTCCTTTCCTGTTCGTACGGTGAGGTCGGTGTAGTGTGTGATGGCGCCATCCTGATTGTGGGTGCCATCTACGTTCCAAATGCGGATGGGGTGTGTTACTTCTCGCGTTCCGATTTGGAGTCGTTTTAAAAGCGAGGAGCATATAAAGTTGTCTGTGGCTCCTGAATCGATTAAGACTTGTCGTTCGGCCGTTGCGTGTGCAGATTTGAACAGGACTGGGATTCGCATAGATCGATATCTGCTAGTGTACACATTCAAGTTTAATGCTCTAGCCCAGGCCGCCGGGTTCAAGCATCGAGAAAATCCTCCTGTCCAAATAGCTTTTCTACCATGAGATCCCGCACCTCTTGGGTTTGTGCCTTCATCGCTGCAATCTGTAGATCCGCCTGCTCTTCATTCGATAATACGCGACTAGATTGTATGGCGAAAGAAGAGACGGCGGGAGCTGGTAGACCTGAACCCGAGGGAGTCGGGGCTGGTGATCTCGAGGACATGGGGGGTGGCGCCATGGTAGACGTAGCGGCAGCCACTCGCATGCCCTTTTGAGGACAGTTACGCGAGATGTGCCCTTGAGCTTGGCATCTAAAACATCTGCCCTCCTTCTGGAGGCGGGCTTTGTCGGTGTCGGTAAGAGCCACGGAGGCTCTGGCACGTCCAACATCCATGGCGTTGGGGTCGCGCGCTCCTTTGAGGGCTTGCACCCACTGCTCCCTGCTCTGTCCTCCTTTCTTCCGCTGGGGCTTGCCCTTGCCGAGGCGATCCTTTAAAATGAGGTATTCAGCCTGTTGTAACCGGGCAGCCGCTTTCCACTGCTCCCAATTGACAGGATGTTGGAAGCGGACAGCGTTAACTACTAACTGGTTCGGAAGTCCATCCTGGAATAGCTCCAGTGTCATGGCTTCGTCAGGGTTGTACCCTGCCTTGGTGACGAGGTTCTGGAAGGTTGCGATGTACGTGTCGATGTCCCCTCCCTTCATGGTGAGGTTCTGAAGCGCCTTGCGCGCGTTGGCTTGTTCCGAAGTGTCGGTGTAAGCTTGTACGAACCGGTCGCGGACTGTGGTCCATAGGACTTCGTTGTTGCGGTTGACTCCCGTCGCGATTTGATCATCCAACCATTGTGCTTGCTCATCTACCCAATCATCTACGAGTGGGCCTCGGATGTACGACAAAAATGTCATTGCTCTTGAGGCTGGGATGGAGAGCTGATCGACAGTAGGGTTCATTCCTTTGTAAAGGAAGAACGCGCGTAGGAATGCCTTGCTCTCGTCCCTTTTCCCCGTAAACTCAGGAGGGGGGTTTCCTCCTAGCCGTCCATTCCCTCCAGGGGCTGGCGCTGCAGGTGCGGCTGCTCCTGCCGCTGCGCCACCACCACCGCCACCGCCACCGCCACCGCCACCGCCACCGCCTGATGGTGGTATTGGGGCGCCGCCGCTCGGTGGGTTCGGTGCTCCTCCTCCCGAGCCCGATGCTCCGGAGGATCCTCCTGCTCCGCTGGTGAGGGTTGTGCTAGCCGAAGCTTGCAGCGTCTGGGACATTACGTGAGTTTGGAAATGGGTTGTCGGGTCGATAGTGGGTAGGTTTGTTGTGGGTACAGAAACACTAGGTGATGGGGAGTCGTCGTCGATGGCGATACCAGGGGTGGTTTTAGTTGTGAGAGGTCCAACTCCGAGTGCTTGAGGTACTATGCTAATGGTGTACCACTGGCCCTTCTTTGCGGAGTAATCAATGTACGCCCACTGTCGTAGATCTTCGAGGTAGTGGACTTGTCGATATTTCTGCGTGTTAGGGTGGAAGAGAAAGTATCCTTCCACTCCTTCGTGTTCCTTCCAAACGACGGCTCCTTTGATTTATCGGAAAGCTCGTCGTCACTGTATCTGTCGATGTATTCTGCCTGGAACTGGGATCTGGCGCGACTATGAAGATTCGCCACTGTGAGAGACTTGACTTAATGTAACGCCACCACAGGGGCGTTAGGTACGACGTGTACCGCGTCTAAGTCTACGGGATTGGAAGAGCGCGAGTCGGTTAAGACTCAGTTCGGTGATGCACAAGTGTCGCTTGGTATCCCTGGTACCGAGCGCAATAGTAGGAAGACGAGGCTCAAGCGTAAAGGCGAGCTAAAACGGGGACTCAAGCGCAAAGGCAAGTCGAGACGTTCGTGAGGCAAAGACGTTGTGGTATTACACAAGAAGTCAAGTCTACCGTACAAGCTAGGTAAGGCGTGACTTATATACTGTTACAGGATGTTTGCATAGTGCAAACATATGGCGCGAGTCTGACGTAGTCGTACAGGAATCGGAATAAGGGGAATCGTCATATATAGTACAAGGGAATCCCGCGGGATGACGCGTGGCTGAGAAATGGTCAGCGGACGAAACAAAGCGTAAAACTGGCCATTCTATCGCCGAGGCGCAGGGCGCAGAATGGAAGCCGAGAAGCGCGAGGCATGAGATCGTATCGTAAAAGTACAGGAGTCGAGAGGCGCAAAGAAGGGAGTCAGAGTAATTCGTAACAAAATGTCAGCAGCAACTTGCATGCTGGGCAGCCGAGGACAGGTGTCATCAGTATGCTTGAAACACAGTGAGCCACGGCAGCCACTCACAGGCTAGAGATTCGAGGATAAGTGCCATCAGAAAACTTTAAACACAGTGAGTTACGTTAGTCACCTACATCCTGGAGAGCCAGGGACAGTCATCGTCAGCATGTTTGAACCACTGCAAGTCACGGGAGCCACTCACCAACTGGACACCGAGGACAAGGGTTGTCAGCGAGCTTGAGACGCCGTGAGCTATGCTAGCCACTCACATCCTGGAAAGTGGAAGACAGGCGCCATCAGGTTTCAAACGCAACAAACCTCAGCAGCCACTCACATACCGGAGAACTGAGGACAGGATCATCAGTGTGTTTAAAACAAAGAGAACCACTGCAGCTACTCACTTCCTGGACAGCTGGATACACATGTGGTCAGTAGGCTTGAAACGCAGCAAGCTACAGTGGTCACTCACTTCCTGGAGAGCCAAGGACAGACGTCATCAGCAACCTTGACATACAACGAATCTTGGCAGCAACTCACATACTGGAGGGCCAAGGACAGACATTGTTAAGAAGCTAAAAATGTGGCAAACTACAGCAGTCACTCACGTCCTGGACAGCCAATGACAGGTATCATCAGCGAGCTTTAAACATAGTGAGGCATGGAAGCCGCTCACAAACTGTAGAACAGAGAGCCAGTATGCCCAGGTCAGTCAATCGACTCAATCCCAAAACCATAAGTAAGAGCTACTCACGAACTAAGAGTTGGATGGCACCAAGCATCATGAGTCGTGTACCACAAACCAAGGCCATCAGCACTTGCCCAGATGTATGGAAATGGGATAAGACATTCCCGAACTATATCTTGATCTTTGACACCAACGCCAGTACAGGAACAGACACTGGGACGCTTGTTGTCATTGTCGCTCCGCCTCTTCAATTGGCGCACTCACCGGTTCAAAGCTGTTTTTAACACACAAATTGAAATTATCCCTCTGCATGGCTAAAAGCATCAATGTGACGATATCCCGACTCAATACTGCTGCTGTCTTTTCAATAAGATCATTGCAGCATGCATTTTGCCTGTGCATTTCTATCAAAGAACCTTAGTATGTAACCTTTGCATTTGATACTGAACCCACTTTCTAGCCACACAAACCCAATGTCTTTACCAAGCAGATCTAGGTAGTACTCTTTAAATTGTTGCTCCGCCACCTCTGATACATTGCAATTCGGGTGTTCGTTTAGGTAATCGGTCACGTGCATTGCGACATTGCGCAAAAATTGGTCATACTTGGTAAACAATGAGCGGAACTCAAAGTGAAGTGTTAAATACAGTCATGAATATTTGTAACGACGTACCATTCTGGTCAGTGCAGATGTCCCTGAAAAATTTGAGATTGAGGACTGGTCATTGGTTGTCCATTGGGACACAGTACCTCAAAATATGACCGTCAGTTATCGTAATGTGAACATCAGAGAGTCCAAACCATATTGCATGCAATCTATCTCTCAGTCGGGTTTCACTGCACTTGCATTGAATGAACTCTTTGCAAAATCTCGAGTTCCTCCGTGCTACCTGACTCAATTCCACGAGAGTTGTGAAAGATGTAACCCTTATAATTGGAGAATACAAGTTGGTTGTCAATGCTGTGCTCGCCTCGCTGGCTCCAAAGTTAGAGGCGGCGGAAGAGAAGTACTATTGTCACTAACATCCATGGACGGGTTGAGTGTAACCTGGTTGGCAATGTGATTAAATTCGCAGACGAAAAGGGTAGACTACGTACTTCCTCCTGTCCTCGGCGAATTACAGGGCTGTCCGTGGTCTCACAGGACTCTTTGTAGGATCGATGTTTTCCCTGCATTTGCCCTTCCTATTATGAGGACTCGGAACTCGATGCTTGGGATTTGACGATTGGGTTGTTGGGTATCAACTGGAGCGGCGGTGTTTGGGGGGGTGTCTTGAGAGCCAAGAATGCGAGGGCTGCCCGCTAACTATAGGAGGAAATTTTTAATGGCTCTCTGGCGCCAGAGAATCAAAGACTCACGGATTTGAGTTTCCCACACACAAAGGTCACGGTAACGCGACGATCGCTATCTGTGGAGACGCTAATTAGCACAATGTGAACTGTATTGGGAGAAAGACATCATCACCTTCCAGACGGACAACTTTGTCGTCTCCAAACTCGTCTGGCTTGAACTTGACCGAAACGACAGCAACCTTCATTTTGAAAAGTGCTCACTGGATGGTCAACGTGGCACTGGTGTAGGTCCTAACATAGCTGTGTAAAATAAATTAGCATTAGACGGTGAGAGCAAACACGGTTAACGACACGAACATGTCGAGGTCCCAATGAACAAGAACGCCGCTCTTGAATTTGTTAGACTTGTGTTTGATACCGGCGTCGTCCTTGAACACAAGCTCGAGGTCAGATGTAGGACGTGTTTTGATAAAATCGACAGATATTTCTACGCGACTATATCAGCTTTGCCCAGAAGCAATGGTAGGTCCTATATACTTTTCAAATGAATATCAGTTGCAGATCGTGAATTCGATTCCATCCCAAGATATGATGAATCTGGTTTTTGAGCTTGGGTGCTGAGTAAAGAACTCTGACGAAAAAGGATGTATGAGCAACAGATGCAGGTAGATAAACGCAGGAAGGCCGCTGTCACGAAAGTGTGAAAATAGCCGCGTCGATGATGTCGGTGATACTTCGGTGATGAGCGTGTTGTCACGGTAGAGCCCGGGCCGTTGCCGATTCTGTTTCTCCCTCCTCGTCTGCCACCTGGAACCGCCAACTTCCTGCAACTCTCTGGTAACACGGGGTGGTTGACCACGCCGATTGGCTCGACTTGTGGCCGTCACGGTTGGCCAAGCGGGTGGCGTTTCTCTCAAAATCCTTTCTCATCCCTCTTGATTACACCAATTCAGAGTTATCAGCTCGACAACAACTCCCTCAATCAACCTTGCGACCTCTCAACGGCACACAAAAGACAAACCAGGCCTACCCCTCAAATCGAGTAAGCACTCAATTATCTATGCTTCAGTCTATCTCAGAACTCGAAAAGGATAGGTGGCTTTGCCTGCCCGATCTCAGGACCAGTAACACGGAGAAAGAGCTCTCCATCCTCTCCATCTTACTCGCCTTCGAGTCGCCGACTTGCCACCTGATCCGCTCCGCCCAGTCCCTGCTGCGTGATCCCTATCACGAAGACGCGACGATGGCCACTCAGCCCAGACTCTCGTCGCTCACGTAGCTAACGGCTTCCGTCGCCATGCGGTGTGCCACCTGCCGCATCGGAACCGGCATCTTGCAGGAGCGGCAAGACGAAGGAGCAGCTGTAACAGCTCTACGGACGTTTTGCTCGTGCCTGATGCGCACGACCCGACTGGGTGCCGCAGTTAGCCGGTCTAGGAGGGCGTGCGCGGGCGCGAGGCAGAGATCAGGCGATTCGGTTTGGTTTGCCCTCAACGAGATCGGTACGTGCCTTCCGGCCTCCTCTCTTTGGAATTCCCGGATAAGTAGATCTGCTATCGCGCGAGGATGCACATGCCTGGCTCCTCCCCCCCAACCCTAACGTTACGCTCCCGCTCCCCGGCCCTGTATCAGCGCGCGAATCACCTTCGGCACTGTTAGATCAGCTTATGGTGGTGCAGTAGGGTATCCTCTCTCGATGTGATCTACTTATCTTCCACCAAAAATGCCAGTACGTGTATATGTGTATTTTTTTCCTGATACCTACTCATTATAAGATTTTGTCGTGAATTCGATCATTGTACTTGGCCAATAGTGCGGCTCTTCTCAGACTGAAGAGGAGCGAAACGCGTGATTGGGAAGAGTTTAGACAAACTGATGAGTTGCTGAATGCATATCGTGAGTTATGTACACGATGGGAGTAACGTGATGTATATGGGCTTTACGACAGAACTATAGACAACTATAATACGAGGATATCAGGTAGCGATCGTGCGGGATCAACAATGAGTGGCCGCCTGGAGACCCGCGCCCTTCTCTCCAAAAAAAAAATGTCAAAGTCGTAATGAGTGTGGCGAAGGGATGAGAGATAAAACTGGCAAACGTATGCGCAAAGAAACATCCAAAAGAAAAGAAAAGAAAAACGAGCATACATGAATTTAGTTCACACGTATCGACTCCCCGCTCGAGTTCCTAGTGCGCCCCAGAAGGAAACACGATGCAATGCAATGTCTACCAGCGGAGGCCGTATCCATACCGCGAGACGCGACGGGCCTTCTTCTGCCTTGGGAGCCTCGGTCGCTAGAGCAGCCCGCAGGCACAGCGTGCGAAGCGCCTGCACGTCCGGTAACAGCGAGACCTAGTACCGCTTAGTCAATGTCAAGTGGTGCAGAGGGAGGCAGCCGACGCATACCACATCTGAAGTGCCCCTGAGACAGCTCGAGTACCTCCAGCCCCGCGCCCGTATTCGCCCACGCGTACGCATGTCTACATTGGGCGCGGGTATGAGTCCAAGCACTTTCCGTGTGCTGCCAAGCGCGCCAAACAGAGCCGCTGGGTGCTGGCCGTCGTACAGCGTGCTTGCGATGCGTACCGTCAGGCGGCACAGCGGATGGCTGAAACCGAGCGCGGCCGCGAGGCCGGGGCTACTGTAGAGAACGGCAAGGTGCGATGCGGCATTGGGTGGGACAATGTGCGCTGCAGGGGGAACGCCGACGAAGTGGGGGAGCACGAGGTGGGTAATACGTGCGTTGGCGGGCACGGCGAGAAAGTTTTCGAAGACTCGGAGCGTGTAGGTGCGCGCAGCACAAGCGTTGTCACGAGCGCCGCGAGGTGCGGCGTGCCGGCTAGCCGCGCGACGCTTGCGTCGGCATCGTCGGCGGAGAGTTCGAGCGTACGGTAGAGCGCGAGTTGCACGGCGGCGCTGAAGCGCTTCGAGGCGCGGGAAAATTGGTGCAGGCCATGTCCAGCTTGGAAATGATGCTGGCGCGTCGTACGAGGCCGCTGGGAGGACGGATGGCGAGTAGCTAGGAGACCGGGGCCACAGATATGTGAGGAGCGATCCCGTCCCCTATGGCAGTGCAACACAGAAGCAATGGTGGTCATTCACCGGTGCATGGATGGAATATCGAGATGGATGTCGAAGAGATCGTCAATGGTGAGTTCATGAGACTGGGCGTGGCTTGATATCGAGGTTTTGAGAATGCTTGAACCTGTGCAGAAAATAAGGCTGGAAGAGGAGCGAGTCGTAGGGAGGAATGGGGAACAGGCAGGCTGGAAGCAAGACTGCCAAAACGGAGTCGCTTTCGTACCTTGTTTCGTACGTTCTATAAAAGACCTGGTGACGTACCTCCTAGCTATATCCCCGGTGTAGTGGAGCACCCCGTTATATCACAGACACTTTGTAGGATGAACGTCTTTCCTGCGTTTGCCCGTCCTGTAATAAGGACAGTCCTTATTATAGGACGGGCAAACGGACTCAGATTCGAGTAAAGAACGACGGAAGCAAGAGTTGTTGATCGATTTGATCCCGTCCTCGATCGATGATGATTCACACGATCGATCGGGTTGCTTTCCACTTTTGACCCGAGACTCATGAGCCTCTGGGACAGAGCTGTTGTGTGTTCCTACACAGCTTCATTCATGACGACATCCTGGCACTGTCAACTCACGTCTCTTGTCCTCAATGGCCTCAACGCCCGGTGACATAAGGTAGTCGATTACGCTGTTTGGCTCGACTTGTGGTCACCGGCGTTTCTCTTCAATAGCTTCAATACCCGTGCGTCGACGTCGATCCAACCCCTTTTCACATTTGCACCAATTCGTCATGAAAAGAAACATTCAACAATATCTCCCTCCCAACCAATCCTCACAAAGGCAATCAATCCCGTTCAGGTAAAGTATGCACTCGATTTTCGTCGCTCAGGAAAACGCAGCTGACACAGGGTCAGTGCATCTGCCTCATCCCAAAGTCTGCAACGCAAATACTCCTACGCTTGCCGTCCATCCCCATCCATCTTCCTCGCCGACCTTTCCACCACCGAGGGCCGATCCGTTCCGCCCGGTCGGACCCACGTCACGAAGACGCGGTGATCGCGTCCGGGCCGAAGCTTTCGTCGCTCACGTGGCCAACAACCGTCCGCTGCCATGCGCGACACCCTGTCCGCTGTGTCGGAGCAAGTCTCTGTCGGGGGCGGGTGGATAAAAGAGAAGTCGTAGTGCGACTACATCCGCACGCTGCGCAAGGTTGCCCACAGGGCCAACACTGTGCTGCTCGTGCTTGATGCGGGGCCGCGCCAACTGGTCGGAGAGAAAGTGCGCAGGTGCAAGGCCAAGCGTTCATGTTCGTGCTCAACATGACCGGTGCGTAGCTGTCTGTTTTCATCCTCCTACCATCTCCAAAAAAATTGGATAGACGACTCCGATGAAGCAGATATACGAGCTACGGATCCTGAAGCAGAAGCCGAAGACGCAGGAGGGTCGTGAGAGTGCCGCGAGAGGCTCTAGAATGGACATGTCCCACCGCCTCATAGCCAAGACGTCAATCCTCGCTACGGGCCGATGAGTGAGCGAGGCAAAGCCGTTATCCATTCTTCTACAGCCTCTCGTTCATGACAACATCCTGACAACTACCGCCTCATCACGCCTCGCTTCCTCAAAGGCCTCAACACCGGATGACATGTGTTAGTCGACTACCGTTTGGCTCGATTTGTTACCACTGGTGTTCCTGTCAACCCCGGGGCTGAAGCGCCGATGTCCCAACCTTTCTCACATACCTCTTGTTCACCCAATTCACCATGGGAAACCCGACAGTATCATTCCCGATCGACCTTATAAGCCTCTCAACGAACTCGGAAAAAACTAAGCCTGACCCTCAAATGAAGTCCGCACACAATTTTCGTCGCGCAGGAAACTGCAGCTAACATCGCGCAGGCTCGCGACTCGACAAGAATCCAGGTGCGCTCGATCTCAAAGCTAGCACTGTACCGGAGCAGTGCAGACGCTCCGTACGTTGCTGTCCGTCACCCCCCATCAGAACTTACTCGCCAGCCTGGCCACGGACTGACTGACCTGTTCCACTCAGTCACCGCCGCACGACTTACCGTATCAAGACGTAACGATGACGAGTAACTGACGTGGTTATCCACGTCCCACCCGCTATGTCGGAGCATGGTATCTGCCAGGAGCGGCAAGGTGAAGGGACAGCTGTAACCTTTCAAGGTAGCCGACGAACCTGCCGCCGTATTGCTCATAGTGAGCTCTTTTTAGACAGAAAAGGAGCGAAACGCGTGATTCGGGAGAGTTTTCGTGGGGCGCTGAGCCCGTGTCGTAACATGACGTATACGAGTATTATAACGGAACTACTAATGCATACAGCTGTAGTGCGAGGGTATCGGGTAGCAATCGTGCAGGGATCAACGAAAAATTAAGGGGAGTGTGTAGCCATCTGGATGGCAGCAGCATGAGAATACCCGCGCCCTTCTCTTCAAAGAATAAAAACACAGGTCGCAATGTGTGATGAGAGATATAAAAACATATGTGCGCGAAGAAAACATCCAAAAAAAAGAGAAGAAAAAAGAGCGCAAGTGGTTCACGCTCGCAGCGCACCCACTTCCCTGAGTCCCTCCGTGAACGCCCGAAGGAAACACAGCGGAGCGTAATGCCGATCCCAGTGGAGGTTATGTCCACAGTGCGAGGAGAAACAGGCCTTCTTCCACCTCGGCAGCCTTAGTTGCCAGAGTAACGGGCAGGCGGAGCGTCTGCATGTATAGCAACTGCTGCTTGTACAGCGCTTGCAGTGAGAGCTAGCCAAGGGCGGCACCGTACCTCAAAAATTTAACTTTCAGTCCTCGTAATCGTGAACACTAGAGAGTCCAAACCATATCGCATACCATCTGTCTCGCCAAGTGTCTCGCAATCGCGTTTCTCCACACTTGCGTCGAATGAATACCTGTAAAAACTCGAGTTCCTCTGTAGTACCTGACTCGATTCCGCGGGTCGTGAAAGACGTGATGACGCGGAGGGAGAATACAAGCTCGTCGAGCCAAAGGAAAGTAAGATCGTCACTAAAATCCGTGGGCGATCAGATCGATCAGACTCGTAGATAAAAGGCGCGGGCCACGTACCTTCTCCCTTCTCCAGTTCACAGTTGTTTCACTCCTTGCCTTTCCTGCACTTTCCCTTCGTATAATTGGGACTCGCAACTGGACTGGAATGTGACGGAAGCAAGAGTTCAAGTTGCTGATCGGTTTTGATCCCGTCGATGGTTCACACGATCGATCAGTTCCCTTCCTTATTTGATCTGGCTCAAATCTCATCTTTGCATTCTCCGTTCTTCCTATCTGCGGACTGTGGCTTTCCTTGAAATATCATCGAATCGTCGCCTCCACCGAGATATCAATGCATAGAATGTTTTGCCAGACTACACGGAGGCCGTGCACGTGAAAATTGGCAGCGTCGCCCGTGCCAGGTAGACACGTGAGTCTCTTGAAGCAGAGCTGTTGTCACCCATCATCGTCGGAAACATCAACGTGTGCCAATGTGTCTTACTTTCTGATACCGATTCCACAAGACATTGTCGTGAATTTGAACATACTGTACTTGACCAATAGTACAGCCCTTCTCAGACAGAAGAGGAGCGAAGCGCGCGATCGGGAAAGTTCACGCGAGTTTATGAGTTGCTGTGTACGTGTGTTAAGTACACGGTGGGAGATCATGATGTATGTGGAGGTAACAGGGCACCGTCAGCCAAAGCGAGGCTTGGGCCATGCCTCTCCCTCTGGAAACACTTGTATTATGGGTATCTTCAGTTTAAGTTGGCCTCGTATCGTTGTCTCCACCCAGAGTACGCCCACCAGTGCATAAGAACTCCTGAGCCGGATCCACAGCCTGAGTACATGGATTTTCCTCATCGTGCGTTGTGTGTCCCCTGCTCTTATGCGCCCCGCCCGTCCGACTCCCAGTCTGAACACAGAGCCTCCATGTAATTCTTGATAACATCATCATCATGGTCTAGTCGTAAGAAGCCCCAAACCAAATGACAAAATCATATCCCCACAGCCCTCGCATGCCCTCGAACATGCGAAGAGCAGAAGGGGGTGGGCCAAGTCTTCATAGCACCGCCCACCCAAGCTGATCCGAGAATGATGCTCACGTTCATGGAAAAGATCAACTTCGAAACACTCCGTGCGCCTTTAGGAATACATCGATCTGCACCTTCTGCTGTCTCTTCTCCCACCCCACTCATCTGACTGGACTTTTTGAAAACAGAGCCTCAGGGAGATCACACAAACTGACAAGGTGCATATCGCGCAGCTCCATGGCCCCGACCCAACAAGGTCGCCAGGCTTGACCACATTTTAAAGCACCCATTCCACATGGGTCTGGCGGGCAACGCACTCCACGCCACCACCATATGGGCTGTATGTGTATTTACTTCTACGACCGCCGCGACCTCTGCTAGAGGCCGCTGGGAGAGCGACAGATGAAGCGCGAGCAGACGAATGGACATGGAAGTGGTCTAAGACATCCGGTTCAATCGTACAAATTATACACCGCTCAACTAATACGATTCCTGTACCATTCGGCAGTAGACGCACTTATCCTTCCTTGTCAACTGCGCTATGAAAATACACTTGCACGGGAATATTGGTTCCCAGAACAGTGTAAACCAACGATCTTTTCTATGTAAACGTGATTTCGACCGAAGACTGAGACGGAACTAAAGCTTGACGAGACATTTTCATAACAGATGCAAGAACAAACGTACCAGATTAATAGCCATAATAAAGCGCGCAAACGACTCGTCAGAGTCCTCTTGAGAAGATGCAGTAAGGTGTTGTCGGATCTTCGAGTCAATATTTCCCTTGCGATAGTCAACCTCCACGTGGGTTAGAGCCGATGCCGCTGACATGTTCGAGAGACGTAAGAAGGTGGCTTCCTTCAAGATAATGATAACAGCTGCAACAAGCATTAAATACACCCTAAAAACGGTAAAGGGAAATACCATAGATCAAATGATAACCACCAAGAAGACTGGTGAGGGTAAGCTAAAAAAGATAGATATGGTAAGCAAGGGATGAATGACAATGATACTAACAAACACATTTTGAATGGTGGGAAACGACATAATCTGGTCGACCTTACGAAGAAGTGAGATGGTCGGTTGAGTAGACGTATGGGAAAGAACTTACAAACTGAAAAACTAAATGTGAGCAAATCGTTAACAAGCTGGAAAGGAGAGAATCCACGCACAGGCTAGTAGGAAAAAAATGAGTCCGTTCAATGGAGAGTAACAGGTGTGAGCAACGAGAAAGAAAACACGGCAAGGTAAAGAGCAACTTACACTCTGAATGCCCGAGACAGACAACATCAGCAGGCGTCAAACATAGCGAGCCAGGGCAGCCACTCACTCTCTGGAGAGCCGAGGACAGGCGTCGTCAGCAGGCTTCAAACACAGCGAGCCACGGCAGCCACTCACCAACTGGAGAGCCGAGGACAGGCGTCGTCAGCAGGCTTCAAACACAGCGAGCCACGGCAGCCACTCACGTACTAGAGAGCCGAGGACAGACGTCGTCAGCAGGCTTCAAACACAGCGAGCCACGGCAGCCACTCACGAACTGGAGAGCCGAGGACAGGCGTCGTCAGCAGGCTTCAAACACAGCGAGCCACGGCAGCCACTCACGAACTGGAGAGCCGAGGACAGGCGTCGTCAGCAGGCTTCAAACACAGCGAACCACGGCAGCCACTCACTCTCTGGAGAGCCGAGGACAGGCGTCGTCAGCAGGCTTCAAACACAGCGAGCCACGGCAGCCACTCACTTCCTGGAGAGCCGAGGACAGGCGTCGTCAGCAGGCTTCAAACACAGCGAGCCACGGCAGCCACTCACTCTCTGGAGAGCCAAGGACAGGCGTCGTCAGCAGGCTTCAAACACAGCGAGCCACGGCAGCCACTCACGAACTGGAGAGCCGAGGACAGGCATCGTCAGCAGGCTTCAAACACAGCGAGCCACGGCAGCCACTCACTCTCTGGAGAGCCAAGGACAGGCGTCGTCAGCAGGCTTCAAACACAGCGAGCCACGGCAGCCACTCACCAACTGGAGAGCCGAGGACAGGCGTCGTCAGCAGGCTTCAAACACAGCGAGCCACAGCAGCCACTCACGGACTGGAGAGCCGAGGACAGGCGTCGTCAGCAGGCTTCAAACACAGCGAGCCACGGCAGCCACTCACCAACTGGAGAGCGAGGACAGGCGCCGTCAGCAGGCTTCAAACACAGCGAGCCACGGCAGCCACTCACGAACTGGAGAGCCGAGGACAGGCGTCGTCAGCAGGCTTCAAACACAGCGAGCCACGGCAGCCACTCACCAACTGGAGAGCCGAGGACAGGCGTCGTCAGCAGGCTTCAAACACAGCGAGCCACGGCAGCCACTCACTCTCTGGAGAGCCAAGGACAGGCGTCGTCAGCAGGCTTCAAACACAGCGAGCCACGGCAGCCACTCACCCACTGGAGAGCCGAGGACAGGCGTCGTCAGCAGGCTTCAAACACAGCGAGCTACGGCAGCCACTCACTTCCTGGAGAGCCGAGGACAGGCGTCGTCAGCAGGCTTCAAACACAGCGAGCCACGGCAGCCACTCACTTCCTGGAGAGCCGAGGACAGGCGTCGTCAGCAGGCTTCAAACACAGCGAGCCACGGCAGCCACTCACGAACTGGAGAGCCGAGGACAGGCGTCGTCAGCAGGCTTCAAACACAGCGAGCCACAGCAGCCACTCACGGACTGGAGAGCCGAGGACAGGCGTCGTCAGCAGGCTTCAAACACAGCGAGCCACGGCAGCCACTCACTTCCTGGAGAGCCGAGGACAGGCGTCGTCAGCAGGCTTCAAACACAGCGAGCCACGGCAGCCACTCACGAACTGGAGAGCCGAGGACAGGCGTCGTCAGCAGGCTTCAAACACAGCGAGCCACGGCAGCCACTCACTTCCTGGAGAGCCGAGGACAGGCGTCGTCAGCAGGCTTCAAACACAGCGAGCCACGGCAGCCACTCACTCTCTGGAGAGCCAAGGACAGGCGTCGTCAGCAGGCTTCAAACACAGCGAGCCACGGCAGCCACTCACCCACTGGAGAGCCGAGGACAGGCGTCGTCAGCAGGCTTCAAACACAGCGAGCCACGGCAGCCACTCACTTCCTGGAGAGCCGAGGACAGGCGTCGTCAGCAGGCTTCAAACACAGCGAGCCACGGCAGCCACTCACGAACTGGAGAGCCGAGGACAGGCGTCGTCAGCAGGCTTCAAACACAGCGAGCCACGGCAGCCACTCACTTCCTGGAGAGCCGAGGACAGGCGTCGTCAGCAGGCTTCAAACACAGCGAGCCACGGCAGCCACTCACTTCCTGGAGAGCCGAGGACAGGCGTCGTCAGCAGGCTTCAAACACAGCGAGCCACGGCAGCCACTCACCAACTGGAGAGCCGAGGACAGGCGTCGTCAGCAGGCTTCAAACACAGCGAGCCACGGCAGCCACTCACTTCCTGGAGAGCCGAGGACAGGCGTCGTCAGCAGGCTTCAAACACAGCGAGCCACAGCAGCCACTCACTTCCTGGAGAGCCGAGGTCAGGCGTCGTCAGCAGGCTTCAAACACAGCGAGCCACGGCAGCCACTCACGGACTGGAGAGCCGAGGACAGCCGTTGTCAGCAGTGTTGAAAGGCAGCGGGACGGTAGCTGCTTACAAACTGGATCGCAGTGCAACGTCAGGTCAGTCGATCTCACAACCGCGACTAAGAGCTGACACTTACCCACTAAGAGTCGGCGGGCATCAACCATCATGAGCCATGCATCGCAATTAAGACTTGATTAACTTACCCAGATATATGGAAACGGGACAAGACATTCCTGCACAATATCTTTGACGTCCAAGCCAATACGGGAACGGACACTGCAATGCTTGTTGTCATCGTCGCGCACTTCGCCCTTTCAATTGGCACACTCACCGCATCAAAGCTCTTTTAACACTCAATTCTAAATTTCCCCTTTGCACAGCTAGAAGCATTAATCCGACGATGTCGTCATTCAAAGCTGCAGCCGTCGCCCTCAATAAGCTTATCGCAGCCCAGACTTTGCTTGTGCATTTCTGCCGAAAAGCATTAGCACCCAACTCCGCTATTTGCATCTGAACCTACGTTCTAATCGCACGAATCTGACATCATCACCAAGGGGACTTACATAGTGCTCTTCAAATTGCTTCTCCTCCACATCAAGTACGTCGTCATCTGGACTTCCAAAATCCTGCACGTGCATTCGGACATTTCGCCGAAATTGATCGTACTTTGTAAAGACAGCAATCACAGGGACTGAACATTATTTGTTAAACAAAGTCACGAATCTCCGTAATGACGCACCATTCCGTTCAGGACAGATGTCATTGAAAAATTTAAGATCGAGCTGTGGTCGCTGGTTGTCCATTGGTACGCAGTACCTCAAATATGACCATCAGTTGTCGTAATCGTGAACACTCGGGAATCCAACCATATCGCATGTAATCTGTCTCGCAGTCGCACACCTCCACACTTCTGTTGAATGAATTTTCGCAATGTGTCGAGTTCCTCTGCACTACCTGCCTCGATTCCGCGAGAGTCGTGGAACACATAGCCCCGATAATTTGAAAAGACAAGTTCGTCGTCGATCCTGTGCTCCCCTCGCTGGCTACATTTTAGAGGCGACCAAAGAGATGTACCACTGTCACTTACATCCATGGACGGGTCGAGTTTAACCTGGTCGCAGTGAGATCAGATTCGCAGACAAAAGGTTGGACTACGTACCTCTTCCCCTCCTCGGTAAATGACGGGGCTCTCTGTCGTTTCGCAGATTCTCTTGAGGATCGACGTCTTTCCTGCGTTCGCCCTGCCTATGATGAGCACTCGAAACTGGACTTCTGGAATTCGACGACTCGGCTGCTGGGTGTTCATTGGAGCGATGGAGGTGGTCTGAGAGCCAAGAACGCGAGTGACATCTGCCGGCTATAAGAGGAATTCGACGGCATTCTGGCACCAGAGAACAACCAAAGGCTCACGGATTTAGATTTCCTGTACACAAAAGTCACGGCAACGCAATGGTTGCTATCTGCGAAGCCGCTCAGCAAGAAGTGGACTGTACTGGGCACAAGACATCACCACCTTCTAAACGGACAACCTTGTTGTCTCCGAACTTGTACGGCTTAAACTCGACAGAAACCTTAGCAACCCTTATCTTGAAAAGTCCTCCGAGTCGTTGGATGGTCAACGTAGCACGAGTGTGGGGTCTTAAGATAGCTACACGGAATAAATTAGCATTCGACGGTGAGTGCAAACACGACCGATGACACGAACATGTTGACATTCCAATGAGCACGGGCGCCGTTCGTGAATGTGTTAGACTCGCGTGTGGCGCCGGCATCGTCCTTGAGCTTGAACACGAGCTCGAGATCGGATGTAGGACGTTTCTTGATAAAATCGACAGATATTTCTACGTAACTATATTATTTCTTCTCAAAAAGAATGATAGGTCCTGTATACCTTTCAAATGAATAACTCTGTTCGTGAATCGGTTAGCTCATGCTCGAGAGGAAGCTGTTCGACTAACTGAGCTTGATCGTCGGTATCAGTTACAGATCTCAAATTCGATTCCATCCCAAGATATAAGGAATTTGTTTTTCTAAGCTTGAGTGCTGTGTGAAGAACTCCGATGAAGCAGATGGATGTACGAGTACGAGGAGCGACGACGACGGAAGGACGTGTGAAAAACAAACAGCAACATTGCGCCACCTTTCACGTGACTTTCTCGTCATGGTAATCGACCTCACCGATTGGTTCGACTTGACGGTTCTTTATCTCAAAAATCCAGCCTTTCTTGATTACACCAATTCCGAGTCATCAGAAGCAGTCAGCTCGACAACATCTCCTTCAACCACCTTTGTGACTTTCTCAACAACGACAAACCAAGCCTATCCTTCAAATGATGTACGCACCCAATTATTTTCGCTCTGGACGTCGGTCTGGCTCAGAACTCGAAAAAGGGTCCAGGTGCCCGCCCGCTTGATCTCAGGGCCAACGATGCATTGGAAGACCACGCCATCTTGCTCGCTAACCTAGCCCATGATCCGTCCCACCCATTCTCCGCAGCGAGACCCGCGTCACGAAGACGTGACCGTGTTGTCTGAGCCCAGACTCTACCCAGCTGGGTGCAGCGGCCGGCTTGTTGAGGAGAACGTGCGCGGGCATGAGGCGGAGGGAAAGCGGTCCCGGATGGTTCGTGTTCGCACTCAACAAGATCGGTGCGTGCTTTCCGTCCCTTCTCTCTCACATACCCGATTGACGCACCTTCCTCCGCACCACTACCCCAGTGATCCGGTCCCGGTCCCCGGTATCGGCGCCTTTGGCACCAGCGTACCCTTCCGCATTCTCATGGTGTACAAGCCGCGCGGGAGCGCAGACGGGTCGCATTATATCAACTGAAATGCGTATTCACTGTCACTGTTCGAATCGAACTTCCGAAAGATGGTGGTCGACTCGATCAGGTTGGTTGAAATCGGCTTATGATGCAGTATAGTCTCTCAATGTAATCTACTTATCTTCCACCGGAAATACCGGTATGTGTAAATGTGTATTTTTTCTGATACATGCTCGCTTCAAGTTCGTTGTGAATTCGATTATATTGTACTTGGCCAATACATAGTGCAGCTCTTCTTAGGAGGAGCGAAGCGCGCGATCGGGAAGAGTTTAGACAAGCTGATGAGTTGCTTAGTACGTGTCGTTTTATATACACGGTGGAGTAACGTGATGAATATGAGCTTTACGACGGAACTATAGACAGCTATAATGCGAGGATATCGAGTAGCGATCGTGCAGGATCAACAAAAAGGTGTGTGTGGCCATTTGGATGGGGACCCGAACCCTTTTCACCATCACTGCGTGCAAAGCAGGGTTTTTAGACCAATAAAACCCATGGAAAACCCTATGGAGTGTTAACCACTTATCGAGGGTTTTTTTTTTCGAAAAACTTTGCAAATAAATGTTAAAGTTTTATTCTGGGTGGCACAACATGAAAAAAAACTCTATGAAATGACTTAAAGTTTTATTTGGGCCAGCGTGTGCCACCCGAAAAAAGAGTCAAACTCTTTTCGTTAAGGTTTCCTTCGTGAGAAAGAGTTTGATAATTGTCAAACACTTTCGCAGATCACATGATACGGCCCGAACAAAAAACTCAAACTATTTTTCACGTTTATCTGGCTAGGGAAATAATGACATAAACATTTCCTTAGCTGTCTATCAAAAGTGTCAAACTCTTTTGACCAGCCGCATGTGGCGACACCCACATGATCCGCCAATCCCGGTCGCACCGGTGCCGGCCCGCTGTAACTAGACACCATTTTCGGTATTATTGCACGCGAGCATTATGTGATAATCACAGCCGTCACACTGTTACCGTTATCTCACGGCCCGCCGTTCCCCGCGCTACTGGTTCACTCTCGTCACTTGTCCGAAGTTGGAAACGCGGGAATGTCCGAGTGTTTGATCATCAACACTCGGAATGTCCCACTGTCGGATGCTCAACGGCCGGATTGTCCCGCTGTCGGACGCTCGGGCACTCCCAATGTTTGAGTGTCCGACGTGGGACATGCCGAAACGTCGTCCGAGTGTCCCACACTCGGTTCGACGACCGTTCTCATTGCGCTTGAGCGCATTATCGTAAACTAGACTGTATTAGTGAAAAATAAAATAAAACAAAGTGCCGTCGCTGTGAGGAAGACGAAGCGAATTGTCGGCTTGTGCATGGAGCGACGTACAACGTTGGAAAGGCGCGTGGCACATACGTTACCGCGCGCATATTTTCGACACACCCAACATCGTCCTACATCACCACTGTTCTCATTAAAATGCGTTACAATCTATTGTCGTTCGCCCTTCTACTACTTTCCTGGTGGCTGGTGCGTTCCCTTCACTCGTTCGAATCTTTTCATCGCTAATTTCTGTAAAAAAAAAAAAAACAAAGCTCGCCAACGTTAGCGTCAACTTCGGCGACACCACCGGCCACATCACCTTCGAGCACGCCTGGTTCGACGCTACAAACCGGCGTGTAGCCAAGCTACAATTCGCCTTCTCCTTCGGTGCGCACGCCTGACAACGAACAAGCTGCGGGAGCCGGCGCGAATTGACGGAAGATCTTGGAGGGTAGGCTGGGTGGTTTTAGGATCAGGGTATCGTTGTCGTCTGTGCAGTGAGCGTGTCGTCTCATTCATACCATCGGTGTTCGTCCCCGTGCGGTTGTTGTCTTCATGCACACCCTTTCCCTTATCCACTGTTTTTTGGAACTTTAATGAAGACCTCGCGGTGGACGTCCTGACAGCGATCCTACGGGCCTACCTTGCTGAGACATCGATGGACCATCTCGCTGGCGCGCTCAAGAAGGGCGGGATCAAGGACCGCACGGATTCTGTACTCGATGCACACTTCCGCTCGCAAGTCGTGGATTGGTGGACCCGCAAGCAAAACGCGGTAATCAAGGAAGACATCGCCAAGGCCATCAAGGAGTCCCTCGAGCACGAGGACCAGCACGAGCGGAGGTAAGCAATTGAGTCCTCCATCAGTTTCGGTTTCCTACTAGGCTCTCTGTCGTGACGGTACTATCGCGTGTACTTAGATGAGATGTTCATTTTCCTCTCGTTCGCACCTTCGTTCTTCACCCGTTTTGCTTTGGTCCTTTCGTTATTCTTTGCGGCATTCTCAATTAAATTTTTTTTTTGGAAAAATAATGAAGTTGTTCGCGTGCGCGCTGCAAACAAGTTCCGATCATGTGACCTTACGCCTAAACACTTATACCATGAAGAGATCCTTTAGATGATCGCATTTTAGATATATTCATCGTTACGGAATTGTAAACTCACCGGGTCATCTAGGAGAGATAACTCAGCGCGATCTGTATCCGGAACGCACTCCTGGCTTGCGGGGAACGCCAGCAGGAATTACGACGTTATCGGCACCTGTGAGGGTCTTTGCAAGACCGTCATCTGGGAGAAGGTAGCCTTCGACCTTGGCCGGGGTTACGATGTGACGGCATCAGTGGGAGACTTATATCCGCCTCCATTGGCTTACAATAACACCCACATGCATGGTGATCGTTGTACAACCCCCCGGGTTGATTGTTTGGCCCCATGGCACAGAGACAGACAAAAAAAAGAAGAAAAAAAAAAAAAGAAAAGAAAAGAAAAAGAAAAAGAAAAAGAAAAAGAAAAAACTATTCAAACGGACTCTGCACTTTTGTCGTGCCCGTCGTTTGCTCTCCTGCTGTATCCCTGTGGCTGGTACGTTTCCTCTGCTCATTCGGGTCCTTTCGCCGCTGATTCCTAGAAAAAGTTCGTCAACCTCAATTTCGGCGACACTGCTGAGTACATTACCTTCGGACATGCCTGGTTCGATGCCAACGATTCATATTCTTCGGGGCGCACGCCGACGAAGGACAGGCCGCGGGCGATTTGACAGAAGATGACGGGGGTGGGGTCAGCTTAAGAGAGCCGTTTATCATTGTCGTCTGTGCGGTCAGCGCGTGTCTCCCATACCCTTGATATCATGGGTGTTCGTCCTGTGCGCTCGTCCCCCATGCTCGTCTTCGAGCCATCCATCGACCCAGCGGTATGCTACCGCCCTCACACAGTTCGAACTCTTCACATAGTATATTCAGACCCCCCTCGGGTTGCTTAGCCCCATGGCACAGAGACAGAAAACAAACAAAAAAAAATATTCAACGGACTCTGTAATTTTGTCGTACCCAAGCTGGCAGTCATTGGTCCCTCGCCGAGAACTAAGAGTAACTAAGAGTGTTGGCCATGAATTGAAAGCGACTAGGGAACTCACCTCGACGTCTCCACGGCCAGGAAGTGCGTCAATCCATAGCCTCCAGCCTTCAGACAGTAGCTTGACCGGGATGATAGCCTGAGAGGTCAGTATGTGTTGGTCCGACATTGAAAAGAGATGGTGTCACTCACCTCGACGTTGCCGGGTTGCGGGTCAGGGCGGCGTCGTCGAGAAAAAGAGAAAGAGGGAAGTGAGAAGTAGAGATGCAACAGCTTCCAGAGGGAATATCGGAACAAACGCCAAGTCGAAGGGGAGGAGCAGCGAACCTTCCCACAGAGTCAACCAGACAGTGAGTCGACGGTTGCTCGTGAGGGGTGGCCTCGCGCGACCTGTTTCTGTCGAAGTTAGATAGAAACATAAATCGCTGCATTCATTTCTAAAATAAAAGTTTAAAAACCCATTGAGGAGAAGCCGGAATGGTGCACAACGCACCATAGCCTCCCGCGTAGGATATTGCATCGGAATGGCTTCACATACCTACAATACACTCCACATTAGCTTTTCCTTGTTTCCTGGAATGGGTGTGAAGAAACGCACGAAATAACACCCGACATATACGCCTCCTCAGGTGGCCCGTCTTCGGTAGGGGTAATTGGGTAAAGGCTCACCACTCCCGCCCTGCCCCGTCTTCCTCTTGCCCAACTCGACAGAATCAAAATTGGGGTTGACCGCCTCATAGAAACGGCGAGTACCGACGGTTGCCCCAATGGGCAGCAGGTCCAGCCAAACTGAACTACGACCCAGCAACGCTCGCGCAGGTGCCAAAGGCATCCAAGCGCAGCTCACCCCTCCGCAATTGGAGGGATGGCCTATGGTCATCAGAGGGCGACGGCGGAGGGGAAGGTATGGAGCATCGCTCCATAACCTCCGGCCTTCAGACGATGACCTGAAAACGCTGGCAAGCTGAGAACTGAGTGTTAGTTTTGAATTGAAAAGTGATGAGGGAACTCACTCGACGTTGCCAGGTTGCCCGTCAGGGGCGGCGTCGCTGAAAAAAAAAAAAGGAGTGTAAGAATCTCCAGAGGGATCCTGAAGGTGTTGAGGAGCGGCCATATCGGAACCAACGCCAGATCGAAGAGGAGTAGCGAACCCACCCACAAAGTCAACCAGACAGTGAGTCGGCGGTTGCTCGTGAGGGGCAGCCTACGGATAGAGTGAGCCATTGGCGAGCCTGGACAGGAGGGATCCGAAGGTGTTGAGGAGCGGCCATATCGGAACCAACGCCAGATCGAAGAGGAGTAGCGAACCCACCCACAAAGTCAACCAGACAGTGAGTCGGCGGTTGCTCGTGAGGGGCAGCCTACGGATAGAGTGAGCCATTGGCGAGCCTGGACAGGAGGGATCCGAAGGTGTTGAGGAGCGGCCATATGACAAACGCCGAGTTGAAGAGGAGGAGCAAGCGAATCCCCACAGAGTCAACCGGACAGTGAGTCGATGGTTGCTCGTGAGAGGTGGCCTGCAGATAGAGCGTGTGACATGTGTCGAATAGTTTGAAGACAGTTGAACGGGTGGAAAAAAAAAATGGGGGGGGATGAGACAGAGAGGCAACAACGCGTACGGGAATGGCAACGCTAGCCATACGGAGCTCCGCAATTAGTCGGGCCGGGCTGACTTCCTATTCAGTCCTAACGGTGGATAATAATCTTGATAATAATTCGACGCATTACTTTTTTGTATTGGAATGAAAGTCGGTGACAAGTAGTGAATCCGAACGTGAATGAACGAATATACGATTTGGGTCTGTTTCGAATCCTACTCCAGTGATATCGAGATACATTCCCCCGCTTGCATATCATTCCGCCGAACCTTCCACCGTTAATTTCACCTTCGCCCTCGTATGCCTCGTTGCGCTTTGTCTCGAATCGCGTCGGGCTGAACGCTCAGCGAAGTATAGCGTCATGCTCAAGGTCGTGAAGTTCTGTACTGAGGTCTGGGACCTCTAGCTTTCTCCGGGGGGCACGCTTGTTGGTAGAAGTCGACCGCCGTCTGCGAGTACGCGACGCCGTGGGGTGGTCTCTTTCGGACTCGCTGTGTTCCTGCGATCTGGGCTGTTTGTCCTCCGCAAGAGGGGCCACTGACGCCGTAGAAGTAGAGTGAGTCGCGATGTCACGCTGGAGGTCACGGATTTCTTCGCTGAGTTCAACGTCCTCAGGCTTCCTCCAGGGAGGTGGATACTTCTTTCGCTTCTTGGGTCGGGACCCACTGGAGGACATCTTGGCAACTTGTATCTGAGATCGACGTAGAACGGGGATTCGGCATGTCACCCTGGAAAGTGGCCAGGGTGAGATTTGGGGTGGCCTTGGGGGTGGCCTTGTTGTCTGTTTGGAGCGGGCCATGGCCGTACGTTAGAGCACGAAGAAAGTGGCGCAACCTTGGGCGCAACTGCGCAACTGGCTGACCTCATACTTATGTCACCAGACCGGGCCGATCTCCTATTGTTTACTCTACAGTAACAAGTCCGTACTTAATCTCGTTCCTAATCGAAGTTGGTCATGTAAGTCGCTAAGTACGCCGCTGCTGTTACCGTCGCACTGGCATACAAATACATTATCCACCACGATAACAGGGCCACCAGGATTGCCAAGAATGCCACATTTATCCAGAACTTTCGCGTGAAGAGTTCGTTTTGGTTCCCTCCAATGTCATCTAGGTAGAGGAAATCATGTAGATCAGACTCTCACACGTGCCAGAAATATATTTCACACACATGCTGACGATGTAGATGCAGTCTTGACGTCGCAGGGGACTGTTGCCCATACGAAAATATAAAATTTGCCTCGTTTCTCCGTGCAGGTTGCAATTACGAACTGATCGTCTTCCTTCGAAAATGCTGTCTGCTCAGATCGTAAAGTCAGCCGAGATACTCAACATAGCATCAGACGCAACGCACGGCAAGGGTGTGGATTGTAGAACCGTCTACGATGTTTTGATTCAATACTGTTCATCTCCGACGCTCGCACACTCACCACCATGGTCCAAGGATAGCAGCTGGTCCCCGCGCTCGGTATCCCATACATAGACCTCGGTATCACTTGCGGCGCCTACCACGGCAAAACCCTCATGAGCGAAGCACACAGGCTGATTCTTCGAGAGTTTAGGGCGTGCGGTCGGGGGTTGGAGGCTTTGGACAGTGCCCGATTTCAAATCTCGCAGCTCAAAGAAATTGGACAATCCGAATGTTGCCGCGAACCTGCCGTTAGGAGATAGGGAAAGGGTACCACTACGGTTAGAGTATGATTAATAATCATGTCTGTACGTGGATACCTTTCACGTACCAATCTTTCATGGGCAATTGCCAAAGAACCGTCACGTTCGTCACGTCCCAGCACCTGACAGAGGAGATGAGCGGTAAGTAGCTGTCGATAGGGTTCAAAGACACACATAATCCCATGCCACTTATATGATACCACGGCGAAGGACGCAATTGCGGCCGCGTTTTGATTTTCCCAGTTGACGGAAGTGACCTCCACTTCTCGACGAAAATCAATCGTCCTCGGGGGAGGAAGGTTGACCTTCAACTCCCAGCTCTCGACTGCACAAAATGACTGCGCATGAGTGAATACTATAGCCACACATGAACGCACCTTGCAGATCGGTCTGTCCCTGGCGACTCCAAATCTTGACGTCGTCCTTGGCCGCCGATATTGGGAAAGTGTTGAAGTTCGGGGATATACAACTGGACTGCGGCACTATGTCCCTTAAAAAATGTTGTCTTGACATAGCGCTGGATCCAATTAGCAAACGCGGAACCAATTCTATCCAAATTCGGAGTCTCATACCTCTGTGATATTCACTGATGCTAGCGTACCGTTCTTGCACCCAAAGATGAATCCCTTTGAGCTTTCCACCCACGCAAGGGAGAGAACGGGTGAATGAGTCTTGAAGCGACATAGTGCGACACTAGACCGCGAAGACCACACGAGCACAGTGGAGTCATCGCTACCCGTTACGAGCCGACGTCCATCGGGACTAACGACCATTGCGTTGATGACGGATTCATGAGCGAGTCGGTTGAAGCGTTCTTGATACTCAAGTCGTTGAGACATGAAAGGATACTCCAAGAGGAGAACGCGCGACGCACAAAGGATCGTGTCTGAACGCACGTGGCTGTCCGAGCCTTTCAACCGTGACCGACTTGGGTACGGCGGTGGCTCAATTCGCGTTCTTGTGCCCTGCCATGCATATGGCCCGCGTTCCCCCCAGAATGATCCTCGGTAAACCACGCCAGTTCTTCAACATTACACCTATCAGCCAGACGGGAATGACAATCGTTGATCTGGGAGACATAGACGAGGGTTCTGAAGCGCCTCGTTCGTCATCCTTACCTCCGACGTCGGTCAAGCTGTTCGAAGACCTCTCGAGAGAAACCAGGCACAGCTCTCTCCCTCGGACGACTGGACCCATAAAGCCATCATCCCGCTCGACTTTTGAGGAGTCTGAAGAGAATGCTGAGGAGTTAGAGACGGGCTCCCGTGACAGCGCAAGCGACGGCACTTCCTCTCAAGGAATGCCGGCCGATAACGGCGAAGCGTCACTTCGCTCTTCTCACGTGAGTCGGGCCTAATGAAGAACTGCTAGTACCTGACACACTTCGATGTAGGGAGCAATGATCCCTCGATCGACGGCTGGCATCAAGAAAGAGAAGACCAAGACGTGCTGGTTCATGCTGTGGAACAAAAAGGCTATCACCAAGCCCCCTGTCTTGCACACGAATGTTCAACTCGAGCTTGGTGATCTGTTCATAAACCAATTCCACTCCGAGGAGCACGGCGCACATGTCCTTCAAGTATGGCTTCTAGTAGCGGAAGGCGTCTCAAAGAAGAATCTCATATGGAAACAGGTACGAGAGTCCTTGCGTGGCTTGGTCATGCCTAACTCTGGAGCGAAGGTCGCCAAATCTGAGAAGGTGTACCACCCAAAGCTAAAGCATCGCATCCTTTCTTTCCAGCCAAGCGACACAACTACCCCTACGTGGATTCTTTCAAACACCGATCGTCGATCGAGGAATATGCCTCAGATCGTACTTGGCTAGGGTTCAGTTTGTAGTTTACAGTAAGGCGACGAAATGTATCGAAGGACTCGGATATTTGATCAATGTAATTTGTATTCAGCGCCTTGTTCAGCGCGATTCCCTTCTGGGGCCATGGAAATGGAATCCTTTGACCTTACAATAGGCGGCGTGACCAACCGTTACTGTAACTCGTTTCATTATCCGATCCTCATGGCAGCTCTACCTCACGTCCTTTGATATTATGCCACTCCCTTGGTTCAGCTCTTCTGTCCCGCCTGACAGTAAGACTCAGTCTGATCTCCAGAGCCAGTTTGGCCGCCAGAGATTTGTGAAGGAGCAAACGTCAGATGTGGTTCGTGCTACACTACATACGAACCATATACCACCTGATTCCTCTCTAGCCGCTCTCGCGACGACGCATACGACTCGGAAGTTTTCTTGACACCGGCGCGGATATCCCACAGCAGTCGAACGGCGAAGCGAGTCGTGCTATACCTTCTTTGAAAACGCTTGGGATCATCGCACTCTTATCAACCGTCGCCCTGTGGGTAGTTTGTGGGCCCTCCACAGATTTTGCATTCGAGTTGTCGCCCACACCCTCTCTCCCATTTTCACTTCGCGTCTTCACAAGCAGATTCGACGTCTTTTCCAGTTGCCGCCTTTCAACTACATTCACGTGGGGACGTTATAACTTGGAACTCCATTTCGGGCCAGACCTTACTAGTTCACTATCCCCCGTCCTCGATCACGGTAGTCTCTCTGCTGGTGGCCGGACGATCGACGAATTGACTTCCGCGACTTACTTCCCTCCCAGTCACAAAGGTTCCGCAATATGGAGGCGGATATTTTCACGGGGCGCCAGAGCAAACAATACACCATCCCTCGCGTTGACGGACGGGATAGAGCCTGGACAGTGCTGGGCTTTCCATGGCGATTCTGGACAGCTCGGAATACGGCTCGCTCGAGCCATTCGGGTCAATGCCCTGACTGTCGGGCACGCAAATCTCCCGACCGCGCTTTCCGCTCCCAAAAATGTCGCGCTTTGGGGCTTGAAGCCGGCTGACGGCGATTTTTGCACATCTTCAGGGGACGTGAGCACTTCTAGACCTAACTTTGGATCCGGGTATTGTGGCATTCGTCTTATATCTGGTATTTATGAGCCTTCACAGTCTACTCCATATCAGAATTTTACAGCCTTTACGGACTACGCTGATTACTTTGATCACGTCATTGTTGAGGTATCCGGAAATTGGGGTCACCCAAGTTTTACATGTATCTATCGCGTCCAGATTTACGGTACTACTACTACCACTACTGAGTAATCACATCGTTTTTGGTTCCCTTTCAGTTCTGTACTGTTGAATGGAGATCATAGTCTCGCAACGCCTGTACTACACCACAAAAGGGCTGCTCGAGGGAAAACATGCCCAGTTTGCGTCTAGGGATCGTCACGGGTCGGCAAAACCCGTACGCGGGTACGGGTACGGGTAGCAATTCCCGAACCCGTGCCAAACCCGTACCCGCCAGCACCCGTACCCGTACGCGCGGGTGACCGGTGACCGGTGACGATCCCTACTCGCACTCGCACTGCCGCTCAGACGCACGCCATCGTATAAATACTTAAACAATTTCTTGGTCTGCTTGACCTTGTACAACATACATACAGGCCTCGCATACATAATACAGTAGTATAGAGAATGCTGCAAGCAAAACAATGGAACGTACGGGAAGTACACCGCCGTCTCTCGTCGAGAGAGGTAATGCTCGAGGTTTGTCTCCAACAAATTCATCGTCACTGGGGTCGAGAATACCCTCTTCCTGATTCGGAGATTCACTTGCGGTGGCCATCGGCACCACTGATTCAAGGGGTTCGTGTTGTGTCCCAATGGAAGATTGAGGGGCGGGCGACAAGGGGGGCAACGCGGTGGCCATCGACACCACTGATTCAAGAGTTTCATATTGTGTCCCAACGGAAGATTGAGGGGCGGGCGACAAGGGGGGAAACGGGGAATCAGGGATCTGACTGTTATTGCTCTCTGGTGTTGGCAGCGCACTCAATATGCTGGTCAAAGTTACCTCAATTGACTGTAACTTCTCGTTTATAATTTGTTCTATGAATGGTCAGGGGTTGGAGCGTCATGAAAATTGAGGCAGACGGACCAAAATTACGTTGCCACTCCTGCGTTGAACGGTCCACCTGTTCTTGGTGGCTACTGATTCCTGAGCGTAATGAAGCGAAGGCCTCTTCGACGTCACCCTTCAGTTTCGAGAGTCCTGATGCCACAGTCTGGAGGCCATCACTAAGTAACACATGGGAGTGGTAGAACTACACCGGACTCACCTCGGCCTGGTCAAGACGATTCCGGAGCGATTCGAGTTGCGCGTCTATCCTTCCATTCACATTACGGACCTTCTCAACTTCTGTCTCTAGTCCCTTAGAGCCCTCAGTCATCGTGTACTTGAGATTGTCAAGGCGAGTTTCAAGTTGCTTAGTTGTGGCTTGCCTAGTTGTGGCTTGCCTAGAAGTGCCCTGCCTAGTTTTACTCATGGGAGATGGCGGAAGGCAGACGCATTGACGCAGCTCGGGGCCCGAAATCGGCGTCTCGGTCCAAGTCTCAGCCCCTTCCTTGTCTGCCTATCTCTTTCACGCACCAGCCGAGTAGCCAAACCCGAAGACCAGCCCGCCTTTGGAGAGACTCGGCGCCGCTGCCTACGACATTCCGAGCTCTGCCTCGGCTTTCATCGTCTCAGCCGCTGACCTCGGAATTCAACCGTCTCACTCTTGATCTCACTCGTACTCATACGCACCCTGGCTCGGAGATCGAATACCGCCCCCCCTCTTAATCCTATCTCCCTCACCTCCACGGAATCCGTCTCCGCTTTCGACGTCGACATTGACGTCTCGATACACAAACTGCGTGCATAGACTCGGACAAAGACAGCGGTGCCTCTCCCCTCCAAGTTGCCTACGCTCTCACCGTCGGGACATCTCAGGACTTGGGAAGGCACTATTCACATTCGTTCTCTACGTTATGTAGTGATGTAACTTGTAAGAACATAAATCAATCGGGTCTCTGAGTTTGTAATTTTCCGAACATCTTCACGAGCCACTCGTCGAGGCCACTGATGTCGGCGTTCTCTGATAAGGGTCGGGCCTCCCCATTCGCAAGTGGGATGTATGTTGCGGCGCGCCTGTGAAAACAACTGAATATCATATCAGATATCCAGAGACCAAGATACGCACCGTCGCTCTTCATCTGAGAACTGCATATCCAACGGTGGTTGGACGTCCAAGAGTTCTCTCTCATAGCGTTTCAAGGAGTTCAACCAATCAGGATTGTAGCAATTCTCAGGCAACCCCGAGACGGCGACACCATCTTTCGAACGAGAGGAATGGAGGCGAAGGCGCCTACTGTTACCTTGTCGTGCCACATTACGCCCGTCCCACTTTTCGCCGCAAGCCAGGAGGTCCATCAATCTAAGCCATTTGATCAATTCGTCGGAGCGCCATACTTCCCCTACAATAGCATAACGGCCCTGTCCGAGATTGGTACCATTTTCATGGTCACTCTCGTCGTCACTGAGAACCGCGTGCGACATTTTTGTCAAGGGCCTGATAAATCGGCGAAGGTCATAGTAGTGCAGAGCACTGATTTGGCTCTGGAAACGCTGGGAATGACTGTCAGAAAATGTGCACCAGAAAAGGGATCAATCTCACAGTTTTTTTGCGTTTCTCAATCCTGCTACGCCGCAAATTTACCTCATAGGTTGATTTTCCTTCAGTGGTTTTCATCTTGCGACAGGTCGTCTGTAATGTCTGCAAATACGTCATGAAGTACGTCGACAGATCCTTCACATTGTCGTCTGAGTGCTTGCGGGCATAATCGACCAAAAAAATTTCAAAGAGGCGATCGTTCCAAGGGCCATTTACAGGCCGTTCTGCGGAAAGGTCAGCCCGAAATCGGACCTTGGAGGGCCCGTCCTCGTTGTCGAGAGATTCGTTGTATTTGAGAACTGCCTCATCGGGTGCAGATTCAGGAGGAGCGCTTGTGCGATGGGGTCTTCCCATCATTGTATTCATGTGTTTGCGAACTCGCTCCTTCAGTACCAGCGTAAGCACGGCAAGGCTCTGTTCGAGTCGTTGAAAACATACACGGCAACCCAGTTCATCAGGGTCTCTGTGAACAGTTTTCCGAGAAGGTGCCCTAAATTTGCGCCTCTTTCTTATTGGTGCAGGCGAATCCTCGTCCAAATCCTCGTCCTGGTCCTCGCGCGTCGATGATGTATTTGCTCTGCGTTGTAAGTGCAACACTTGACTAAGTACTAGTTCCACCGTCTTCGTATTTTGTTCCACCGTCTTCGTATTCCGTTCTATTGCTGCGGAAAGTTCGGATAAGTGGTCCGGGCACAGCCCTGCAGAAGACGCATTGCGATGGCTGCTGTCCGTGACGCCACCTGAGGGATCGGGAGGGCTGGGAGGCTTCCTAGATTATGAGATGCTGGGTACTGCTTAGAAGAGGGAGGGACGTACATGCGGCAGACCGGACGGGTCTGCGTCGAAGTCCGTGACCATATTCTCTCGAGGTTGGGGGGGCTGTCTCAATCATAAGACACGCCGGCACGTAGAGGGAGGGACGTACCTCGGGCTGACCCGACGACCCTTTGTGGGGATCCGTGTCCACGTTATCAGAAGGTCGGGAGGGCTTTCTTGATCATAAGACGACACCCTGGGTACATAGGAAGAGGGAGTGACGTACCTCGGGCTGACCCGACGGCCCTTCATCGAGATCCATGTCCATGTTCTCAGGGGGTCGGGAGGGCTTTCTCGATCATAAGACACCTGGATACATGGAAGAGGAGTGACGTACCTCAGGTGAACCCGACGGCCCTTTGTCGAGATCCATGTTCTCAAGGGGTTGGGAGGGCTTTCTCGACCATAAGACGACACCTGTGCACATAGAGAAGGGAGGGACGTACTTCAGGCTGACCCGACGGCTCTTCTTCAATTATCGTGTCCATGTGTTCCGGAGATCGGTGAGGCTTTCTCGACCATGAGACGCTCAGGTCCTTGGAAGAAGGGAGAGGGCGTACCTCTGGCTGACCTGATGGCGCTTCTGCGGAATGCTAAAGTAAACAGTCCCTCTTCAAGGTGACATCCTACGGAAAAATACGAAGTCTTACTCTATCGCGATTTTCAAGACGAAGATGTTTTTCTTGTCTTAAATTACGAAAGCTCGCAGACACGTTGGCCAAGATCCCATGTGATGATGCAAAGCTCTGACGTTGTGGGATGACATTGAGCACGTCAAAGACACTCCACGGCACTCACTTGAAAGCTCTTGGTGATCTGTTGTGTTTGGCGTTGCTGCTGGGCAAGTCTCTAGTCGCGCGAGTTCAGTTCGTTATCGCTACACCACAAAGAGTACATAATGCGTGCTCGCGCTCCATACCTCGCGTTCCTCGTTGGCGGCTTCCTGATTCTGTTGCTCTGAGGTAAGCACTTTGCAGCGCAGCGGAAGGAAAGCACTCGTGTGACACGTACCTGGCGATCGAGGTCATCCGCTTCGTGTTCTTGGTGATGCCGAGCGAGCCTCTCCCTCTGTAGGAAAGGCCTCAGAATCGTACGCCAATCCGCCATAAAAGAGGTAACATACCTCGTGCTCCTGATTGGCTGCCTCCTGCTCGAGCCTCTCCCTCTCCTTCTGTAGGAAAGGCCTCAGGATCGTATGCCAATCCTTTGTAAAAGAGGCAACATACCTCGTTGGCCGCCTCCTGCTCTTGTCGCTGCCGCATGGAACTGAACAGACAGTGGGATGAACACCCTCGAGCGACATACCTTAGTTGCCGTCTGCTCCTCCCACTGCTGACGCTTGAGCTGTTGAGGTTTGTCACAGCGCTGCGTAGTGAGAACCCTCGAGTAACATACCCGCCATAAACGGAGATCTTCCTCCTGCCGCTTCTGCTGTTGCTCGAGCTTTCGGCATTTGTGTCAGCGTTACTACAAAGGAAATAGCCTCGAGTGACATACCTCGACCCGCACCTCTGCTGCCTCCCGTTGCTGCTGCTGCGTAGTGAGCCCCTGGCATCGTGTCATGGTGCCGCCACGTTGTGGAACAAGGCTTTAATTGACATACCTCGTCCTCGGGGGTGGCGGTCTGCGTGGTCGGTTGTTACCGATCCTGTCACCACGCTGCGTAGAAAATACCCTGAACGGACTTACCTCGCGCACCTGGTTGGCTGCTTCCGTCTGCTGTTACCATGATAATTCAGCTCGAGACGCAATAGAGGAAGCACTTTTGAGTAACGAACCTGATCCCGCACTTTGCGCTGCTTGCTAGCCGCCTGTTTCTGCTAGGCGACGACTTGTGATCTCGTGCTTAAGGAACCAGTATTATTATTATTTACCTGCTCACAGTCTCTTGCGACGCTCTTTCGCCGCGACTTTGGCTGAAATACTGTCACTATTTTGTATGGTTATTTATGAAGTTGTCGTACGTTGTTCGAATGGCTTCCTCTTCTCTCACGTTGGGACGAGTTTAACTTCTCGATCTAATACACCATCAGAGATAACGCCATAAAATGGTCAGTCAAACGTACAAATCTTGCATCGCTCTCTTTCGTCTGTTGTTCAACCAAAGCGCGGGCATTTTGGCCGGTTTGCCTCATACGGTTTATGATCTGGTCCATCGATGTTCTCTCATATTGGTTTATGTCTCGAATGGCATCAGAAGCTTGGCTCGATATCTGGAAAGTGACACCTCAGGCTGGAACTGAAACACATTAAAAGGTTTCACGCACCGTGTCCACTGCGGACTGAGACAGACGTCCGAAACTTTCAGAGGAAGACACCTCGGCAGAAATGATGGCGTTCTCCGTGATAGGCTGCCATTTGAGAGCAGCCTGAGTCTCGGCGCAGCGTCCAGGAAAGTCAGCACACAACCCCTCCACCATTTCTACCAGCATCGAATGCAATGTTTCCGCCTTAGTCTTGTCATCCGCGTCACAGAGATCATTATTCTGAAAAACGGCTGCGGTCATGATACATTACATAGATGGTGAGAAGGTCCACAAACACCGTCGGTCACCACCTGGAATTCCAACATAGCGAGGACAACGATTCCAGGACTTGAGTTGTGCAGCTCGGTTCTGCAAAGTTCGTGAAGTGCGACGCGGGATTTCTCAAGGCTCTGCCTTCGGGTATCGACTGCCTTAAGCCACTTTACGACAAAAGTCAGCGTACACAAAACAAAATTTAACGGAGAGGGCACATTATGGACAAGCTCGTCGCTCGTCTTCACATATTCCTCCTTCATGACCGCTACTCTGTCGTCTATTGTCCCGAAGTTAGTCTCGGGGGCAGAGATATGCTCCCTGGTCATGGCGCTCCTGCGTTCGCTGGATCGCTGAGGCTTCTGAGGCTCGCTGGTCAGAATGGTCGCACCACCGCCTGCGGCTCTTGCGACTTCCATGTTTAATTCGAGTTCTGGAGGCCCAATGGCATTGGATTCTGGAACAACTTCCACTGCATCCGGTCGCTGGGATTCTTCCAAGGCCGTAGGAGTCAATACTTCTAGCTCGTTTTCTTGAGCCACCGCAGTCTGTCCATAAGACTACTAAGATTCTGTATATAAGGCGATGTAAACCTTTGACTCACCTCCGCTTGTCCTTCAGCGCCTTGGCCGTCGGCAGCTTGAACCCGCGGTGCCAGTCGAGCTCCATTTTTATGCTGGGGAACTTGTACGACCCTGGCGACTTCCTGACCGTCGTTTTCAGTGTCGACGTTCTGACCATGATCATGAAGTCATTGAGAATTCGCCAAGACTCTCGACGCACCTCTGATTCTCGTCCGGCCTCCCGGAGCGCCCCAGTTAGAGAGTTAACCATCGGCGCGTTCGGTCGAACGAGTTCCTGATTGTCGTCTCGAGTGCCAACGGCCTGACCATGAAGCTCATGAGGATTTGCACATTAGTACAAACGGTGGTATGAAGGCTCTTCACGTACCTCGGTTTCTTGTTCGGGCTCATGGTGCACCTCTGTGAGTTGCTCGGGCACTAAAACACTAGCAACTACTTCCCGTCGATCATTCTGACTGTCTGGGGCCTGACCGGTGACCACTGAGTGCTTACACTACGCTGCGTGAATATTGACGCACCTCTGCTTCCGGCTCTCCTTGGTTATCCGGAGTCTTTTGTTCTAGTTGTGGAACGCCTGTAATCGGGTCAACTGGAGTGAGATCGTTCATGACAACGTCTTCGTCTAGCAAAATGTCCGGATCAAAGCGCACACGCTTTGGTGGTGGCTCGACGCGCACACGCTTTGGTGGTGGCTTGACGCGCACACGCTTTGGTGGTGGCTTGACGCGCACACGCTTTGGTGGTGGCTCGACCACTGGGTCACTTTTGTACCGAGGAAGAGGACGTTTACAAGGAAGTAACGATGGTGGAGGCAGAGGTCTCGTCCGCTCCATGACAAGAACACCTGGGTCGAGCAGGATGTGAGATGAGTTTGTGTGAAAGCCTGGCAGCGTATTGAAAGACAGTTAAATAGGCAATTTAGGCGAGCCCACGCGGCATTCCAAACTCGGTCTGCTAGCCGTAAACCAAAAAAGTAATCGATCGACGGCGCTAACGCATCGCATGGCGACCTGTGGAGAACATTCTGAAGGATTGCAAGGACCGGGATGGGTTCGAGAATGCCTTCGATTCCGTTCCCCGTGATAACTTTGGCGGACGGTGATGGCTGCGTCAGTACTAGTTGTTAGCTGAGACTTACTAACCAGGTCATGCGAATATAGCTCATGTATCACAGATGAAAAGGACAGCAGCTCGCTAGGGACAAGGCCTCTAGCTCATCCCCACATCTCCTGCATTCTAAACGTGGCAGCATATTATACAAAAGGAGTGTATCAAATGTAATACTGAGCTGCGAAGGTTTTGGTACCGGCAGGAGTCTTTAAAACGTGATTAAATGAGATTAAGGCAATGCACTGACAGATAACGCACCGTCGAGGTCGTACATGGGGTACATTAATGAATGACCCAGATAGGCTTGCGTAAAACATAGCAATCAAACCCTGTGGAGTCTCAGGACACTCTTCAGATCACGAAGATAGTATGACACTGATCACAGTACAGACAAACCTTTGAAAGACAGCCCCACCTTGACATGTCCCCACCCGACCCCAACATAGTGACCTCGCCCATCCCCAAGTTCGGGGTCCCGAGCATTCACCAGCACTCCCCTTCAGCTTCAATGGACCCTGTATAAAAACCCACCCAGAACAGCGCAGACAAGTCGGCGTCTTCTTTGTCAACATGGGGTATGGAGCATCGCTCCATAAACCCCGGCCTTCAGACGATAACTTGACAGGGATGATAACCTGAGAAGTCAGTACGTGTTGGCCTGACATTGAAAAGAGATGAGGGGTCACCCACCTCGGCGTTGCGATGTTGCCCGTCAGGGGCGGCATCGCTGAGAAAGAGAGAAAAAGATACGACGGTGTCGAGGAGCGGCCATATCGGAACCAACGCCAGATTGAAGAGGAGTAGCGAACCCACCCACAAAGTCAACCAGACAGTGAGTCGACGGTTGCTCGTGAGGGGTGGCCTCGCGCGACCTGTTTCTGTCGAAGTTAGATAGAAACATAAATCGCTGCATTCATTTCTAAAATAAAAGTTTAAAAACCCATTGAGGAGAAGCCGGAATGGTGCACAACGCACCATAGCCTCCCGCGTAGGATATTGCATCGGAATGGCTTCACATACCTACAATACACTCCACATTAGCTTTTCCTTGTTTCCTGGAATGGGTGTGAAGAAACGCACGAAATAACACCCGACATATACGCCTCCTCAGGTGGCCCGTCTTCGGTAGGGGTAATTGGGTAAAGGCTCACCACTCCCGCCCTGCCCCGTCTTCCTCTTGCCCAACTCGACAGAATCAAAATTGGGGTTGACCGCCTCATAGAGACGGCGAGTACCGACGGTTGCCCCAATGGGCAGCAGGTCCAGCCAAACTGAACTACGACCCAGCAACGCTCGCGCAGGTGCCAAAGGCATCCAAGCGCAGCTCACCCCTCCGCAATTGGAGGGATGGCCTATGGTCATCAGAGGGCGACGGCGGAGGGGAAGGTATGGAGCATCGCTCCATAACCTCCGGCCTTCAGACGATGACCTGAAAACGCTGGCAAGCTGAGAACTGAGTGTTAGTTTTGAATTGAAAAGTGATGAGGGAACTCACTCGACGTTGCCAGGTTGCCCGTCAGGGGCGGCGTCGCTGAAAAAAAAAAAAGGAGTGTAAGAATCTCCAGAGGGATCCGAAGGTGTTGAGGAGCGGCCATATCGGAACCAACGCCAGATCGAAGAGGAGTAGCGAACCCACCCACAAAGTCAACCAGACAGTGAGTCGGCGGTTGCTCGTGAGGGGCAGCCTACGGATAGAGTGAGCCATTGGCGAGCCTGGACAGGAGGGATCCGAAGGTGTTGAGGAGCTTGAGGCCTTGAGGGACCATGTGTCGAATAGTTTGGGGGACGAACGGTGGGCTTGACGATCAGAGACGCGGTATGGATTCCAACATTCGTCAGATGGTCATGTGACATGCGACCCCTTTCAATCGCGCCGCGTGTTTCGAAAAAAAAAGGCAGGAACGTGGGAAGTGGCGGCAACTTTGACGTGGACCGTTCTGTTCACCGGACCGGATAGCTTTTCTTGACAGCTCAGCGCTCATCGTCTATCTGCTCATCGTCCCGTTTCCTTACACATTACGGAGACTACTTCCAGAGAAAAGAATCATGCCCTCTCCTCCCCCCTATACATGCTGGGCCTCCGCAGACGAGTGGCGGGCTGGATTCGTAATACTAGCTGCCAACGTCGACGCTATCCCGACGCCCCCTCCCCCGCCTGGGGTTGTCATTGGCGTTGACGGTCTCTGGGGGGCTCACGAGTGGACGATATACCCACAGCCTCATCGCCCCGAATTTCCCTACCTCGCCTGGATCCCTCTTCACTTGTCAGGTCCCTCCGTTCTCTCCGGCGTCCTTACCCACTCCGTCGACAAGTCCATGTGGCGAGTTCATCCTGGCAATTCCAACATCCACGTCGTCAACCCAGATGTAATGGACAAACTCACAGTCGAATGGACTACATTGAAAGCTGCCCTGCAAGATCCATTTAGCGACATGTCCTCCCACCCCAGACTCCCTATTCAACGCCCGATGAAAGCGTACACCAGGGGGTTCGAAGCTTTGAGTAGACTGAAACAGGACTTCGGAGCTTGGCGAGATTTCGTCGAAGTATTTCGAAACTTACAACGGTCTCTCTTGGAGCTCCACGCATTTTTGGACTGGTGGAAGGATATTTCCACCGGTGATTACTTTCGATCTCCTGTTCGCGCACTGACTCGGGGCGCCATTTTTGAAGATGCTCACCACTACGCGAATTACGTAAAATGGTCCATAAGGGCATTTCTTCTGGTTCATAAGTCAACCTTTGTTCTCGATCCCTCAAGGGAGGTTGCACTGTCACCTCGTGAATTGTGCAGCACACGACCCATGTCCCTCCAGCCCCTCCTACATTCTCTTCATCATTGGTACTATCCCCCACTCGTGTGCGACGTCGTGACAGAACTGGAGACCGCTGCCCGGGGTTATGCAGAACGTTTAGACAGCTTCAATCCGACGAAGGAGGTCAAGCGTAAGCTAGAAAGAAAGGAGAACAAGATGAACGACGAAGGCGAGCCCTTTCTACATCTTCCGTGACTGACACTACTGACCCGTGCTTAGCCGGTCGCAGAGCCAAGAGGGCCAAGGCGGACGTGGACACTCTGCTTATAAATAACCCGGAGCTAAGACGCCTCACCGATGCTGGGGCGGTGCCAGATTGGTTCCCGGGGATACAGGATATCTGGACTCATGCTATGGGTCACGTCAGCCATCTCGACCTCGCTTCGCAAAAGTCTCCTCGCCGCTTCGCGCTTCCTCCAGTCCACCTCTTCTGGGGTGGTGAACCCCCGAACCAACGCACCTACTATTACCACTACCTCCTCCTCTTCAATGAAATCAGGAACCGGTCCGAGCGCGACCTCCCGGGCCTCACCACCCAAGAATGGAGATCGATTCTGGGAAACACTTATTGGAAGAAACAGTGGCCGAGACATGACGGAAACAATCCGTTAGCATTTGACCCCAACGTGTTCTGGAAGTATGGGGGCTCCCTCCTTTTCGGCGACGTCCGAAGTGCCGACATTACTGCGGGGCGTTATAACCCCACAAGCCTATTGTCTTGCCGTTGCGATGTCCAATTGGCCACCGCGGACGACACCGATATTCGCCAGGTAGTTTTATATAACCTCAATTCATTCCAGGTGTATGAGGAGATCAGGGAGATCGAACGCCTCCAGTTCCCGACCACTTTCGAGAAGCGATGGCGAAGTCAGTATCTTGAACTCAATCAAATTCTCGAGATGTGGGACCCGTCAGGGGGGTGCAGTGTCGACCCCAAATTTTTTCGCAAAAAGAAGGTGTGGAGAAGTTGGGTCCGGGCGGTACGCGACCTCGTAGTCGATTGGGATGGCTTTGAGCAGTGGGATTGGGGCGGCTTCTCAAAGGTGAGGACGATGGAAATCGACAATCTCTCAGAGTCGGACCTTCATAAGTTCACCATCCGTTTGCTCGCGTTCTTCATTCACTCATTCGTCACACGCTTGGGCTACTATCCGTCGCCCCTACTTCTTCCTCCCACCCTTGCTGCTCATTCTTGCGCCGATCACGCTAAAAGCTTTGGTAACGCACGTTTCACACTTCCTATCTCCGTCGAGTATCTCAAGCCTTAAGCCTGTTTGGTAACTAATAACATTAATATTGGTATACATCTATATGAGTCCTTGTTCTCAGACGCGTGACTCACGGCCACTGCACCCTCGGCTCTTTGCGATCGGTTCGCGCGTAGTAGCGTAGTACTACGTATACTGTAATACGGATACGATTACGGAAGTCAAACGAACAGTACCTCTGAGTTCGCATCGCATTTGAAATTTGTAAAATTCGCGTAAGAATTCGTAAGACTAGCATTGAAGGGACGGTCCGGAGGACCGTCCTTTTACAATAGATGTGAAACGATGCTTGAGATGATGCGTCTGTTCGTGCTGTATGAACCCCCCACCAGACCTTTCTCATACCCTTCCCTATTTGATCAAGGCTGAGATACAGAGCACAGTTCTATTGAAAGTGCATATTCAACACACTTCACCGCTTTTCCGCGCTTGGTGTGCATAGTGTGTGCGCTACTCATCCCAGATCCTTCGCTCCGCATTTTACCATTTGTCTTTTCGTCTGATCCACCCCATCCCTCAGACTTTATTCCCAAGTATATATAACTCATGTAATTATGACTTTACACCTAACACCCGTAGCTCTGTGGGGCTTAGTTCCCTTCATTTCTGAACGTCTCGCGCTCTCGCGCGCCCTTAGCCAACTTAGAGCGACGCATCTCCAGCCGAAGCGAACCGACCTACGAAGTTACAGGCCCCTCCGGGGCCTGCGCGACCGCCTGCACATCGCTCTGAGCCCAAAGCAGCCCGCGTCATTTGGCCTTCGTTCCCCGCATTCCCGAGCGCCTCGCACTTTCGCGCGCCCTTAGCCAACTTAGAGTGACGCATCTCCAGCCAAAGCGAACCGACCTACGAAGTTACAGGCCCCGCGAGGGGCCTGCGCGACTGGCTGCGCATCACACTGAGCCCGAAGCAGCCTGGGTCATTCGGCCTTCGTTCTACGCGTTCCCGAGCGTCTCGCACATTTGCGCACCCTTAGTAATCTTAGAGCGACGCATCCCCGATCGAAGCGGACCGATATACGAAGTTTCACGCCACGCGGAGGCCTGCACGACTGGCAGCGCGGCTTCACACCTCCCCGAACCCAATCATCCTGATAACCGGTCGTCTATACGCTTAGCAACGGTTTAGGGTATCATCGTGATTCCTGTTGTTGTTGAGGGTGCTATCCTGGTTCGTCATTGCCGTTGTCACTGTCACCTCATGGTTGTTGTTCGCCACAGCTGTCAGCATCGCAGTGTTGAGGTGTTGATGACGTGGTCGGGGTGGAGGCAGGTGGGGCAGTTTCGGCAGTCACCAGGTGCGTCAGTGGGGTGGCAATAGTTGAGCACAAGGGGGTTTGAGGGTCAGTTGCGTGGGCGACAGGGTGCCGCGAGTGGCGGTTGCGGAGCGAGGGCAGCACAACGGCAGGTATAATGGCAGTGTCGTGGCTGCTGTTGTGCTGCACAGGTTTGAGAAGAAAAGGAAAGAAAACTTATCGTTATCTAAATCTTTTGTGGAGCCAAGTGAGGAATACCCGCAAGTGGGGGTGGATGCAATGGGTAGTGGCGATGGGGTGAGAGCATAAGGGTGAAGCAGCTAGAGTGAACGGACCACATCCTAAGGGGGCAACATCGTTGCGGCGCGACGATGTCATGAATAGGAGTCACAGTGTCGGATAGGTGAATAGGGGCTTCAAGTTGCGAGACCAATGCAATCGGAAAACATGTTTGGTCAGCGTTCTATGTGCTGCCAAAAAGAACAAAGGTTAAAAGTGAAAAGCGTCAGTGAGCATGGAGAAGGAGATACGTCGCATCTATCAATGCGGACGGTCAAAGAACTTTCAGAAGTATGGGGGTCATCTCCATTCACGTGTGCTACAGTGGTCGCCAATGTGCGTTCGACCACGAACAAATCGAACAACCAAAAAAGCAAGCTCGATCACACTTGCCATAAACCGTAAAAAATATGACTCATTGTATGTGTCAGCAAAAAGTTCGTCGAGTATTTATATATTGTATATGTATAGATGACGTTACAGCTACAGCCTGTATTACGTTACTACATCATCACACAGAAGTCGGCCCGGTGGTAATAAACTGCCGACCGAAACGTTGAACAGACAGTTGTGTCCACGCAAGTCATGGCTTTTCCTGACTCTTCCCAACGTTCCTACCCCCCGTCGCCTCTGTCTCCTTTTTTTCCCCCACACGTTCAACAATCCGCACTCTTCAAACTATTCGACACATGGTCACGCCCTCAATCCGCAGGCCGCCTCTCACGAGCAACCATCGACTCACTGTCCGGTTGACTCTGTGGGGGGATTCGCTTGCTCCTCCTCTTCGACTCGGCGTTTGTCATATGGCCGCTCCTCAACACCTTCGGATCCCTCCTGTCCAAGCTTGCAAATGGTGCCAATGGCTCACTCTATCCGTAGGCTGCCCCTCACGAGCAACCGTCGACTCACTGTCTGGTTGACTCTGTGGGAGGGTTCGCTGTTCCTCCCCTTCCACTAGGCGTTGGTTCCGATATGGCCGCTCCTCAACACCTTCAGATCCCTCTGGAGCTTGCTGCGTCTCTACTGCTTACACTCCTCTTTCTCCAGTTTTTTCTCAATGACGCCGCCCCTGACGGGTAACCTGGCAACGTCGAGTGAGTTCCCTCGTCACTTTTCAATTCAAACCCAACACTCAGTTCTCAGCTTGCCAGCGTTTTCAGGTCATCGTCTGAAGGCCGGAGGTTATGGAGCGATGCTCCATACCTTCCCCTCCGCCGTCGCCCTCTGATGACCATAGGCCATCCCTCCTATTGCGGAGGGGTGAGCCGCGCTTGGATGCCTTTGGCACCTGCGCGAGCGTTGCTGGGTCGTAGTTCAGTTTGGCTGGACCTGCTGCCCATTGGGGCAACCGTCGGTACTCGCCGTCTCTATGAGGCGGTCAACCCCAATTTTGATTCTGTCGGGTTGGGCAAGAGGAAGACGGGGCAGGGCGGGAGTGGCGAGCCTTTACCCACTATCAGGACAACCCTTGAAGTCTGGCTGGTTGATACAGATATGTGCGTATTCTCTTATTGCACGCTACGTCCACGTGTTCCACGTGGTAGTACTAACCCCGCCTATAAATTCCTTTGAACAAAGCAGGCCCTTTGACAGACGAACCACCTCTATCCTCGACGATACACTATGGTTTTACAGGGTCACACCGAGGTAAGCTTTCCTCGATATCACAATTATATCGTTCTCATTCGTATTAGGATGTTTTGGTTTTGAACTATCCCATCCAAGTAAGTGGCAAAATGACTGTGCCACCGACATACTTGACGTCTATGAACAGAGCATAGTCCACCGGACGTCTACATCTGAGGTGAAGGGACTCCTTCGTGCTGTAACGTATAGCAACGAGGTCGCCACGAACATCGACGTCCTTGAAGTTGATCAGCGGGTGGCCGACGGAGTAACGTTCAGGGCCATCCGAGCCATCCTTGACCGCACGCCTAACGTCACCACCCTCATCCTCCGGTTGTCGTTCAGACGTTTCCGCGTCTTCCCCAGGGCCACCGTCCTTGAAAATCTCATCGACCTCAAGGTTAACATTCCCCATGCCACCGTGGCACCGTTTCTCCTCCGCCATCCACGCCTCGAAAGCCTTTCCCTAGGCCCTTGTGGCAACAGTCGACGCTGTCCCCTGTTGGTCTGTCAACTGCCATGTCTCCACTCCCTCACCTGTCCACCCAGTTGCGTGAGCGCGTTGACCTCTGGCAACCCGATTACATGGCTTGCCACTACGTACGATGGCGTCGGACACAACCGCTTCCCCATCATCAAGGCCTTCAATTTCGGCATCATTGGGGCGCGTGTATTGACGACTCTGCACACAGACTTTGACCACATGTCGGCGCGACTTCTTCACCTTATCTCCGCAGCGGCTCCAGTCCTCGTCAACCTCAAAATCACGGAAAGTAAGTTCTCAGATGAGGTACGTCTTTCCTGTTACGACACGGGTCATGCACTGAAGCTTATTCTAGAACGCATGCGTACAAATGCTACGGGATGAAGCGGACACCTGGGAAGACGGCTTGCGGTCGCTCCCGTACCTCAAGCGATTTCGATTCCGGTCTTGGAAGTCCCTCGGAGAAACGAAGGGGATGGAAGATATGCGGGTTCGACAATGGCTCATTTTCGCGCCTCCAAGCCTTTGCGAGGTCAGAGTTATGACTGGAGCTCGTCAGGACCAGTGTCGTCTGGTTTACTGGAAAGTAGATAACCAAAGAGGGAGCTGGTGGAATGCGTTCGAGCAGATGGTTTCGAGGAAGGATATCGACGGTATCGCGTTGTGAATTTAGATTTGTTTCTTTGTTTTTTTTTTCGTTCTCCGTGTACATCTTACAGTAAGTGATATAAATCCAGGCAGGATGCGCGTGCTCATTTTTGCTTGGGAGTGGACTCGGACTCGGATGTGACAGATGTGACAATCGCTGCTTCACTGTCTCCATGACGCGGGAAATAGATGACCTCTGCCAGGAAACAGACAACCTCCACGACCAGTTAGAAAAGATACATGAGGAGTATCACAACGATCTCGAAGCGACAACCAACTCCGCTCTTCGCAGGGCAGATGATATTAACGATCTTGGATCCGCTTTGAAAGAACATGAGGTATGATTTAATATCCCTTCGAAAAACGTTCCAACACTTATTATAACTCAAAGATAGCGTTGCATAATTCGATTAGGGCAATAAGCCGTCAATTGGAGCAGGGCGTATGCCAGATGAGAAGTCAACTCTTGAAAGCTGGCCAGGAAACAGCACCCAAGAAAGATTATCGTGCGTAACACTACCAAGCGCTAGCTGTGATCCCTGTCTGATGCGCTATTAATTAGAACCTACTCTAGACTGTATAGACTCGATCAAGAGGAAGGCGGAGTTACTGGAGGGGAAACTTCGGCAGAACCTCGAGCGGAGGTCCGAGCTGTCAGGGCTCAGATTGGTTCCTTGACTCACCAACTGCGGTGTTGTCGCTCGCGTTTGCCTCACCATAGGCCTCGTTTTCCTTAGTACTTGGCTCTTCCCCGGCCTTATGGTTGCCGCGTGTCGTCTATAGTCGCCAATTTCACTTTCCTGTCTCGCTTGTCTGAACACAACCCCGGTTGGTCATGTCCGCGCGTCAACCTATCTGTACGTGCGTCAGTTATGGCTGTGACAAGAAGGAAACCACAGATGAGAGGGGCAATCCGATTCGAGGAAAGAGGCTTGGAATACAAGAATATTGGGAGCACCGTAGGGGTGAAAAGCGTCTCAAATATATGGTACGTCAGCAGCGTTGTAAGGGCGAACCGTGTCTCAAGCGTATGGACACCAGCGAGAGGCTGGATCTCCAGATAGGCGTCAGACTGGAAGCAATGCGCCTCCGAATACAACAACTTCACCGCAAACTACTCATTGCGCTGGCGAGCCAGTCGGAACCCAGGCATGGGCTTCTCAAGAGGACGAACTCGCCCGCTCGTTAGAAGATTGCCTCTCCGTCTTTCGGTCAGGATTACTCCATGACATTCGCATCGAAGGTCTCGTCTTCTGGGAACCATCTAAGGAAGACGACCTGCGCCCCCCTCCGCCACTACAGAGACTCGCAAAAGCGAACACACAATTCCTAGAATATCGCGAGTGGATTAAAAAGATGCTCATCGATTGCCAAAATCTAGACTGCGGCACGTTTGAACGCTGTAGGTCTATAAGAGACCAGTTACTCCATGACATTCAGAATGAATGGATCAAGCTGGACGATTTGCAGCTTCGCGCATGGCAGATGGCGTCCCAGAACGACCGCAGTGTGCCCACGCCGTCTGGCCCTGGCCCGACTGTCAGCGACTTTGGTTCGACGTCGACGCGGGTCATAGACACATGTGAGTGTGCTAGCTCGATCTCAGACGGGTCCGCGATTTACTTATTACGGTCTCTAGCACCCCACTTCGAAATGCCACTATTTTCTTCCGACGTCCAACCCGTAGTTGTTGTGGCCCACATTCTGGTGGCTGTGATGCACATAGCCTCTGGCCTATCACTGAGAGACTGCGCTCAGCTATTGTTCACTATCCAGCTCCTCATCAGCCTTATGGTAGAAGACTTTCGCGCCACCGACGGCCAGGGTAAATACCTCGCAAAATCTGTGCCTTCGGATGCCCGCACCGTCATCCGCAGGCTCGCTTTGCAGCCCTCTTCTAGAGTCTTTGTCTGCTGTCCAAAGTGCTCGGCTTGTTATCCTGACGATGGACCCGACTCATACCCCGAAATGTGCTCGTCAAAACATCCATTTACTCAACGAATCTGCGGTCGGCGCCTCCGAAAAACACGGATTATTCGCGGTGGTCAATACCATACCCCTGTCCGTCGCTACTTTTACCACGCGTTCAACGATTGGCTGGGGCAGATGTTATGCCGTCCCGGGATGGAGGACATGATGGACCGCGACACCTCTCCGCTATCTGGTGGTGTCATGGAGGATATCTGGGACGCGCCAGGATTGTACGAAATCCCTGGCGCTGATGGCCATCCTTTCATCTGCAAGCGTGCCGATAACGAGGGGCGATACCTATTCAGCTTCAACATGGATGGCTTCAATCCTTTCCAGCTCAAGCAAGCTGGGCGATCTGCCACCATCATGGGATTATACATGGTATGTTTGAACCTTCCACCAGCGATGCGCTTCAAGCCCGAAAACATGTTCTTGGCCGGTATAATTCCCGGCCCACATGAGCCATCTCTGGACGAGATTAATCATTTTTTAGAACCTCTTGTCGACGACCTTTTGGAATCATACGTCAACGGGGTACGATATACACGTACGTACAAGTACCCCAATGGGAGAAAGACTCGGAGCGCGCTTGCACTGATTATCTGCGACCTTCCGGCTGCCCGACAGGCACTAGGGTTCACTGGGCCGCAATCGGCCAATTTCTGCTCATACTGCAAGTTACAACTCCAAAACATCAACGACCTCTATTTCGGTAGCTGGGAGCCTCGCACCTGTGAAGAGCACCGAAGACTTGCCATCCAGTGGCGCGATGCTTTGTCGGAGGCAGAGCGTGCCGAGGTCACCAAAAAGCACGGGGTACGCTACTCAGAGTTTCTCAGACTCCCGTATCTCGACCCTATTCGGAGTCTCTGCGTCGATCCCATGCACGCATTATTCCTAAGGATTCTTTCACGTCATTGCCAAGAAATGTGGGGTATGGACGTCGAAATCGAAGACGGCGATGGTACATCATCCGATCCCTTGCCTTGGGAAATAAGGACGTCGCTTGATTACCAACGAGCATTCCTCTGCTTGCGAACGGGAACATTGGAGAGCTTAAAAAGTTTCAAGGCAGGGACACTCCGCTATCTGGCCAGGGGCCAAGGTCTTTCGGTGAAGGGCAAAAAGTACGAGCCACTGATGAGGATTTTGACTCAACATGTACGGCTCTTAATTCGCGTTCGGCCACTCATTGTATTGACTCTATAATGTACAGCGCCGCGATAACGGGTGGTTTGATTCCGGCGAGAATCTAATCCGTCCAATGACAACCGAGGAGCAGCAGAACATCGACACCGTTCTTGCCAACCCCGACACCGACCCCGATAGTACATCGATTACCGTTTCTGAAGCACACACCGCCATGGAATATTACCTTTTCGCGAATTCCACCAACCACTTCTTAGAACTCTCATCCGCAGCTCTCGCTCACTTATACTTTCTTAAAGTTCAGAACAAGCCAGCTGAGTACGACCAAATGAACGTGGATGAGCAAAGGACTTGGAACCTGTCCAAGATGAAGACAATTCGGAAGTACAAGAAAAGTAAGTTAATAGGAGCTCTGGAGAAAGCGGTGCGTACGCTGCCATCTGTATGTGAGCCTGTCAACCAACATACTATGATAGAGATCCGACGAAGGGATCACAAACGAGTCTCACGACCTCACAATCCCAGACCCGCTGCGCTTTTCGTATGCAAAGCGGGCGAATGCAAACCGTACCAAGACTCGCATTCTCGGAAGATCAAGGCTCCAAGAAATCTGGGACGACATGGAGAAAACTACACTGCCTTCTTGGTGCACCCCTGCACCACCACGGATTGGTGACAAAGGCCAAGGGAAAATCTCTGCTGACGGATGGCGAGTGTTCTGCACCGTGCACCTCGTCGTGACATTGGGCCGTCTATGGGGTCCTCTACCCCCCGATAGCCGCGAGAACCAACTTCTCAAGAACTTCTGCGATCTTATTGCGGCGACCAAGATCGCTGCAGGAAGGCATATTACTGTTGCCCGCTCTGAGGAGTTTCGCGATCTTATGCTGAGGTACCTGCGCGGACTCCACGAGCTCTTCCCGGCGCATCAGCTTATCCCATATCACCACATTTCCATCCATCTGACCGAGCTACTATCTCACTTCGGCCCGACAACAGCGTGGCGCTGCTGGGTGTTTGAGCGATATAATCATATGCTTCAGAACATAGAATCGAATGGAAGGTTTGGTTCGTTGTTTTCGCGGCATGGCGGAAAAATATAGCGAATGCTCATAAACTATGACAGGTGAACTCGAAAAGACATTATTCGAGCGAATGTGCATGATCCAAAGGCTTCGAGGTCTTATTTCCTCGTTCGAACTGGGACACCGCCTACAACCCCTGGCTGACCGACTTGGAATTTATCTCAGCCCCACTGTGAAGGGAACCGTCTTCGAAGACCTGTCGGGTGCGGACGCTCAGCGGGATGCCTTGCAAGGGGAGGAATGCTGGCTCGACCAGGAAGTCCTCACGTGCCTGACAGAGCTCCTTGTTCGCTCCAGGAAGGCATTTCACGAGAGTACGACAATGCCTGGGAAAGCCAGGCAGTACGACAAATTTAGCCACCGCGGGGCCATTTTTAGCCCATCATCGTTCTCCATCAGGGATAGCCATGTGATTATTGGGCACCGGATTTCCGGCGACTGGCACGCGGGAAAAATCAAGCAGATATTCACCGTTCCCTTCAGGCCGTCATCCGAAGCTTACTTCGTTGTTCAGAGATTCAAGGAGCTTTCGGCACAAGAAGCCCAACGAGACCCATATCGCCGATACCCCTTGGTTGGTGGCCGCCTCTACCACCCTGAGCTCGAGGGCGAAATAGAAGTAGTAGCGGCGCAAGAAGTCATTGCACACTTTGCCTGTACCCCATATGACGGACAAGCTTTCGGCATACCATGCTTCCACGCGCTGCCTTTGGACAAGGTACACCCACGTCACACCAGACGGATAAAGCTGAATTTTTTTTAGGATTAAATCTACACAACGTTGCCGTGATCTCTGTCCGCTCGGGCTCTGCCCTCAGGCTGCGCACGATTGAATGTATAGGTTCCAAGATAGATTCCGTTTGCGCGGGCCAATGGTCGATGGAATATATGAAGGAAATTGTATATTTTAGTACGCTGAATACATACAACGATGCACTCTATGTAGTATTACATGGATTCAAGGGGAAAAGGGCGCTCGATAAGAAGTACAGTACATCATGATGATCTCGGTCGACTCGGACCGTCGGCAGGGCTGAACAGGGTTCGGCATGTCCCACGTCGGACAATCAAACGATCGGAACGTCCCACTGTCGCCTCCTTCCTTTTTTTTCCACACGTCTTCAAACTATTCGACACACGCTCTATCTGCAGGTCACCTCTCACGAGCAACCATCGACTCACTGTCCGGTTGACTCTGTGGGGGGATTCGCTTGCTCCCCCTCTTCGACTCGGCATTTGTGCTCCTCAACACCTTCAGATCCCTCCTGTTCAAGCTCGCCAATGGCTCACTCTATCCGTAGGCTGCCCCTCACGAGCAACCGCCGACTCACTGTCTGGTTGACTTTGTGGGTGGGTTCGCTACTCCTCTTCGATCTGGCTGTTGGTTCCGATATGGCCGCTCCTCAACACCTTCGGATCCCTCTGGAGATTCTTACACCCCTTTTTTTTTTTCTCAGCGACGCCGCCCCTGACGGGTAACCTGGCAACGTCGAGTGAGTTCCCTCATCACTTTTCAATTCAAACCCAACACTCAGTTCTCAGCTTGCCAGCGTTTTCAGGTCATCGTCTGAAGGCCGGAGGTTATGGAGCGATGCTCCATACCTTCCCCTCCGCCGTCGCCCTCTGATGACCATAGGCCATCCCTCCTATTGCGGAGGGGTGAGCTGCGCTTGGATGCCTTTGGCATCTGCGCGAGCGTTGCTGGGTCGTAGTTCAGTTTGGCTGGACCTGCTGCCCATTGGGGCAACCGTCGGTACTCGCCGTCTCTATGAGGCGGTCAACCCCAATTTTGATTCTGTCGGGTTGGGCAAGAGGAAGACGGGGCAGGGCGGGAGTGGTGAGCCTTTACCCCTACCGAAGACGGGCCACCTGAGGAGGCGTATATGTCGGGTGTTATTTCGTGCGTTTCTTCACACCCATTCCAGGAAACAAGGAAAAGCTAATGTGGAGTGTATTGTAGGTATGTGAAGCCATTCCGATGCAATATCCTACGCGGGAGGCTATGGTACGTTGTTTTCATATCTCCTCCCCATCTGCCATCTCCCAATAACGCTGACAAGGAAGATGTCCCGACTGGTCTTCGCACCATTCCGGCTTCTCCTCAATGGGTTTTTAAACTTTTATTTTAGAAATGAATGCAGCGATTTATGTTTCCATCTAACTTCGACAGAAACAGGTCGCGCGAGACCACCCCTCACGAGCCACTGTCTGGTTGACTCTGTGAGAAGGTTCGCTGCTCCTCCCCTTCGACAGGTGCCGATAACGTCCTGGCGTTCCCCGCAAGCCAGGAGTGCGTTCCGGATACAGATCGCGCTGACTTGTCTCTCCTAGATGACCCGGTGAGTTTACAATTCCGCAACAATGGATATATCTGAAATGCGATCATCTAAAGGATGCTCTCTTCATGGTACCGGTATAAGTGCGGTTTAGGCGTAAGGTCACATGATCGGAACTTGTTTGCAGCACGCGAACAACTTCATTATTTTTCCAAAAAAAAAAAAAAAAGAGAATGCCGCAAAGAATAACGAAAGGACCAAAGCAAAACAGGTGAAAAACGAAGGTGCGAACGAGAGGAAAATGAACATCTCATCTAAGTACACGCGATAGTACCGTCACGACAGAGGCTAGTAGGAAACCGAAACTGATGGAGGACCCTTCGGAACAGCCGTATTGCTTACCTCCGCTCGTGCTGGTCCTCGTGCTCGAGGGACTCCTTGATGGCCTTGGCGATGTCTTCCTTGATTACCGCGTTTTGCTTGCGGGTCCACCAATCCACGACTTGCGAGCGGAAGTGTGCATCGAGTACAGAACCCGTGTGGTCCTTGATCCCGCCCTTCTTGAGCGCTGTCAGCGAGATGGTCCATCGATGTCTCAGCAAGGTAGGCCCGTAGGATCACTGTCAGGACGTCCACCGCGAGGTCTTCATTAAAGTTTTAAAAAATAGTGGATAAGGGAAAGGGTGTGCATGAGGACAACCGCACGGGGACGAACACCGATGGTATGAATGAGACGACACGCTCACTGCACAGACGACAACGATACGATCCTAAAACCACCCAGTACCCTCCATCATCTTCCGTCAATTCGCGTCGGCTCCCGCAGCTTGTTCGTTGTCGGCGTGCGCACCGAAGGAGAAGGCGAATTGTAGCTTGGCTACACGCCGGTTTGTAGCGTCGAACCAGGCGTGCTCGAAGGTGATGTGGCCAGTGGTGTCGCCGAAGTTGACGCTAACGTTGGCGAGCTTTGTTTTTTTTTTTTTTTTTTACAGAAATTAGCGATGAAAAGATTCGAACGAGTGAAGGGAACGCACCAGCCACCAGGAAAGTAGTAGAAGGGCGAACGACAATAGATTGTAACGCATTTTAATGAGAACAGTGGTGATGTAGGACGATGTTGGGTGTGTCGAAAATATGCGCGCGGTAACGTATGTGCCACGCGCCTTTCCAACGTTGTACGTCGCTCCATGCACAAGCCGACAATTCGCTTCGTCTTCCTCACAGCGACGGCACTTTGTTTTATTTTATTTTTCACTAATACAGTCTAGTTTACGATAATGCGCTCAAGCGCAATGAGAACGGTCGTCGAACCGAGTGTGGGACACTCGGACGACGTTTCGGCATGTCCCACGTCGGACACTCAAACATTGGGAGTGCCCGAGCGTCCGACAGCGGGACAATCTGGCCGTTGAGCGTCCGACAGTGGGACATTCCGAGTGTTTGATGATCAAACACTCGGACATTCCCGCGTTTCCAACTTCGGACAAGTGGACGAGAGTGAACCAGTGCGCGGGAACGGCGGGCCGTGAGATAACGGTAACAGTGTGACGGCTGTGATTATCACATAATGCTCGTGTGCAATAATACCGAAAATGGTGTCTAGTTACAGCGGGCCGGCACCGGTGCGACCGGGATTGGCGGATCATGTGGGTGTCGCCACATGCGGCTGGTCAAAAGAGTTTGACACTTTTGATAGACAGCTAAGGAAATGTTTATGTCATTATTTCCCTAGCCAGATAAACGTGAAAAATAGTTTGAGTTTTTTGTTCGGGCCGTATCATGTGATCTGCGAAAGTGTTTGACAATTATCAAACTCTTTCTCACGAAGGAAACCTTAACGAAAAGAGTTTGACTCTTTTTTCGGGTGGCACACGCTGGCCCAAATAAAACTTTAAGTCATTTCATAGAGTTTTTTTTCATGTTGTGCCACCCAGAATAAAACTTTAACATTTATTTTCAAAGTTTTTCGAAAAAAAAAACCCTCGATAAGTGGTTAACACTCCATAGGGTTTTCCATGGGTTTTATTGGTCTAAAAACCCTGCTTTGCACGCAGTGCATAGAAAAAAGGTCAAGTCGTAATGAGTGTGACTATCAGATGGGAATGATATGCGCGCAAAGGTCACATACAAAAAATGAAAGAAAAATGAGCATGCATCAGTTCAGTTCACACGTACCCACTCTCCTCCACTCAAGTTCCCAATGCGCCCCCGAAGGAAACACGACGCAGCGTAATCCCGACCCCAGTGGAGGTCGCGCCCATAGCGCGAGACGCGACGGACCTTCCTCCGCCTTCGCAGCCCCGGTCGGCAGAGAAGCCCTCAGGCGGAGTGTTCGAAGCGCCTGGACGTTCGGCAATAGGGAACCGACCTGCTTGTACAACGCTTGAAGCGAGACCTAGTACTAATCAGTCAGAGAAAGAGCCGAGGGGGGGAGCCGAAGCGTACCTCATCTGAAGTGCCGTCGAGACTCAGTTCGAGTACCTCCAGTCCCGTGCCCGTATTTCCCAGCGCGCCCAATAATCGCCCACGCGTACGCACGTCCACGTCTGGCGCGAGTATGAGTCCGAGCTCTTTCAGCGCCCCGCCGAGCGCGCTAAACAGTGCCGCGGGGCGCTGGCCATCATACAGCGTGCTCGCAATGTGTAGCGTCACGCGGCGGAGCGGACGGCCAGGGGCAAGCGCGGCCGCGAGGCCAGGACTGCTATCGAGCACGGCAAGGCGCGGCATGGCAGCTGACGGTACGTCCTGCACCGCGGGGGGCACGCCGACGAAGTTGGGCAGAGCTAGGTGGGTGAGATGCGCACGCACGGGTGCGGCGAGAAAACCATCGAAGAACGCGTAGGGCAACGTGTCTGCGAGCAACGTTAGGTGCGTAAGTGTGCCGGGCGCTGCAGCGAGCAGCTCCGCATCGAAGGCTGGTAGCGTCAACGCCGACAGCGCGCGCATGGAGTGGAGCGCCAACGCCAGCGCGAGTACGAAAGACGGGCCGTGCGCAGGCAGGTATGCGCATAACGTCAGCGTCGTCACGAGCGCCGCGAGATGTGGTGCGCCTGCTAGCCGCGCGACGCACGCATCCGCATCGTCTGTGGACAGCTCGAGCGTGCGGTAGAGCGCGAGTTGCGCGGCGGCGCTGAAGCGCTTCGAGACGCGGGCAAGGACGGGCAGCCGCGAGCGCGGGACGTGCGCCAAGACAAATGAGAGCGGAATCAGAGGGTTCAGGCGCGCCTGCTGTCGGGCGAGCCGTGGCGTGCAAGGCTCGAATACCTGTGGGGAAGTCACTATGATGCGCTGAGGCGGTGGCGGTGGTGGAGGTGCGTGCGAAGACTCGGACGGGGAGTGTAGGAATGCGGGTGAGCTGAGTGTGCGGGCACGGGTTGGGTGCGTCTGGAAGGAGGACCGTGCGCTGGGTGGGACGATGTATGTTGGTACGCTTGGGAACATCCCGGACATGCGTGGGAAGGTTGGCGAGACAGGGGAATCGGTGCAGGCCACATCCAGCTCGGAGATAATGCTAGCGCGTCGCCCGAGGCCGCTGGGAGGATGGATATCTGAAGATGCAGGTGATGGCGAGCGACTAGGAGAGCGAGGCCATGGGACATTGGAGATGTGGGAAATGGCCTTGGAGGAGGGGCGTCTTCGACCCCTGCGAAAATGTAACAAGGAAGTAAAAGTTGTCATCCGCCGACGCAGGGATATCGAGATCGAGGATTGAGATGTCGACAAGATCGTAGATGGTGAATGCATGAGACTCGGTGTGTCTTTGGTGTCGAGATTTTGGGACTGCTTAAACCTACGCATGAAGGACGGCATGATGCAAGGAGGAGGAAGAGGGTGTCGTAGGGGGGAAAGGGAACAGATAGGCCAGAAGCAAGACCGTCCAAGTGGAGTGCGAATGAGAACGTGTGCAAGATGGTGATTTGCAATAGAAGTTGAACTGAATTTCCGAGGTTCTGCGGAGATGGGCGGCCATGCCAGAGGCTGCAAAGAATCGCTAGTCACGCATTCTCGTCGATCTTGGTTCTTCGATTTTGATTCCGTCGACGTCTTGACGATCATCGGGTCCTGCCTTTGACCAAGACATTCCCGAGTTCGGTGAAATGAAATGTTGAGTTTGTGCTCTCTTCACACGGCGCTCAGCATGAGGCAGGCTGTACTGGACCATAACTTGAAAAGCGATGGTCAATGCAGCACTGGTGTGGATCCCAACATAGCTATGCAGAAGTAATTAGCATTCGACAGTGAGGGAAAAGACGGCTGATGACACGAACATGTCGAGGTTCCAACTGAACAAATAAGGAGCTGTCCTTGAATCTGTTCGACTTATGCGTGACACCGGCATCGTCCTTGAAAACGAGCTTGAGGTCGGATGTAGGGCATCTCTTGATGATATCTCTGCGCAATAAATCAGTTCTGCTCAGAGACAATGGTAGGTCCTACATATATACCTTTCAAATGAATATCTCCGTTCGTGAATCTGTCAGCCTATGCTCGAGGGGATATCAGTTGCAGATGGTGAGTCCAAATCCATCCCAAGATATGAGAAATATGGTATTTCAAGCTTGGGCGTTGTGCGAAGAACAAAGATGTACGGACGACAGAAAGAGGTAGAGCTGATCATGAAGGCGCAAGTGAAAATAGCAGCATGGCACCGCCGTTGTTTTGTTCCTACAAAACAAGCTTGGAACAAGCTTGGAACCGCCAACTCCCGTCTCTTGTCTTCAACTCTCCGATGACACGTAGTCGACCACGCCGTTTGGCTCGACTTGTGGTCTCTCAAATATCCCTGGACTCCCCGGGGCCGATGCCCTAATCTTTCTCACCACTCTCATTTATCATGGCAGACAGTCAGCTCGACAACGTCACCGTCAATCATCCTTGTCGCTTCTTAACAGATGCAAAAAAGGCTTACCCTTCAAATGAAGGATGCACTCAATTATGTTCGCTCAGGACAATACGACTGACATCGGTCTGGCTCAGAACTCAAAAAGGATCCAGGTGCTCGCCCGCCGGATCTCAAAGTCAGCATCATCCCTTCCATCTTGCCACGACCTGCCCATTGATCCGTTCTGTCTAGTTCTTTGCCGCGTCACCTGCATCGTGTGACGATGGTGTTCTGGCCCAGACTCGTCATTCACGTCGCTTTCGTCGCCATGGCGACGTCCCATCCGCTGCATCAGAGCAGGGTTCGGAAAGACGAAGGAGCAGCTGTAGCAGCTCTACATCCACGTGCTCGCCACCATATTTCTTGTGCTTGATGCTCACGACCTGGCTGGGTGCCGCAACCGACCGGTCGAGGAGGACGTGCGCCGGCGCAGGGCGAAGGGCAAGCGGTCCTGGGGGGTCCGTGTTCGCGCTCAACGAGATCGGTTCGTGCCTTCTGTCTCCATACTTCCTTCCCGGATAGACTTGGTACTACGCGAAAATGCCTACACACGACTGAAGCACCTCCACCCAAGCACCTCTGCCTCATGACCCTAACGTTACGCTTTCGCTCCTCGGTCTGGTACCAGCGCACGGATCACCTCTGCTACTACGCCGGTGCTCTCTCTTGCCCGCCTTCTCACAGTGTACAAGCCGACTGGGGGACGCAGACGGTCCCCTTACATCTTTGAAGCTTTAGGTCTACATTTTTAGGTTTGGTATGCGTCCAGTGCTTACTCTCTACACCCCGCTCAGTCTGCCTGCTCGACGACATCGCCGTCATCATGTCATGGTCAATCGAACAAGCCAGTATCTCACGGCCTACAGACAGTCCGAACCCCGCACGCTCACCCTAATCTACAAATGCATGAACGAGGCCCCAGGCACGCTCTTGCGCACGACGCTCATTAGAGTTCCACACGGGACCAGGACTGACATCGAGACGCGCGTCATTTGGTGTGCGTGCAGTTGCCTACCTTTTCCCGCCCCTCTTTTCTGACCGGAAGTGTTGAGGACAGTTCCATGGAGACCGCACAGGCTGATACGTGCCTCCCTGTATTTGGCCCGAAAAGGGTCGCCAGGCCGAAGGGCACGTTCGAGCGGCCGGCATAGCTGGCGATGCGCTCCAGCTGCAGTGCCTGCCAGTGCGTCTGCGTCTACTTTTGCGACCGCCCAAACTTCTTCACCTGTTCTGCACGCGGTCTAACTTAGCAGCAACATGGGCCGCGGCGTGAGTAGGCTAATGGGAATTGGTGTAGACGTTCTCTGTGGTTTCAAATTCGAACACATCCCCCCCTCTCCTGAACCAACGGCGGCGCACGGCGATGCGTCATCCAAGCGCTAGCGCGAGGAGAGGGTGTGCCCACGTGGGGAGCTCGACAATGTCGCCGCGTTGCCCGCCAATGACGAGATCGTCTGACGTGTCGTTGGACGATGATATTGTGCCTGCGTGGGGCGCAAAGCGGCGGCGGGCCTGACCCATGCCACAGCGGTATTCAGAAGGGCTGGTTTGGGGGCTTTATAACACATTGGTTACAAGTACTATCAAGTAGTTGTGATAGCATGAATATAGATCTGATCCACTGAGAGTCGATGGGTTCTCGATTCGTCCGAGGTACACCCTCGGTAAAGACCGAAGCACGTGTGCAAGCGCGGCTTCTCACGACGGCATCCTGGCACCGCCAATTCGCGTCTCTTGTCCTCGTCTCGTCACCCTCAGGCTATGACATAGGTTAGTCAACTACGCCGTTTGGCCCGACCTATGGCTCTCAAATATCCCTTCTGCCAACGCTCTGACCTTTCTCACATCCATATCATTTACACTGAGTCAGCTTGACAGTACCTTCCTCTATCGACCTTGTAACGCCCAAAATCAGCCAAGCCTACTTCTCAAGTGAAGTATACACCCGATTTTTGTCGCGCGAGACAATGCATCTAACCTTGTGCTGGCACAGAACTCAAAAATGATACAGGCGCAGCTTACCTGCCTCATCACAAAGTTCGCAACGCCGATGCTCCGTACGTCTACCGTCCATCCCCGTCCGTCTTACTCGCCGACCTGGCTACCGATCCATCCCGCCTAGTCTTTGCCGCACGACTCACGGCACGAAGACGCGATGACGACGTTTGAGCCGATGCTTTCGTTGCTCGCGTGGCTGACAGCGTCCGCCACCATGCACGCACGACATCCCATCCGCTTCGTCAGAGCAAGCCTCTGTCAGGGGCGGCAATATGAAAGAGCACTACATCCGTACGCTGCCCAATGTTGTCGACGAGGTAAATGTTTTGTTGCTCGTGCTCGATGGGCACGACTCAGCCAGAGCCACAACCGACTGGTCGAGGAGGTGCGAGGCGGAGGACAAGCGGTTCGTGTTCGTGCTCAACATTGTCGGTGCATAGCCGTCTGTCTCCATTCCCCTAAACTCTCCAGATTTAGATTGCTCAGGTAGCACCTCCGACGATGCCATTCCGCTCCGTGGGCTCGCACTAGCGCACCATCCTCTCCTCCTCCGACTCACGCTTAGCATCACCGTTGGGCGTCGTCATCTTTTCAAGCGCCGACAAAGGCAGGACACACTCAGGCGCGTATGGTGGGCCGCTTTCTTTTGTTTCGTACCCGCTCGATGGTGACTATCATTAAGACGCGTACAGGAAGGTGCGTTCCGCGGCGTCCCAGCTGGCAGGGTGTACGAAGGAGTTACCACAATATGTTCAGCTCGAGCGTATGCTACGGATAATCGACTCTCCCGGTGTCATCTTTGACAACGAGGGAATACAGGGACAAAACGTGGTCTTGTACTCCTGCGTAACGCGGTCAGACTGATGTCGACAACCCCGCGTCCGACGATACGTTCTGTACTCTTCCTCCCGTCTTGGCTCCACTCCAACAGTTCTCCCCCGCATGTCACGGATATCCCCCCCTAGACACAAGCTGAAGATCTGAAGAATGTTCATAATCTGCTCACATTCAACACAACGCTCGAGTTCACGAAGATCCTCACACCCAACATGTGTCATCTCAAAGTCGGTCCCCTCCCAGACCTCCTTTCTCTCCTACTCATTACATCTCCAGCAGGGTTGAATCTTGACCAGTTACAGTCAAACCTCCTCATATATGCGTACTGGAGACTAGACAATGATATGGACTCAGAGTTGCGGGCCTGAAAGTAGATGGTGCGGCGCTGACGTCAATGGATTCGTGCAAGCACAGGAGCTCAGTGAAAATAGTATCATTAATGCATATTTGTGGTCCCGAGAGCCTACTGACTAGGTCAATATAGAGGTAACGGTATAAAGGCGACAGATATTAGCTAGGGAAACGAGATCAAACACAAGACAAAAGAGATGCGGTGGTGAAACACGACGGTGACGAGACGTAAACACCAGTGGGGTATCGGTAAGCACCGTATGTGTCAATGGAGGGAATGGACAAGGTTGTATTGTACGGGGACCGTGTAGATGTACTTAACAGTAAAAGTCAGGAAAAAAAACAATGTTCTTCGTGGTTGCGTCTTCGCTGTCGACAGCGAGTGCACGATCATGAAACCATCGGCGAAGTGGACAAAGGCTGTGATAACGCGACGAACACGGGACTACAAGGGGGCGACAAGTACAAAACCGACAACTTGTACACCGGCGGCTTCCTAGCCGCTAATAGAGGGGAGTCGCGATGGCATCCGTTGGGAAGCAGGAGGAGGAAAGAATGGGCGATAAATTATAGAAAGACCAGAGATGAATGGGACAGGCCGAGGATATAACCGAACGCAAGAGCTATCATAGGGCTAGGTCATCAATTCGCAGCACATATTGAGTCAATGCGTTTCTGCCCAAAAAACATTGGTACGCAACTCTCGTATTTGCCTCTCAACCCACTTTCTAATCTCACGGATCTATCATCATCACCAAGGGGTCCCAGGTGGTGCTCTTGAGATTGTTTGTCCGCCACATCAAATACGTTGTTATCTGGGCCTCCGAAATCCTCCACATGGATTTGAACATTTCACCGGAACTGGTCGTATATTGTCAATACGGCAACTGGAAATTATTCTGTTGAATACAGTCACGAGCATCCGAAACGACGCACCATTCCGGTCGAGACAGATGGCCTTGAAAAATTTGAGATCGAGCTCTGGACGTTGGTTGTCCATTGGGACGCAGTACCTTAAAACATGTCAGTCAGTGTTCGTCATTGTGACTAGTTGAGAGTCCCAAACTATATCGCATGCAATCTGTCTCGCATTAATATTCGCCTTTCTCTACACTTACGTCGTTTCTGCAAAATCCGGAGTTACTCTCTACCACCTGACTCAATTCCGTGAGACCATGTACCTTCACATTTCTTTGGAGGTTTCCCTGGTAAATAATGGGGCTGTCCGTCGCTCAACGACTGGGTTGTTGTGTGCCATTGGAGGACGGGAGCAAGAGCCGTTGATCGATTTGATTCCTCCTCGATCGATGGTTCACACGATCGACTCGGTTCACCTTCCTTATTTGTACAGTACATATCGACGCCAAGTTTGTCCCCCTCACATTGTCGCATACAGTAGAGCGTCTAGCCCGACCTACAACCTCGACATGCATCATGCGTGACATCGTGCGTCGCGTTTTCCTCAGGCTTACTCTCCGCATCTCGCTCTCCAGTCAGAACACCAAGACCCAAGCCAAGACCCCGATCGACGGTCAACGAAAGTCTGCATGCTCAACGATATCGCCGTCATCGTGTCATTCTGAAAAACATTTCACCAAGACATCCTCGCACTACACCCCCAAGCACACACATACGCGTGCATGGAGAGCAGACGATGCAGGCCAGTATCTCACGGCTTACAGACGGTCCGAGCATCTACGAGTGCGTGAACGAAGTCCCAGGTATGTTCCCACGCATGAAACTCGCGAGCATTCCACATGCGAGCAGGACGGACGCAGAGATGCTCTGTGCGTCAATTTGGCGTGCGTGCACTCACTTGCCTACCTTCTTCCGATCTTCTGACTGGAAATCTTGAGGACAGAGCTCCACGAAGATCACACAAGCCAATGCGTGCCTCCTTGTATTTCGCCTGAAATAGATCGCAAGACCGAAGGATATGGCTGGCGATGTGCTCCCAGCTGCCGCGTCTGCGTCTGCGTCTGCGTCTACCTCTGCGACCGCCCCAACCTCTTCACCCACCATTCCCGCAGGCTAGCAGCGGCAGGGCCCACGGCATGTGTAGACTAATAGGTATCGACGTGGAGGGTCTCCAGGGTTCCGAACTCAAACTCGAACTCAAAACCATCTTCCCACTCTCGTGACCCTACGGCGGCGTGCGGCGATGCGCCATCCAAGTAATGGCGCGAGGGGATGGAGTGCCCGCGGAAGGTATTTCGGAAGGGACATGGTTGGGAGGCTTTACTACACAACGGTTACAAGTACTGCTATGCTGTAGTAAGTTAGTTGCGAAAGCACGTAATCTGGGGCCTGAATATAGATCTGAATCGCTGAGAATCAATGGGTCCTCGGTGAAGACGCGAGAAGACCGTGATAGACATCCACATTTGTGAAAATAGAGCCGTTGTCTGTTCCTCCACAGCTTCTCACTCATGGCGACATCCTGGCACCGCCAACTCACCTCTGTCATCCACGACACCCAAACACAAAGGGTAGTCGACAACGCCAGACTCGTGGCCATTGGCGTCTCTCTCAAAATTCCCCTAGGGCCAATGCTCCGCCTCTTCTTACGGCCCTCTCATTTACGCTAATTTACCATGGGGAGAAACAGTCAGCACGGCATCTTTCATCGCGCAGGACAATGTGACTAACGTTGCGCTGACGTAGAACTCAAAAGGATCTAGGCGAGGTGCAACCTCTTGGTGCACCTGCCTCATCACAAAGTCCGCAGCGAAGATGCTCCGTACGCCTGCTGTCCATCCTCGTCCATTTCACTTGTCGACCTGGACACCGATCCGTTCCGCCTAGTCATCGGCTCACAACCCACGGTACGAAGACGCGATGACCTCTGAACCGACGCTTTTGTCGTTTTCGTGGCCACTGGCAACACCGCCCGCCATCATGCACGACACCCTGTCCGCTGTGTCGAAGCAACTTAGGCCTCCGTCGGGAGCAGCAGCATGGAAGAGCACTACATCTGCCCCTAGCCTATGTTGTCGATGAGGCCAACATTTTGCTATTCGTGCCTGATGCGCACGATCCGGTCAGGGCCACAGACAGCTGGTCGAGGAGGAGAGGTGCAAAACGGAGGGCGAGCGGCTCGTGTTTGCGCTCAACCAGATAGGTGTGTAACTCGCTGTCTCCACCCCCCCATAGTCTCCAATATTCTTTGATAGACGCGCTGCTGCGCGAGAATACTCAGGCTCCCGCTGAAGGACCCGCGCACCATGACCCCAACGATGCCCTTCCTCTCTGTGAGCCCGGACCAAGCTCTCCTTTGGCACTGCACCGGCGATCCCTCCAACTTTCGATGTGTATGAGACTAGCGCAGCGCATCATTGTTGAGCGTCGTCGGCCTCCCGAGTGTTGGCAAGGCTGCGTAATCAACACCCTCGAGCGCGTAAGGTGGGCCGCATCCTTTTTGTTGTGCCTGCTTGATGGTGACTATCATTACGGCGCGCACGGGAAGGTGCGTTCCGTGGCGTGCGAGCCAGCAGGATGTACGAGGGAATTACAATAGGTTTGCCTAGTGCGTGTCCTGCAGATAGTCAACTTTCCCGGTGGTATCATTGACAAAATATCGGGACAGAAAGTGGTCTTCTGTGCAATGTGGTCAAACCGGAGGACGTCGGCGACCCCATTTCCGATGATGCGTTCTGTGCTCTCACGCATATCTCGGTTTAACTCCAACAGCCTCCGCCGCATCTCATAGACATCCTCCGCTCACACAAGCTGAAGAGCTGGCGAAGGTTTATAATATTCGACACGACGCCCGAGTTCATGGGGATGCTTGCACTCAGCACAGGTCATCTCAACATCGGTCTCCTTCCAGTCCTTCTTTGCTCTCCTCGTTAACCTACGCATTATATCTCCAGGGCTGAGTCTTGATCATCGCCTCCTGTATGCGGGTATGCTTGATGGTGGGCGATGGCGTGAACTTGGAGTTACAGGCCCGAAATCGGAGGCGGCGTTGACGTCGGTGGAGTCATGCAAGCACAGAAACTGAAGTGGAAACGGCATCATATTCATGGTCCCAAGAGCGTGGGTAACTGGCTCAAGGTAGAGGAGACGGTATAGTACTAGAAGGGAAAGTAAGGGAAAGGGTCATTAGTTAATGAAAAGAGACCAAACGCAAGACGAAAGAGACACGGTGGTGAAACGCGATGGTAACGAGGCGTAATGAACAAAGGTCGGTAAACACAAAGGGAGTCGTATGAGAAGGGAGATGAACAAAGAGGCCGCATTTTACGGGACCGGCCACTTGACGGTAAAAATCAAGTCAGAAAAGTTGAGAAAGCCAAAACAGTGTTCATCATGGTTGCGCCTTCGTTGTAGACGACGAATGTGAGATCCTGAAGCTATCGGTGGAGTGGACAAAGGCCATGTGGCTCGCTGCATCTCAAGCCTGCTGCTGCCCTCGGCTCCCCTCGTAAGTGGATCATTGAATTCTACAACCGGGTTGTTGCGTGGATCAAATCGATCTGCAACTCGATACATTGTCCTCGATCGATGGTTCGCACGGTTCCAGCAGTCGTTCAACCAGGCCGCAACTCAATCATCGGCATACCGGTCCATGTCGGCATCTCACTTCTGTTGTCAAACGCTTCATTACACCCAAATGAACGACTGGCGTACTTTTCGTCAGGTCGTTCCATCTTACCTCGTGGGCTGAGCGCTAGCGCTGAGCTACTATTACCCCAGATATCATCGTCTCCACCCAGAGTACAGGTGCATACAGTGTTTTTGTCGGGCCTACAACCTCCACTTTCTCGTTGCTCGATATCGTGTATCGTTTTCCCTTTTCTCTTCGCATTCCACTCATTCTGCTATCCGGTCACAACACCAAGATCCCATTTGACAGTTGATGAATGTGTGCCTACTCAGCCTAATATCTCACAGCCTGCAAATAGTCCTAGCACCACCCGCCCATGCTGATCTGCAAGCGCGTGTTCAAGACCCCGGGTGCACCTATGCACGGCTTCTGCGAGCATCCCCTGTCTGAATACGAAGGACTTTGAGACGCTCTGTGCGTCATTGACGCGTCCACACTCCCTGCACTTCACAAATATCGTCCCCGGTCTTTCCCCCAGCTCTGCGCCTCCACGGATTCGGCCTGAAAGGTCGCCAGGCCGAAGAACACGTTCGAGCGGCCCTTCCGCACGGGCACGACAGGTGAGGCGTCCAACCAACCTCCATGCTGGTATCGCACGGCCTAACAGCAGAAGGGGCGGTGGCGTGATCTCCTTTCCTGCGCCATCAGGAAAAACCTCCCGCGCTACCGAAGGTTAAGCGCCTGTAATTTATTGATATCCCAAGTAATAGAGATAATGAGCGAGTAATTCGCGCTAGGAGCTGATAATCATGAGCGCCTTTGCACGGGTGGTGACATAATGCTAATTATCTACGAAAATAGGAGATAGATGTCTCGGCTAACTAAACGGATTTATGTAAACGCTGTGGTAATTCCAATACTGATACCGAAAATGTCCCTGCGTCGTGGCCGCTGGTATACACGGACGTGAAATATATTCATGATGACACTGCTGGGTGGAGTATACCGTGTACGGTGTGTGACCATTTTGAAGAGATTGGGTCCTTGGCCCCCAATCTGTCTAGCTGTACCCACCGAGTTTGCCAATCGACCGGAAAAGAGTCAAAACATCAATACTGATACCCTGAACCATCCCTGATCACTAGGGAATGCGTCTAAGATGTGCAGGATTGTTGGGGTATGAAGCGGCGCAAGTGAGCGCGCAGGCCTCCGCGGGGTGCGAGGTGTCGTAGGTAGATCCATGGGGGTGGCGGTGGCGTCTGTGTCAAATGGCTAAGGCTGCACGCAGGTGCAACACAGTCGGGAAAGGGAACGGTGGGCTACACTGAGCCCTGCTGAGTCGGGTGGTCGCAGGTGATCGCAAACGGCCCGTGCACGCTTCCGCGGGACGCGAAACTTCGCAGAGCTGGTTACCTTGGTCGGCGGCGCATTGGGCTTGAGTCGCTAAGGCCGCACGCAGGTGCGGCGAGGTTGGGAACAGGAACAGTGGGCCACATGGGCCCTGCTGGTCTTGGGGTCGCAGATGATTGGAAACGGCCGCACACGCTTCCACGGGAAGCAAAAGTTCACAGAGGTGGCCGCCTTGATCTGAGACGCGTCGCGCTTGAGTCACTAGGGCCGCACGGGGGTGCGGCACACTGGGGAACCTGGGGAATGCGAGGGGAAAAGTCGAAATGTGCAAAATGCGCAAAGCGCCCTCAAAGCGCCCTAAGGACGCTAAGGGCGAAAATAGAAAACGTGCGAAACATACAAAGTGCCCTAAGGATGCTCATGGCTGTAAGCGGAAAGCGTTCGAAACATCCGAAACGCGCGAAACATATGAAGTGCACTAGGAACACTATGAGTAATCAGAAGGCTTGGGGGCACGTACATTTCAGGCCCTGCGCTGGCGACACCTTGGCAACGTGACCGCCCGTCGCCAGCGACGTGCACTCTCTATGTATTGGAGTCAGACATCGCTGGGGGATTTTTTAGCGCACAGATTTGGACTTAGCGAAAAGTTCATTCGTTGTTTTGTCCTGTTTGGCCCGACGTGGGAAGCTTTTTCCCGTTCCTTGAACAAATAAAAGAAAATCCCGTCCACGTCGGTTCTTTTGCATCCCCTCCTTTGCGCTCCCTTCGCTGAGTCTTCTCCAGTCCAACGTCCACCAGTCACCAGTTCAGCTGCCATCCCCACCTCTGTTCTGAGCCCACTAATATATTCAATGCAGCAAGGTCAACAGCCATACTGACCTGAGGCAGGACGCTGCCTCCGCACTTAACGTGCGACCCTCAAAAGGAGAAAAAAAACATAAGTACTATTCCATGTAGCCCTACAACTTATTGACCACTGTCACACAGCTGCGGTGACTCCACACTCCACAACTACAGCTGTCTGCCAACTCTATCCCCATCTGACACCGCCGACCCTGACACCGCCACGTCACCAGTCTTGGCTGTAGGTCCCTTCAACCCGCTCACCCCACTTCCACCGACTGGCATATACACAGCTATTTTGGCGTAACGCCTGCCATTGCTGACGCCACCACCGAAGCCCCAGCCCCATGTTGTCCCAAACCACGCCACTGCAACCACCGATTACCTGGGGTCGGGGTTACCTGTGTGCCAGTGGTGAAATGATAACGGTACGACCGTGGCGGGGTGTGCGTTACTGCTGGCCGCAAGCAATGACGATGCAACACAGCAAACTGACAACGGTGATGGCAGTAAGTGATGTAATGGTGCAACTACGACGATGAGCAAGGCAATGATGGTAAACTCAGTGTGGCCTTGGCACCAAGTCAGGAATAAGTTCATCTCCCCCCCCCCCTTCCTCTTTTCCCGTCACCGTTCATGTGGATACATGTATTCGCAGATGACTTCATGGCACTAGCTACCCTTCTCTGCCTCTTCTGTGGGCAAGTTCTAGTACAGGCAGAGGGAGCCCATTGTACCTGGTCCTACTTGGCTGCACCCACCAACTTAGTGGTGTCCCTGTTGCTCTCATCGTCCCCTGCCCCTACCCGCACCCAGCCAATGTTCTGCCATGAATTTCATCATTGATGGGCCACCCGACGGGCAGAACCCCTCATGACTCATGGGCCAACCGACGTCGGCCGATGTCCCAGATTTTTCCGGAATTTATGGGCCACCCGACGTCGGTTCGGAGTATACTTGTTCCAGAGCAATATCTGTCCATAAAAAATATGTGGAGAGAGGTAAAACACGAGTTTATGTCCTTGGAAAACAAGTGGAGAGGTAAAAGACCCGAAGATTGGGAAGGGGATGGAACATTACATCCCAGTTAATAGCAGAATATAAATCCATCACAGCATAATGGACGCTACAGCATCCGTGTTAACGGACACAGTAGAATCCGTTTAACGGATGCGACAGCATCCAACACGGACACGACAGCATCTGCCTTGACGGACGCCATAGAATCCGTCAAGACGGATGCAACAGGATCCGTTAAGGCGGACATGACAGCATCTGCCATGACGGACAAGGCGGCATCCGCCTTGACGGACGTGATAGCAGCCGTCTTGATGGACGTGACAGCAGCCGTCTTGACGGAAGCTGTTGCCTCCGTCAAGACGGACACAACAAAGTCCGTCAGGACGGACGCAACAGAATCCGTCAGGACGGAGACGACGGCATCCGTCAAGACGGACGCCACAGAATCCGTCAAGATGGACGCGACAACATCCGTCAAGACGGACACAAGCAGCATCCGTCAAGGCAATACCCATCCGCGTAATACAACATATCTTCGGATGATACGTATGCGTGTGTGAATCCCTGACTTGGTTCCCCTGGAAAACATGGTGGTTCTCATGGTAGGGCATCGCGATTACGACTTCGCGATCATAGGAAAGAAATAACTTGATCGACGGTGGTGGGCCAATTCACGCATCTACCACCTAACACATCTACAGTCACACAGAACATCACCGTCGCTATTTCGAGTACTAGTATCGGTACACAGATATTTAAGACTCCTTCTTTCGCTCGTCTGATTCCCTATGCTTGGAAAGTCCGTCCTTAATATATGCAAGATCAGCATGGAAGTCGAGAACAATGCCCATAAGGATCGTGCATCGCTCTATGAGGTCCCCCATGTGGTCGGATGGGTCGAGCGCGAGCAGCCCCCGGTAGGCGGCGGTGAAGTGATGACCCGAATGTAGGTCTGGATATTGTGCCCTAGCCACCTAGTGAGGAGCATTGGCGTCATCATTCCGCCTTTACTAAGGCAGTACGGACGGAAACCACTCACATGCATGACTGGGAGATCACCGCTCCCAGCGTCACTCCCAATGTCCTCATCTTGCTGGATGGAATCCGTGTTCATCTGTTTCTCGCTGTCAGAGCCATCCGCTGCCCGAGGTGCGTCGAGAACGTGTGCCTGCTCGATGCGTGCGGCGTCCTGTGACTCATGAGACGGCTCGGGATCGTGCGATGGTCCTGAAACTGTGAAGTGCTGCAACACACCGGGAACACGAGATGGCTCGGGTGCTGCAGGGACCCGTGACGCATCGGGAAGGTGAGATGGCTCGGGAGCTGCAGCGACCCGTGACGCATCAGGAAGGTGAGATGGCTCTGGAGCTGCGGTGACCCATGGCGCATCAGAAAGGTGAGATGGCTCGGGAGCAGCAGCAACCCGCGACGCATCAGGGAGGTGTGACGTATCGGGAAGGTGAGATGGCTCGGGGGCTGCAGCGACCCGTGACGCATCAGGAATATGAGATGGCTCGGGAGCTGCAGCGACCTGTAACGCATCGGGAACAGTGAGATAGCTCGGGAGCTACAGCGTCCCGTGACGCATCGGGAACATGAGATGACTCTGGAGAGACAGCTTCCCGTGACGCACTGAGGAGGTGAGAGGGCTCGGGGACTGTGGCTTCCTGCAATGCACCAAGAACGAGAGATGGCTCCGGAGCCACACCGTCCCGTGATGCGCTGAGGACGAGAGACGGCTCGGGAACTGCAGCTTCCTGCCTCTCGGTGAGGACGCGTGACGGTGCCGTAGCTGCAGGGTCCTGCAACCCGTCGGGAATGATTGACGCACATGGTAGGGATGCCTCAGATGCGCCATGAACGGGTGCTGCCTCGAAATCTGTTAAAGATGTGTCAGGAACTCGTTCCTCGCCGGACGCGGATGCCATCTCAGAGCTAGTGGCACCCCGCGACTCAGTGGGAACAGCTGCTACATTGGGCGTCTGCGCAGGCTCATCCAGTCGAGGAGTAGCTCTAAGTCTACGGAGGAATGCCGTGCGACGAGCTTCAAGAGGCAGTGGGGGATGAAGTGCTACATCGCCGGCCGCACTAGCTATTGAGGGAGCCGATACACCCACAGTGTCCTGTTATCGATTAGTAACATATATAAGGGAATAGACGACAGGCCTTACCACTGGGGAAGGCAGCGAAGGTGATGCACGCATAGGCACCGGAGGTGGGGGCATTTGATGAGCTGCAGGAGGGCGACGTGGAGGCATCTTTCCGGCATATCAATGGCCTGTAAACCCCCCCTTTCATCACAATAATCTGGGAATGGCCTACCAAAAAGGGACAGACCTGATTGCGACATCCCAGTTATCGACGATTTTCCAGGTGGCATGCGAACTCTGTGTAGCAAAGGGTTATATTTACTACACTTCCCGTGCAAAAATATAATATGACGCATATTCCTTGCGTCTCGACTCTACAATCCAGGTCACGGACCTGCTGGTGACCGTCCGCATGACGATTAACACACTCGATGACGGACGGGCTGTGTGGTCATCGGTCAGCTGCATCAAATGCTTCCATGGGGTTCCATCATGTTCTATTTTGACATCGGGAAACGGACGTATGTCAGCCCGTTCCCACGGAAATGGTGCAACCCGTCAAAACACCGTTTGCAGGTTCGCCGACCCTTATCGATCCCACTATGCCCCCACAACGCAGGACTCTGGTGGACTTACTGACAGAAGATGAGAAGGTGTTTATGGGTGCTGCAATTCGCATATTCTCTGCGCTGCGGTATAGGGAAAAGAATAAAATTACCACAGAGGACGAATGGTACGTGGAATGCATCACCTCTGAGTTGGTACGTGCAGGTCAATGTACATCGCGATGGATACTAACCAGCCCGTACATTGTACAGGACGATTTGAGCCCATTCTTCGAGAAGCCTGAGTATGAGGACGCACGCAAGCTCCGGATCCACCCAATAATCACATATGTGGGCGAGGAGTGGCTAAAGGCTACGGAAGAGAAGAGGGAACCAGACATCACGAACCTCGATCTCGCAGACGTCGCCGCGTTGTGCGATGACGTAGCCACCAAACACCTATCGTGGAACGCCCAGCTCCACATGAAGAATCTTGATGCACTCGTTGGGCTTCAGAAGGAGGGGGATCGGTGGTGGCTTCCCGCTAAACCGTCGGGCAATGTCGCAGGTCCGTAGTTTCTTCTGATGCGCGCTCGCACTCTAAATGGCCCATTCGCCTATGTAGCATCTGCCGTCGCTGGTCTCAACACGGAACCCGTGTCCACTTCCGTTCGCGACACCACCACTGTGAACGAAGATGTTGAGATGGAAGACGACGACGGGGGCGAAACTCCAAGGAAGGCGGGAAAACGTCCGGAAGTACAATCGCCCACACCAGTGCGCCGGGTTTCGAGTCGCCGACGCAAGGCTGATTCTGGGGATCCGATTGCTGTGTCTTCGCCTGAATCTGAGTCAGGGGGACGCATGCCTGCAAGACCGGCACCCGCTGTTCGTCCACCGACTTCCCGTGTGCCCGCGGAACCCGCAGCTGAGAGCTCTGGAGATGAGGTGAAGGCGCCCGGGGCGCGCAGAAAGCGTAAGCGGCGTGAAAGCGTTTTTGTCGATGAGTCGGCATCTGAAAAGGAAACTGGCCTCACTGACCCGGTAAGTCGTACGCCATTAATTTGATGACTATGTCTCTCACAGCGTCTTATAGGGAGCATGTGGCCCTTGCAAGATGTCCCACCACAAGTGCAAGCCTCAGGTCAGGACGAAGGGCCTCGCATGCAGGCTGTGCATAAAGCGGAAGGCGAAGTGTGACCCGCTCTCTGCGGTGTCGCAGGCGATAGTTAACTCGCGCAAGAAGAAGCATACACTCGGTGCGTACTCACCTCTGTGGCGATTCTACTCACTGTGCTAACGGTCCGGCAGAAGATGTCCTCGAAAGACTCGACAGCACGTCCAGAGCACAGGAGATGGTCAACACGGCCGTCCGTGACTTTATGTTCAACACGGACACAGTCCTACGCGCTCTGTGCACCCACGGTCCAGGCAAAGTCAATCTGGCATCCCTCGGCCTCCGCCTACCTGCAGTTCCACTCTTTGCCGACGCAGAGCCTTCTACGCCTGGTGCATCTTCTGTGGCCAGCGGGGCCAGCGGGGCCAGTGGGGCCAGTGGTGCCCCATCGTCAGTCTCGAGTTTGGGGGTTAGTCGCATGATGATCGAAAATGCGGGCGTTGCTGGCCCTTCCAAACCTGCACCCGAGTATGAGGAAATCGATCGTAAGTCTACTTCAGTTCTGGAACGCATATCGAATGCATAATGTGTTTCCGTTGTCATTGTAGCTGTCCGCGCGGGTCTTCGTCGCCGCGCGTCACGCAGCGGGACATCCAGCAAGGTTCCGTCGAGGGCCGGGTCACGACAATCATCCCGGGGCCACAAATGACACATTTTAATATACTAATCATCTTTTGTACTATCGTGTCGTGTGGCTCCATGTATATTACGCTATGTAGTGTCCCCGAATACACGACGCGAATTGGGACGCATCTCCGTACATTTACTAGTGATTGGGTAAGGCCCAAGCGAGCGGGTGCTGACTCATACACAGACCAGGCCAGAACAGTACTTGTACGGGGTTCGGACAATGTGAAACACGATCCGTATCTGCTTCATATGTGACACTTGTGAGTAGACGTGTATAACGTGTCTAGCATGGGATTATGGCATATGAAGCACGATGTGATGTGAACGGAATCTTTTACTGTTTCCATCTCAGAGGCAGCTGAGTTGCTTTGTGATATCTCAATACATTGGGTATCCGTACAAAAGTACTGCATGTACTGCATGACACCCAGATACGCCGACTACCTCACGCCACATGGAACCTCGCATGTCCGACATCAAGAACATATCTGAACGGAAGGATATTATTGTCCGCATCCCGGATGTCCGCGATACTCGTTCTGACCCAGACGATGACGCATCATCTGATCTGGAGTCATTCGACGAAGATGATATGTATGCATCGGATTACGGAGACGACGTCATATGCGATAGTCCGGACACTACACCGACTACCTCACTCCACATGGCACCTCGCATGTCCGATATCAAGACTATTGCTAAACGGATGGACACCATTGTCCGCATCCCAGATGTCCGCAATATTCGTACTGGACCTTCTGACCCATATGACGACGCATCGTCTGATCTGGAGTCATTCGACGAAGATGACATGTATGCATCGGATTATAGAGACGACGTCATATGCGATAGTCTGGAAACAAATGAAGAATCACCGGAACTTGAGCGTTCCTTGCGCAAGGTGCGTCATCTTGCTCACTCAGGACATTCAGACATCTCATGTGTGGCACAGTTTGAGAATGTGATGGCAGAGACGCGTAGCCTTTACGCCGGCTTTGAGAACATATATACTCTTGCAAGGATATTGTACGACAGGGACTATGCTTCCGAAGATGACAATTAGGCTACGGGTGCCAGTGTTCTCTCAGCTTCCTTTTGAATGTGTTTCCTTGACATGGAGCAATGTGGTAACGATAGTAATGAGAGGCATCTCAATTAACAGCTTTCCTGAATTGTAATATGCTGGATACGATGACGCACATCTGATAGTATCCAATTTGTCTCACTCTGATGCTATCCTGTTTGCAATTCTCGGAATCGATAGACGTCCGGATCCCCCGACGTACCCTGAAAGGCATCCCGTAAGACATTCGACGCGAATAGGAATATCCATGGACTATTCCATGACATCCGTCAAGACGGACGCAAGCAGCACCCGTCAAGACGGACACCAGCAGTATCCGTCAAGATGGACGTAAGCAGCACCCATCAAGACGGAGGCAAACAACAGCCGTCAAGACGGACGCAAGCAACATCCGTCAAGACGGACGCAAACAACATTCGTCAAGATGGACACAAGCAGCATCCGTCAAGACGGACGCAAGCAGCATCCGTCAAGACGGACGCCAGCAGTATCCGCCAAGACGGACGCCAGCAGTATCTGCCAAGACGGACGCCAGCAGTATCCGTCAATACGGACGCCAGGTGTATCCGTCAAGACGGGCGCAAACAGCATCCGTCAAGACAGGCGCAAACAACATCCGTCTTGACGGACGCAATCAACATCCGTGTTAACGGACGCAAGCAGCATCCGTCAAGACGGACGCAAGCAGTATCCGTAAAGACGGACGCCAGCAGTATCCATCAAGACGGACGCCAGGTGTATCCGTCAAGACGGGCGCAAACAGCATCCGTCAAGACGGGCGCAAACAGTACCCGTCAAGACGGACGCCAGGTGTATCCGTCAAGACGGGCGCAAACAGCATCCGTCAAGACGGGCGCAAACAACATCCGTCAAGACGGACGCAACTAACATCCGTCAAGACGGATGCAAGCAGAATCCGTCAAGACGGACGCAAGCAGTATCCGTCAAGACGGACGCAAGCAGTATCCGTCAAGACGGATGCAAGCAGAATCCGTCAAGACGGACGCAAGCAGTATCCGTCAAGACGGACGCAAGCAGTATCCGTCAAGACGGACACAAGCAGTACCCGTCAAGACGGACTCCAGGTGTATCCGTCAATACGGACGTCAGGTGTATCCGTCAAGACGGGCACAAACAGCATCCGTCAAGACGGGCGCAAACATCATCCGTCAAGACGGATGCAAGCAGAATCCGTCAAGACGGACGCAAGCAGAATCCGTCAAGACGGTCGCAAGCAGTATCCGTCAAGACGGACTCCAGGTGTATCCGTCAAGACGGGCACACACAGCATCCGTCAAGACGGGCGCAAGCAGCATCCGTCAAGACGGACGCAAGCAGCATCCGTCAAGTGGACAACACGGATGATTCACCTCCCGTGTAGTGGCCAACACGGATGATTCACCTTCTGTGTGGTGGCTAACATGGATGATTCACCTTCCGTGTAGTGGCCAACACGGAACACTCACCTTCCGTGAAGTGGCTAACATGGACAATTCACTCTCCGTGTAGTGCTTCTGCGTTGGACACGACATGGAAGATATATCTTCCGTGTAATGGCCAACTTGAACACGGAAAATATGCCTTCCATGTAGTTATCAACACAGAAGATTTGCGTTTGGTATTCTTGCTACCATAGAAGATTCACTATCCATTACTTCTACACAAATGGAAAGCAAGGTGTCCGTGTAGTCTACTGAAACGGAATATTGACCTTCCGTGAACTTTCCAGAAACAGATGATTGATCTTACATGAGTCTTCCTGGAATTGACGAGGAAACCCCGTGAGTTATCCAGAATGGGAGAAACAGATCCCTTCACATTAAACATATTCTAATATTTCTATGAGCATAACCCTAGTGATCCCTCTGAAGGTATGTAGGCTCAAGTCCACCTGATCCCCTAGCGATGTCTACATTCCTATACAATTGTCAGATCACAATGTATGTGCTTACTGTAATTGCTTACTTGGCTTTGTGTGTCATCTTGACCAATCGCTTAACTTGTTCTTGCCCAAACTCTGGAACATCTGAGCTGTTGTATGTCGCAGGGTCAATTGGAGTTCCTCGTTGAATCTCATGATGTGCTTGGAAACTTTCGGGTCTTGATATACTTGATGGAGGAGGACGTGATGATTCACCAATGTCTATAAGATCCCGTGAATGGGTGTATAAACATATGAGAAATGGATAAACTGCTCACCAGCAATAGATATCTGTTCAATCTCATTTCTACGGAGTGGAGATGGAGAGGGAGATGGTGGAAGTGGTGGTGTCACAGATGAAGAATGTAGACCCTGAATCTCCTTTGCGAAGTCTTCCTCTTCACTGTCATTGTCAGACTCTGGCTCGTTGAAATTGGAACTTCTTCTGCGGGTTCGTTGTGGATTCCGGAGACGTGGTACAGGCTGATCCACATTAGCAAGAAGTTCACAGGACGGGTTCCAAATTAACGGAATCAATCCATCCCTCTTGCGTTGCCTCCAGTGCTCTAGCAGTTGAAACACCTGAACCAGACGGAGTTTTGATGGGTCCACCCACAGAAACCCCGGAGGGTAGCACTCTTCCTCAATCCACGCAGGTGGGTCGCTGGACAGTTTACTCCATGGGACGGTCGCATTTCTTCTTCCGGAGATGTACCCTGACTCACAGATGTTATACAGAAGTCCATTGAGTATAGGCGTAACTCACGGATGTGTGTATTACAATAATCCCTCAGTGTAGTTTGAACGGCCTTGGCCGCATAGCCATCCTCCAGAGTAATGGATGGAATGTCTGGTTCACCATCTGCGTTTGTCACGATCTTCACTTTGGTCCTGAGGGCCTTTGAGCGTCCTGGAGGAACACTCTGATCGTTTTCTGTTTCATCAACATGAGATGGCGTTGGTAGCTGGATTGGAAATGTTACAACCTGGCGCAAAGCACTTCCTGCAATATTTCATCCATTCCTGCCAGACTGAGGCATTTCTCCAAGTTGGACAGAAGTCAGCAAAGGACATGCCGTCGTCCAAGACACTGTTCCAGTCATCCCTGAAAATAGATGGGAACAGATAGAAGTGTGTGTCAACCGGATACATCTTAGGAATACATACATTGCAGCTCTGGGCTTTCCATCTTTATCTGCATATGCCACGAGAACTATCGAGCGCATTCCGCATGTCTTGAATAGTTGTGTTTGGAAGTCCCTAACTATCCGGCCACGGATTGTAGCCTGGGCCATTCTAAACAAGTATGCAAGTTGGGTGGATCGCTAAGCATGATTGACTAGTACTAGTACTTACTTGGCTTGGATATCCCTAGGGGGTCTGTCCTCTGACCACTCTTTTGCTATTTCCGCATATTGCTCTTGTTCTTCAATGGGCAGCTTCTTCCATAGCGAGGTTGTTGCATCTTGGAGGGCTCCCAGAAATGCCTGAGATCCAGGAAGTCCGCCAGACAGCTTCTTCGCGAGCTGGGTAATCTCTTCCTTGTTCTCATGGTAAAATGCATTTCGAGCTGACCACTTCCGAGTAAACTTGATAAGTTGACGATAAGGACGGGAGTAGTGATTATAAAACCATGTCCTTATTTTCTGCAGGTCATTTTCATCCGTGAGTGCGTACATGGATAGAGCGTGATGCGCATACCTTCTTAGCCACCTTCTTATTGAATGCAGAATTTGGAGGCCGAAGAGCATATAGCTCCCCCATAGCTTTCTCAAGGATTGTCTTCCGTGTGTCTGTGTCAGCCTTTTGAAACTCTTCAACATATCCCTTCAGGATGCGGGCATCCTGAGGGCTGATGGAAAACCTGTCGCCTAGAGCATGGATAGATGGAGGGGAAACCTCGGACTCCCCATCTGAGCTCCCAGATAGATGATCAGACTGCATAGTGATGTCGATAGGACGATGTACAAGTGTGTTATAAAACGATGTGATATTTGCGGAATTGTGCTACATATAATGAGGCTTAAATAGACTCATAAGAGGTACATTGTTACTTGCTCCCGCAGATGCTAAGCGTGTATCTGGAGACACAAGAGCGTCTTTAGAGTCTAGACATGTTTCTGCAGACATAGGGCGTGTTTCCACGGACATGATACATGCTTCCGTGGACTCAAAACATGTTTCCTTGAACGCATTACATCTGTTCGGGGATGTTCTACACACTTCCGCAGACTCGGAACACGTGTATGTGAACACATAACATGTGTTAACGGATATGCTACATGTCTCCACGGACTCTAAACATGTTTCCGTGAACACAAGGCCTGTGTATGCCGACGTGGAATATGCATCCACGGACTCAGAGTGTGCTTCCGTGCACATATAACACATGTTCGCGACCATGATACATGTTTCCTTGGATACAAAACATGTTTCATTAGATACGTTACAATGTGTATGCTGATATTGAATATGCTTCAGAGCGTGTTTGTGTGCACATATAACATGTGTTCGCGGAAATGATACATGTTTCCTTGGACACAAAACATGTTTCATTAGATACATCACAATCTGTATGCGGACATAGAATGTGCTTCCACGGACTCGGTTTATGTTTCCGTGGACACAGTACATGTTTCGCAGACTGACAGCATGCTTCCATGGATGACGGACGCAAACAGAATCCGTCATGACGGACGCTACAGCATCCGTTATGACGGACGCCACAGCATCCGTCAATACGGACGCCACAGCATACGTCAATACGGACGCCACAGCATATGTATGTAGTACATGCAGAGTATTTAAGATGCCATTTACATCACACAACTGGAAAGACATTCCACTTCATCATCTCTGTACACATTTCCTATTCACTCCTGGTCCTGGAAGCCAAATGCCTCGCGGCCGTGATGTCATTGTTCCAGATATCGTTGATGGTATTGAAGAGGTCGTCATCAAGCACACTAAAACTAAGCGGGGTACAATCCGGACAACAGAAAAGGTTGTTCCAGTTGTCCGGCCACAGAAAGAGCGGCCAGGACAACCATCACGGTCACGCAAGACAGGACCAAAACCTCAGCACCATGCAGAGACGGCAAACACCTCCGAGACACCTGTCCATACCCCTGAGGACCCTCATATGTATCCGTACACGGATGAGCAGCAGTACCCACTCCAGGATACCACAGAGGACAACCTTCCTCAACCTAGCACGCAGGCAACCCGACAAGCTAATGTATGTCTCACTTTGTGTTAGCGTCATGTAGTGATCCTGATGAGACATAGACTCCAATGAAACAGTGGATTGGACTCCGGAATAGATACCTACATATTCTATTGGAGATGGAAGCTCAGGGAAGATCTGACAAGTGTTCCAAGTGCACCAAGAAACCCGAGATAAGGTGTCCAGATTGCTTTGGTTCACTTTCCTTTTGTAAAGAGTGTTGCCTTGATGCTCACAGGAACTCTCCATTTCACCGACCACTCCTATGGAATACAACCCACTACACTCCAGTGACTCTGCACTCCCTGGGGTTTGCATTATATATTGGGCATGGTGGTGCACCATGTCCGCAGACAGTCGAGGTAGGCACATTTGGTCCTGTGATTCCTCATAGCCCTCACATTAGCATAGGGTATAAGAGCTGCACACACAGTCTCTGCAATTCGGAAGGGGCATGCTTTGCAGAGACGCTCCCGCTCGGCATCTCTCACCTCCGTTCCGGAGGATCTGGACTCTTCTAATAATGCTGGCCAACTCCCCACACCCCGTGAGACTCCTCAGCCAGAAGGCCCATCGACTAATCTGGAAATCTCTGACGGACTGTTCGACTCCCTGGATATGTATCTGGAGTCCAATGAAAACGATGCGAGTCGAGTGCGAACAGCAGACTCAGGAAATCCATTGTTCACTGTTGTTGATAGGAGTGGCGTCTTCGACATGGAGATAGTGTTCTGTGTTTGCTCTGGCATGGATAACATGGGAGAACAGCTCCTCCGGGCTGGGCTATTTCCGTCCACATTCAAGCAAATAGAAACACTGTTTACATTCTCAGTTTTGGAGGACTTCATCACAGATAACCTGGAGTGCAAGACCACAGCCCAGCAGTATTATTCAAAGCTTCAAAGCATGACAAGCAAGATGTTTCCCAACAAGGTCCAGGTACATTGATACACTCATACCTACACACACCTGCATCTAATTAATCACTACAGAACCGTTACAAGCAACTCCTGAGGGCATCGCGCCAGTGGCGCGACCTTAAAACCAGGATGGAAAGTGGTCTTGGGCATCAGCCGGAAACAGAGAGTCCTCCGGACGGAGCCATGGCCGTATTCTGCCCTGCATGCCCACAGCCTGGAATCAACCTTCCCACAGACTGGAAAACTCTATACCCTCCGTATGTCCCTTATGAACTGTAACACTCACATATTAACATTCCGCATTGCAGAGATCAACTTATCCGGACATTTATTATGGACGGAAACTTTTCCGCAGAGCACATGCGTCATAAATCTGGGGAGAAGGATGTCGCACTATCAGCAGGAATGGCATTCATGGCCAATCCTGATTCCTACAGCGCTCATCTTCAGAGTGGAAAGGAAGTTGCCCAAGTATGTGGTGTCTTACATACTCGGACTCTAGCTAATGGCCTTATAGCCCAGCACATGTAACACCTACAGAGCCATTGAACAGGCAAACTCCAGTAGGGCTCACCTTGATGTCACAGGGATTGGTGCGAACTGCCTGCTGCCACGGGTTCTTTGTTCCAACCTCTGTGGTAGATTTCCAGAAAGGTGAAAGGTATGTACATTGTACACTCTCATAGAATCCGCATATCTGAGTCTGATGTATTGTCGACTCTAGGCAAATCAATATGGACTACAGCATATGCAAAGCTCTCTCATATAACATGGAAGACATTCCCGTGGCACTTGTCATGTATGACATCATGTGTCAATATAGAGTCCACTTTCAGGAGCGGGTCAAAAACAGTCCCAAACTCTCACTCCCCAGCTCGCTACAGCTCCGGATGGGGATTGGCCTGTTCCATATACATGGCCATCAGGACTCCTGCTTGCCCAGGTATTCTCCCAGCTACATTCAAGGAGCCAAGCAAGTCGATGGGGAAATAATTGAGACACTGTGGGCACCCCTGAACAATATCTCTCGTAGCCTCAGAGGGATGTCATTGGACCACAGGCAGGAGGTATTGGATGCGCACATCAATCACTCCAACTGGAAGAAGCTGGTTCGGATTGGTATGCATCCTCCATCCCCTCAATTAATACACCGCTTATATCACCTGTATGAAAGTGCCATCCCTACTGAAGCGGTGGAAGCGACTGAAATCCGGCTTGGATGCTAGTTCAAATGCATATGAGGCTCTCAATCAGCACTTCAAACACAAGTCTGAACAATGGCTTAAGGATGACGAGTGTGCTCAGCAAGACAGGCAGATATCCCCATCATCCATGGATATTTATGATACTGTGAAGGAGAAGGGTGTGTGGAATATACTAGTCATCATTCACCCATGGCTGACAACTGTTGCAAGCTCCGTCCCGTGCTACCATTCAGCAACAGCTTATTGAAGAGGAAAGTGGAGACCATTCCATCCATGGCGAGACATCTTGGATTTCATGTGGCCTGAAGATACAGGAGTTGCAGTACGTCCACAGTCTTCCTTTCTAGTCCACTAAATAATGAGATATCCAGACTTGCAATCCGCTATCAGCTCCGGACTCAGGGATCCAAGCTCACTATGGAAGATGCACACATTCTTGAGAACAAACGCAATCGCATACAGAAGCTTATTGATATGTTTGAGCACCAAGCAGATGCATTCCTCCCCCATCTTCGGGCAATAGATGATGCTCCGGTTTGGTCCTTGGGGGACTATGCCGAGTATGACAATGTGGATGATATAGATGACTCCGGCAATCCTGGCCCCGCCTCATCTGGTCGCTATCACAGACCTCATACCTCTACTGACTCTGGAATAGAAAGCCTCAATGCCGAGGACATTCCCCTCCTACTCCCATCATCACTTGGATGGGAGTGGTGCGCAAGCCACAGTGTTAAGACTCTTGCAATGAAAGAGGCTAAGCTACGCTATGCTCAGGCAAGCGATTCCATCCACAGGATTCGCCTTGCCTTAGGGTTCAAGTCTGCACTCTTCCGAACACAAGTGCGAGATGCCCGGACACAAAAGACGAAGACCCGTGCATGGACTGCTGTTCACAGTGTCGATAGCACGGTTCATGAGCACGCCCGAAACTACAGCGTGGCACGGGATGCATATCTCAAAGTTCAGGAAGCGTCCGGGTCATTCCCGGAATTGCCACCACTCCGCCTCACAGATCTTCGTGTCAGTACAGCCATCCTTGGAGCGGCACAGGTCGGACAACGCAATAAACAGCTTCCATGGATATGGAGCTTCGGGACCTCTGAAAGGCAGGATGGAACGTGGATGGATGAGTGTAGGTCAATTGCACAATGGATAATATCATGAATACTTACAGATTGAACAGTCAACCGAGTCCATTGGCTTCGCGCAAAAGCTCAGTTTGAGCGATGGAAAGAAGAGCAGCACAGTATTTATAATGAAGCCATCTGGATTCCAGCTTACTTTCATTCCAAGGCAGAGTGTTGGAAGGCCTGGATGGATATGGCAGCACAGGCACTGCTTCCTGGGCACGAGGCATACGCATCTCGTCAAGCACATGCATGGGAGGAGCTATCCAAGAGTTCCATCAAGGCACTCATACCAATCACATCTGCTTCATTAAAACATTGATAGATCATGTAAGAATATGTCCTAGTTCCGATCGAGTGCCATAACCTGTAGATCAATGATATCATTCAGCCTCTATATGTCTTGAATGAAAGTTGCCAATTGTCATTTTATGGGACGCTCAGTCTTCTGTATAAGATGGATGCTTATTCTTCCGTTGGAAATGGACTTCCATCCATCTGCTGTCGTCTCCGTCTTAGCGGATGCTGTGGCGTCCGTCTTTACTGATGTTGTTTGTGCCCGTCTTGACGGATGTTGTCGCGTCCGTCTTGACGGATGTTATCGCGTCCGTCTTGACGGATGTTATCGCGTCCGTCTTGACGGATGCTGCGTATGTCCGTCTTGACGGGTGTTTCTTGTGTCCGTCAAGACGGATGTTGTTTGTGCCTGTCTTAACGGATGTTACTGGCGTCCGTCTTGACGGATGTTGCTTGTGTCCGTCTTGACGGATGTTGAGGCATCCGTTTTGGCCACTGCACGGAACGTGAGGTACGCAGACCATGTGCGCATCGTTGCATCCGTCGCCGACTTTGTAATTCGGACTTTGGGTGGCGCTGTTGGGATCTCTATTGGACAGGCAATCTATACAAGTATTCTCAAGGGGAAGATTGATAGAATTCCTAACCTCAGCGGGTTCGATACCTTACCTGCAGCACTCGCTAAGAGTGTGGCCGCTACACGGAAGGCATATCTTCCGTGTTGGCCATTTCACGGAAGGTATATCTTCCGTGTAGTGTCCAGCTCAGACGCACTACACGGAAGGTGAATCGTCTGTGTTGGCCACTACACGGAAGGTGAGTCTTCCGTGTTGGCTACTGCACGGAAACTGAATCGTCCGTGCTGACCGCTATACGGAAGGCATATCGTCCGTGTGGTGTCCAACGCAGACGCACTACACGGGAGGTGAGTCTTCCATGTTAGACACTACACGGAAGGTGAATCGTCCGTGTTGGCCACTACACGGAAGATGAGTCTTCCATGTAGCATCTAACACGGAGGCACTACACGACCAGAATGAGCGATTGTTGAATGAAGCGTGTACAACTACACGGAAGGTGAGTCTTCCGTGTTGGCTACTTCATGGAAGGTGAATCGTCCGTGTTGGCCACTACATGGAAGGTATAGTTTCCGTGTTGTCCATTATGTGGAAGGTATATCTTCCGTGTAGTGTCCAATGCGGAAGCACTACATGGAATGTGAGTCTTCCATGTTAGCCACTACATGGAAGGTACATCTTCCATGTTTGCCACTACAAGGAAGGTACATCTCCATGTCCACTGTATAGATACACAGATGTCCATTATTCCGTGTTTATGGCAGGAATTGATGTTGTCTCTTCTGTTGTGTCCAGATAAAGCAGTCTCAAAGTAAATGTACTTCATCCAGGTGAAGTTACATCAGGATACTTTATCTGTACATGTTTCTATGTACATTCCAACATACATGTGAAGCCCTTTGATAAGTCCTCCTTTTTAATATTGCTCTGGAACAAAATACTCCGAACCGATGTCGGGTGGCCCATCAATTCCGGAAAAATATGGGGCATCGGCCGACGTCGGTTAGCCCATGAGTCATGAGGGGTTCTGCCCGTCGGGTGGCTCATCAATGATGGAATTGATGGCAGATCATTATGTGGAGTACAGAGGAATGCGTACCTGAGTGGAGAACCAAGAGGACAAGTTGGTTCTGCTCAGGATTGTAACGCCACCACAGGGGCGTTAGGTACGACGTGTACTGCGCTAAGTCAACGGGATCGGAAGAGCGCGAGCTGGCTTAAGGCTCAGTTCAGTGATGCACAAGTATCGCTCGGTTTCCCTGGAACCGAGGATAATAGTAGAGAAGCGGGGCTCAAGCGCAAAGGCGAGCGAAAGTGTGAACTCAAGCGCAAAGGCGAGTCGAAGGTCGTTCGTGAGGCTAAGACGATGTGGTATTACACAAGAAGTCAAGTCTACCGTTGAACGTGCTCGAAAGCGCGTGCGTGAGTAAACGTGGGCAGAGTGTGGAGGAGGGGGTAAGAGGAAAGCAGCCAGGAAGAAGGGAAAAGATAGTGGGAAATGTCCTTCGAGTGCCCGCGTTTGGGCCTGACTTCTGGGATTTTCACACTAAGAGTTTAAGGGGGGACAAGAGGCGACCGAGCGCTGAATATATTCAGCACAGAAGTAGATGTATTTATACAAAAGAACCTGTAGCTAAAGCTAAGGTAAAAAGGGAAAGGAAAAAGGGTAAGAAATGAAGTGTAGACAAAGGGCCGCATGGCCGAGGTGATCGAGATATGAACGAGCGGTTTCGGACTCAGCCCGAAGGCCGGCCTTACACCTCCTGGGGGGTCAAAATCTTGACCGTCCCCGGTCAAGCTACTTCTAAAGAAAAAAAAATAAATCGTGATTTCAGCGTCGAAAACAAAGAAAATGTGAGCTAAAACAGTAGTAGGAAAAGATCGTAACGTGTGTGAAGATTAAGTCACCGCGCGTCTTCGTCAAACGTTGCCGAGTCCTCGTGTGCCGGCTCTAACACGAACGCTCCACCTCCGGGGTCGAAAACGATGACATTGTCGAGTAGAACGAGAATAGGGTTATCGACGTGCGTGATGAAGTCGTTGCGTGTCTTCGGCATGCGCCTGGGAGCGTCTTCGTGTGCTGAGAGTAGTCTTGAACTTGAAGCTGGGCCTCCAGGGTCGAAAACGAGGCGTGGGGCGCGGGGCGTGTACTGTCCGGGTCGAAGATGTTGCGCGGAAATGTTGCATGGCTTGTATGTCTTGAAGGCGCCGTTCTGACTGCCGCCGAAGTCTTCTTTCTTGCTCCAGAACTTGCTCGCGAGGGTGGAAGTGGTCGCCGAAACGTTGAGTAGCGAGGACAGGATTGCCGTGGTGACGAGTGCGAGTGCGAAGCCGAAACGAGCAGGAGTACGTCGAAGCGAGCCTAAGGAGTGGAAGAGACCGGGACGAGGGGCGAGCGCCGGCGGCTTGATCGACGGGACTTCGTAGACTTGCGGGGATTTCCATCCGAGTCGAGGGATTGACGAGGCAAAGGAAGGTGTAACTTCGGGAATGGAAGAAGCCGAGCCGATCAATGTGACTCCGGGAGGTCGTTGCGATGGCGTCAAATGGGACGAAATGGGAACAGTCATCAATCCGAGTGGCGCGGGCAGGATGGGAAAGGGTTCGTGTAGCGACGACATGGACTCGAACATCTCCAGTGAACTCAGCGGCACGATTTCGACAGTAGACGAAGGGGTAGGGAAAAACTCAAGCTCGAGATCGCCAAGCACGAGAGGAGGTGGCGACGCCGATGACAAATCGCTAGACGCAGAGAGGTCGGGGGGTAAGTCAAACTTCGAGGGCGATAGTGTAAGATTCGCAGGGAGGTCACAAAGACGCAGAGACAGGCCTGGGGGCGAAGACGAATGGTGAGGGAGCGATAACCTGAGCGCGTGTAGGGATGGATCGAGCTTCGAGACTGGAATTTCAGACACCGACGCGGGCTCGGACTCGTGCTGACAATGTGTTGCCGATGTCACCGGGGAGGGTAGGAACGTGGACGATGTCGGAGACAAAGAAGGGAGCATGGACGCGAAGGCAGACATCACAGGTCGGATACTAGACGTAGACGCGGCCTCGTGCTCGGACTCGGGCTGATTGTTCATTTCCGATCGCATACTGACAGGAGGGTGCAGGAACGTGGGTGAAACCGAAGACGGAGAAGGGGGTGTGGACGACAACGTGGGTGCGGGCTCGGGCTGATCGACCGTTGCCGAGGGCAGGTACTCGAAATCAGACGTCAGGATGGAAAGTGGTACAGGCGTGGTCGAAGGCGAGGGGAATGTGGACAAGATCTCGGGGAGTTCATTGGCAGCCGAATGTGCGAGCGAGTGAGAACGTAAACGCGACAGGGTAGGAGACGCCGATGGGAGGAACGTGGACGAAATTGAAGACGACGGAGGCGTGGACGCGAGAATGGGGTCGTTGTCAGTAGCCGAACGTGCGAGCGAGGAAGCATGGGACGGGGTAGGAAATGCCAAGGGGAGCAACGTGGACGAAACCGAGGGAGGCGTGGACGCAAAAACGGGGTCGCTGTCAGTAGCCGAATGCACGAGTGTCGAAATATGGGACAGAGGAGAATCCGAGGGGGGCAACGTGTACGCGGGCTCGGGCTGATCGAGCGTCACCGAATGCACTAGTCCATGCTGGGACTCCAAAGCCGAGGGCGAAGACGAAGAAGGGAGCTGTGGATCTGGCGTCGAGTGCGAAGGCAGGGGGAAGTCGTTGGGAGTAGTGGTTGTCTCAGCGTTCGAGGCGATGGCGCACATCACTGCTCGGAAACTGTAGGCATCCCGAGGAATGGGCTCAACGACGGGCTGCTCGCGTCTAACGATCGGGGGCTTGAACTGTTTCGCATGCGACCAGGGCGACGGGAAGTAATCGTCGTATGCAAACGCTGCACGCGCGCAACCGAAAACGTCTTCGAAGTGGAAAGGAATGTCGGGCGGCTGGAAAGGGTTCTTGCCAAGAAGACGGGGCTGAAGGACTTCGCGATCCAGGGGGTGAAATCCATACCAAAACGCTGCGTCTCGTTCTTCTTCGGACAGGTGACCGGTATGAACCAATGGAGCACTGTAGCGCAAGAACTGTCTGTAGTATTGTAGCACGTCGTCCTCACAGTCCATTCGTGCTCTGGAGGAGTCTTGGACATAGTTCAGTAACCTTTGCCTCATAACCTGGGGACGTGGGGTGGTACTGCCGAAGACGTTGATGAGGGATTGCCGAAACCGAGGCCAGTTGTGTGAACGAAATCCGTCAAGCGATCTCCAGAAGTCGCGCAACGAGGGGACTACATAGCGGATGAGCACATCGACTCGCTGCGCATCCGTCAGTGCGCAGTCGTATGCTAGGCCTTCGTATTCCTCCAAAAAGTCTTCGAGCGTGTCTGTGCATCCCGAAAAGTAAGGTGCGAACTTCGAGCGAGGTGATGGCATCGCTGCTGGTCCGATGCGTGGCGCGTACGGGTCATCGTCTTCGTCGTCGTAATACATCCCGGTGGTGCGTGTGGTAGTCGGTGAACAGAAAAGTAAGATGGGCGATGCGGGTGCAGAATCGAGGTCGACGACAAGAGTACCAGGACTGGGGAGAACGCGCGAGTTCGGAGACTGGAATGGAAGGGTGATCGAAGCAGATGGAACGAAATCGAAGAGGGTCGAAAGGGATCGAAGGGAGAAAACAGAGGAACAACGAAGTGGAGTGTAAGCTAAAAGTGAAGAGAGAAGGGGGGACGAGGATCGAACGGGAGGATGATATGGATGGGAGGAGATTGGAAACAACTAGATCTTGATGACGATAACGAGGTGGGGTATGGGCTGGAGTCGAGCGAGCTTCACAGACCGAGGGAGACCAATTGGCATTGTGTTGGCCACCAGAGGCGACCGAAAGAAAAGAGAAGGTTGTTGAGGCTGCTTGGTTGTAGGATTGGTCACCAAAGGCGACCGCGAGATGGAAAGGTTGTAGGTGATTGGAGGGAGAGATGAACCACTTAACTCTGCCTCACTGGGGCAGCCAGGTGAACGTGCTCGAAAGCGCGTGCGTGAGTAAACGTGGGCAGAGTGTGGAGGAGGGGGTAAGAGGAAAGCAGCCAGGAAGAAGGGAAAAGATAGTGGGAAATGTCCTTCGAGTGCCCGCGTTTGGGCCTGACTTCCGGGATTTTCACACTAAGAGTTTAAGGGGGGACAAGAGGCGACCGAGCGCTGAATATATTCAGCACAGAAGTAGATGTATTTATACAAAAGAACCTGTAGCTAAAGCTAAGGTAAAAAGGGAAAGGAAAAAGGGTAAGAAATGAAGTGTAGACAAAGGGCCGCATGGCCGAGGTGATCGAGATATGAACGAGCGGTTTCGGACTCAGCCCGAAGGCCGGCCTTACACCGTACAAGCTAGGTAGGGCGTGACTTATACACATAATGTTCTGCCATGACTTTCATAACTGATGAGCCACCCGACGGACAGAACTCCTCAGGACTCATGGGCCAACCGACGTCGGCCGATGCACAAGATTCTTCCAGAGTTCATGGGCCACCCGACGTCGGTTCAGGGATTTTTCTCGGAGGCAATATTTCAAAGTAGGAAATGTAAAGGACTTCACATGTATATGTACATGGTAATGTGCACAAATCCAGTTTCCTGAAGTATATTACCCTGGATGAAGTAATTATACATTGAGATTACTTGATCTAGCCACAGCTGAAGAGACAACATTGATTTCCTTTATATACATGGAACAATCAACATCCATGGCCTTTCCTGAACAGCTTGTGAGTTTTCCAGAATGGAAGAATCTTTCATGTCATGATTGGAAATGGAAGGCTGAACCTTCCATCAAACACACGGAAGAATAAACTTCCGTGAGGCATTGAGACACGGGAAGTTAATTCAACTCCCGTGAGGCTTCAACACGGGAAGTTGATTCAACTCCCGTGAGGCTTCGACACGGGAAGTTGATTCAACTCCTGTGAGGCCTCGACACACTTCCGTGAGGCTTAAAAACATGGAATGTTGATTCACCTCCCGTGAAGCTTCGAGACACGGAAGGTTGGCTAAACTCCCGTGAGGCTTCGACACGGGAGGTTGATTCAACTCCCGTGAGGCTTCGACACGAGAAGTTGATTCAACTCCCGTGAGGTTTCAAGACGGGAAGTTGATCGAACTCCCGTGAGCTTCAACACCGGACGTTGACACACCTCCCATGATGTTTCAACACGGGAGGTTGGTTCAACTCCCGTGAGGCGTCGACACAGGAAGTTGATTCCGTGAGGGCGTTGACACGGGAGGTTGACACAACTCCTGTGAGGTTTCGACACGGGAAGTTGATTGAACTCCCGTGAGGCGTCGACGCCGGATGTTGACACACCTCCCGTGACGTTTCAACATGGGAGGTTGGTTCAACTCCCGTGAGGCTTTGACACGGGAAGTTGAGACACCTCCTGCGACGGCCTCGACACGGGAGGTTGACACAACTCCCGTGAGGTTTTGACATGGGAAGTTGATTGAACTCCCATGAGGCTTCGATGCTGGACGTTGCCACACCTCCCGTGACATTTTGACATGGGAAGTTGGTTCAACTCCCGTGAGGCTTTGACACGGGAAGTTGATTCAACTCCAGTGAGGGCCCTGACACCGGAGGTTGACACAACTCCCGTTAGGTTTTGACATAGGACGTTGGTTCAACTCCTGTTAGGCTTCGACATGACCTCCCGCGATGTGTGGTGATACGGAGAGAATGAGCCTTCTGTGTGGCATCCACACACGGAAGATTCAACTTCTTTCCGCGAAGCATCAAGGCATGGGAGGTATAATCTTCCGCGAGGCGTGGAAACACGGAAAGAGAGAGTACTCTTTCCGTGAGGCATCCATACATGGAGGATTCAACTTCCTTCTGTGAAGCATCGAGATACAGAAGGTTAACATACTAACCAACATCTATGGATGTTCTCAATGAAATCGCTTCTGTGAACAAGTATCTTTGAAAATGTCAATTTGCAATGTCCATTCAAGTACTATATGAAGCATGAACAGAGTGATATTACAATCTACGGAACTCTATCATGACCAGGATACATCTTTATATGACCTCTAAGTGCTTTAATGAAGTAGATGTGATATTTTTTAGTGACTTCATCGAACTCCTAGAAAGCTCTTCCCATGCATGTGCCTGGCGGGATGCATATGCTTTGTGGCCAGGAAGCTGAGCCTGTGCTGCATCATCCATCCAGGCCTTCCAACACTCCGCCTTTGAATGAAAGTAAGCTGGAATCCAAACCGCCTCATTATGAATACTGTGCTGTTCTTCTTTCCATCGTTCAAACTGAGCCTTTGCACGAAGCCAATGGACTCGGTTGACTGTTTAATCCATAAGCATTCCTCATATGGTCCAATTTGTAGGTAGACCTACACTCATCCGTCCAAGTTCCATCCTGCTTTTCAGACGTCCCAAAGCTCCATATCCATGGAAGTTGCTTATTACGTTGTCCAACCTGTGCTGCTCCAAGGATAGCTGTACTGACACGGAGATGTGTAGGCTGGAGTGGTGGTAACTCTGGAACGTCTCCAGAGGCTTCCTGGACTTTGAGATATGCATCCCGTGCCATGGAATAGTTCCGGGCATGCTCATGAACTGTGCTGTCAACGCTGTGAACTGCAGTCCATGCACAGGTCTTAGTCTTCTGTGTACGGGCATCTCGCACTTGTGTTCGGAAGAGTGCAGACTTGAACCCTAAGGCAAGGCGAATCCTGTGGATGCAGTCATTAGCCTGAGCGTAGCGTAACTTGGCTTCCTTCATCGCAAGGGACTTGACACCATGGCTTGAACACCACTCCCATCCTAAGGATGATGGAAGAAGGAGGGGAATGTCTTCAGCATTGGGGCTTTCCATTCCAGAGCCATCTGAGGTCTGGGTTCTATGATAATGGCTGGACGTTGCAAGGCCTGGATTACCGGAGTCATCTATGTCATCCACATTATCATACTCAGCATAGTCCCCCACAGACCATACCCGCATGTCATCTGTAGCCCGATGATGGAGGAGGAAGGCATCTGCCTGGCGCTCGAACATTTCAATCAGTTTTTGTATGCGATTGCGCTTGTTCTCAAGAATGTGTGCCTCTTCCATAGTGAGCTTGGATCCCTGACTCCGGAGCTGATAGCGGATTGCAAGTCTAGATATGTCATTATTTAATGGATCAGAAAAGACTCCCGTGGACGTACTGCAGCTCTTGTATCTTGAGGCCACATGAAATCCAAGATGTCTCACCATGAATGGAATAGTCTCTACTCTCTTCCTCAATTAGCTGTTGCTGGATAGTAGCACGGGATGGGGCTTGGAAGGTTTATCAGTCACGGGTAGATAATGTCGGGACTATGCCACACACCCTTTTCCTTCACAGTATCGTAGATGTCCATGGAAGATGGTGAAATCTGTCTGTCCCGTTGAGAAGCCTCCTCATCCTTGAGCCATTAGGGTCTTTCAAAGTTCCCATTATTCGCCCCATTATTGTACTTCATTATTTCGAAAATCAGGAGATAAAAATGGGTTGAGTAATGGGATTTTTCGTGTTCAGGACGGATTTTGCTCCTTTTTTACTTAATACCATTATTCCCGTTCCATGAAGGAAGTGATCGGAGTTTCATTTTACAGCGGGGTATTGCGGGTACGCAGCTTGCCGGACTGGATGTTGCAGCAATGTCGTCGTTGACGCGTTGACGTTGCAGCAACGATACAACGACATCCAACATCGTTAAGCTAAGTTCTCTCTTCTTTTTCACTAACCTATAACTAACTACGATTTCTTTTTTTTCTCCTTTCTAGGTTTCAAACGGGTGGCCTCCACCTCGCCGCGCGCAAACCCGGAGCTGCCACCTCCACCTGGGACTGACACGGTGTGCGAGCCCCGCTGTGCGGCTACGACGCCGACTCGGCACGGCGACGCTACAATACCGACATGGCGTGGCGAGGACACCAACACAGCGCGGCGAGGCCACGACATCGACACGGCGTCCCAGCGCTACGGCACTACTGCGAGGCTACGACATTGACCCGGCGCAGCAAGGCTACGACGTCAACATGACGCTGCAACGCTACGACACCGACATGGTGCAGCGAGGCCACGACACCAACTCGGCGTGGCGAGGCCATGACACCGCTGCGACGTTACAACACCAACACGGCGCAGCAACACCGCAACACCGACATGGTGCTGCGAGGCCACGACACCGACACCATGCCTCGGCACTATGACACCGACTCGGCACCGTGACACCGACACCAACGCTAGCGAAGTCAACGGGTTCAAAGAGGCATAGGGAGGGGCCTTCATACTCTACAAGTAGTACAATGACTGTATTAAATATGGGATCCGAACAAAACAAAAAAAAGACTATGTACTAGGTACTTTGAAGTGCACGGGTCACAAGGGCCAAGTTCAGAGCATTCGCGAAGGCGAGAGCGGGAGCTGGGACTGACTTCTGGGATCAGCACGCAGAGTTAGAGGGGAAAACAATGGCGACCGGGCGCTGTCTATTCAGTAAGGGTTAAGAGGGTTTATACAGAGAATCATTAGCTACCCCAGACAAGTAAGTAGGTGTAAGAAAGATAGGGGAAGCGAACAACGAAACGAGGAGACGATCGAGTCAGACAAACGGTAAGGTACGAATGGGCGAGACGATACAAAGGTGCCAGTGACATGAAAATGATGAAAGGGATGATAGATCTGGGGACGAGGCAGTGAGAATAAGCGTAGTGAGCTTGATATCTTCAAAGAGAGATGGGCGGTGCAACGGAGACGGGGTGTCGAGGGACAAAGACAGCACGAGGCGCGAGGACGCGTGGTCAGGCTATGACGGGCTGGGGAGCCTCTTGCAAGGCGAATATGGGCAGCAGCAGCCCATGGCGGTAGAGATAGAACGACGAAGGTAAGACAGATGGAAGTGACAAGGCGGAGATCGAAAAGGTGCCACCCTGCCGAAAGGATCCCGAAGCGTCAGGGAGCAAAAATTAAGGCATTAAGTGTCCATTAACGAGTTTTTTGGGGGGGGGTGGTTTCAAAGTTGACCATTATTGGTCAATTATTTATTTCATTATTTCTCACATTAACCCGAAAATGGCGCTAAATTGTGGATTAATGGTGGCTTAATGGGTCCAATAATGGACCGAATTAATGGTACTTTGAAAGACCCTATTGTTTGGATTTATGCTTGAAGTGCCAATTGAGTGCCTGATATGCTTTCGCACTAGCATCCAAGCCGGACTCCAGTCGCTTCCACCGCTTAAGTAGCGATGGAACTTTCACACATAGGACACATGAGTGTTTCATTATAACAGGGAATGAACAATACATACCAATTCGAACCAGCTTCTTCCAGTTGGAGTGATTGATGTGGGCATCCAGTACCTCCTGCCTGTGGTCCAAGGACATCCCTCGGAGGCTGCGAGAGATATTATTCAGTGGTGCCCACAGTGTCTCGATTATTTCTCCATCAACCTGCTTTGCTCCTGGAATATAGCTGGGAGAGAACCTGGGAAGGCAGGAATCCTGATGGCCATGGATATGGAATAGGCCAATTCCCATCCGGAGTTCCAGCGAGCTAGGGAGTGAGAGTTCCGGACTGTTTTTCACCCTCTCCTGGAAGTGGACTCTGTACTGACACATGATGTCATACATGATGAGTGCTACAGGGATGTCTTCCATGTTATATGACAGTGCCTTGCATATGCTGTAGTCCATATTGATTTGCCTAGAAGCAATGATACATCACTTCCGGATGTAGAGATTATACAGAACATGCATACCTCTCTCCTTTCTGAAAGTCCACCACAGATGTAGGAACGAAGAACCCATGACAGCAGGCAGTTGCACCAATACCTGTGACATCCAGGTGTGCCCTACTTGAATTTGCCTGTTCAATGGCTCTATACGTATTACATGTACTAGGCTATAATGTCATGAGCTAGCATGGTCCAAGTATGGATAAGACCACATACCTGAGCTATTTCTTGTCCGCTCTGAAGATGGGCTTTGTAGGAATCAGGATTTGCCATGAATGCCATTCCTGCTGATAGTGTGACATCCCTCTCCCCAGATCTATGCCACATGTGCTCTGCAGAAAAGTTTCCGTCCATGATAAATGTCCGGATAAGCTGGTTTCTTCAATTAGAAGCATGAGTATGTGCGAAATCTAGTTCATAAGTGACATACGGAGGGTATAGTGTCTTCCAGTCCTTTGGAAGGTTTATTCCAGGCTGTGGGCATGCCGGACAAAATATGGCCATGGCTCCATCTGGAGATCTCTCTCCTTCCGGCTGATGTCCAAGTCCACTTTCCATTCTACTCCTAAGGTCACGCCACTGGCGTGATGCCCTCAGAAGTTGTTTGTAACGGTTCTGCAATGTATTAGATTTGGTGTGTGTGTATGAGTGAGACATACTTGGACATTGTTAGGAAACATCTTGCTTGTCATGCTTTGCAGCTTTGAATAATACTGCTGGGCCATGGTCTTGCACTCCAGGTTGTCTGTGATGAAGTCCTCCAACACTGAGAATGTGAACAATGTTTCTATTTGCTTGAATGTAGATGGAAATAGCCCAGCTCGGAGAAGCTGTTCACCCGTGTTATCTAGGCCTGAGCAGACGCAGAATACTATCTCCATGTCAAAGATGCCACGCCTATCAACCACAGTGAACAGTGGATTTCCAGAATCTGCTGTGCGCACTCGGCTAGAATCGCCGTCATTGGACCAGAGAGACATGTCTATGGGGTCGAAGAGTCTGTCAGAGATGTCTGGATTAATGGATAGACCCTCTGGCTGTGGCGTCTCGCGGGGTGTGGGGAGTTGACCAGCATTATCTGGAGATTCTAGGACCTCCGAAACAGACGTGAGTGATGCTGAGCGGGCATGGCTCTGCCAGTGCCCAGCATGTCCTTTCCTAATGGTGGAGGTCGCCTGTGCAGCTCTTATTCCCTGAAATAATGTGAGCAACACAAAACGAAACATTGCGAGATCAAATGTGCCCATACCTCAACTGTCTGAGGACATGGTGCACCACCATGCCCTATGCACAAGGCATATCCAAGGGAGTGCAGGGTTACTGGGGTGTAGTGGGCTGCATTCCATCGTAGTGGTTGGTGAAATGGAAAGTTCCTGTGAGCCTCGAGACAACATTCCTTACAAAACAGAAGTGGTCCAAAGCAATCAGGACACTTTAGTTCGGGTGTCTTGTTGCATATGGAACACTTGTCAGATCTTCCGTGGCCTTCCATCTCTAATAGAACATGGAGATATCTATTCCTGAGTTCAGTCCACTGTTGCATTGGAGTCTATATCTGATCAGGATGGCCACATGATGATGTGGGTGAAATGTGAAACATACATGAGCATGTCGGGTGGCATGTGAGCCAGGCTGTGGCTGACCATACTCTTCAGCTTGCTCTTCGGTATCATTGAGGGAGTACTGCTGCTCATCCATGTATGGACCTATCTGCAGGTCTCCACGGGTGGGGATAGACCTCCCGGATACTTTGGCATTCTCAGCTTGAGCTTGAGGTTGTGTGTTCTTCTTGTGCGACCGTGAGGGCTGTCCAGACTTCTCTTTCTGTGGGCGGACAACGGGAACAACCTTTTCTGTTGTCCGGATTGTACCACACCTAGTTTTGGTGTGCTTGATTACAACCTCCTCGATGCCTTCAACAATGTCTGGAATGATAACATCACGAGTGCGAGGCATTCTGTGTCTAGGAATGAATAGGAGATGTGTACAGAGACCTTGACAGAGACAACGAAGCTGAGTGCCCATATGGTGTCTTAAATACTCTGTGTGCCCATCCACATTGCATATCTGAAGGCATACATATTGGATCTCCCATGTAATGTGGACTAGCCGGAGTTCTACAAAATCCGGGTAATGCAAACTGGATAGAATGAGTGTCATGCAACTCGGATATTATCAGATGTGGGTCATTGCATTATGATTTACCAAAGCTACCAATTGCGGTACCTTTTACCCCAATTTCACCATCACTACGGCGCCCCTCTACCTCTAAGATACCTGATTCATGGAGACCTGAAAAGGCACCTGAACCCTGGTCATTTCTGGAATGGTGTACAGAGGCATATTTCCGGTTCTGGATGTTGTAAAGTGCCCTTGCCAGTGTAGATATGTTTTCAAAGTTGGTATACAGGCTTTGGGACTCTGCCATATGCCTCTCAAGCTGTGCAACACATGAGATGTCTGAGTATCCTGAGTGTGGTAGAGGATGCACCATGTCCAAGGAACGATCAAGTGCCTCCGCTTCCTCAGCCTCCGCTTCCTCAGCCTCCACTTCCTCAGCCACCGCTTCCTCAGTCTCCGCTTCCTCAGCCTCCACTTCCTCATCTGTGTCTGTACCATTGCATATGATGTCATCTCCATTATCCGATCCATACATGTCATCTTCGTCAAAGGACTCCAGACCAGATGATGTATCGTCTCCATTATCCGATTCATTGAAGGATTCCAGACTGGACGATGCGTCATCTTCTATGTCCGAAAGCTCAGTATCGGTATGATGGAGATCTGCTGTAGGCACATTAAGATCTTTCGTTCGGGAAACGTTCTTGATGTTGGACATGCGATGTTCCATGTGGGGTGAGGTAGCAGGCAAAGCTGGGGGTAATGCGGTAGATTCCACTTTTGTACACACAGTAGCCTATGTGACAATGCGCCCCACATGCCTCTAAATGCGAAACGGTCAGACATTCTGATCATTTCATATCGACTTTCATGTGCCAAATCCACAATTCGAAGCACGTCATGCAAACAGACTCGTAGGCGTCTTATCAGATATTGATCAAGTTTCACCTGTCGAACAGTCTGAACCGAACCTGCACAGTGCTGCATTTCGGAACGCTTGACCCAGCTGACTCACATCTTCCGCTGCGCTCGCTCACAGTGGCCCAGGAGACTTCGCACTTATGACCTTTCCATTCTTCTGTTAAGTTGTGCTTTCCGTTTTATACCTTTATCATTATTTCCAGGTCATTCTTGTCTCAAGCGCAATCAGTTTCATCTCAGACTCCTAGGGGCTCGTGCACCCCATCCCCATGCATTTTTGGCCTCACGTTTCATCGCTCTCATCTGTCTCTCTTTTCGGACACTCGTCACCTGACCAGCAATATCAATCTGGATAGCACCTATGCTACCCGACTTCAGGATTCCAGAACTTGTCGAGGCTTTGCACGTGGCCCATTACGGAACATTCGTAACCTTCCGGTGGCCCATTACGGAATATCCGTATCCTTCCGGTGGGACTTACACAAGCGCAGGATGAACGGATAAGTGTCCCAATGAGTACGGTGCATAGGTCTCCACATATAGCGTATTGTACATGGTACGCTACGAGACGGAAGTAAAGAAAAACGAATATCCTAGTTCATTTGCGGCTGCGTGATGACTGCCGTGACCCAGCCCTCGACTGTGCGTTGCTGGTCGCCCCGCTATGTGGAATGCGGCTTCGGAGGCCCTGGCGGGATGCTACAAAGGTGGCATATATGTATTACGCATCCAATGGATTTGCCTGCATGACAGACAACTTACCTCCAGCCTGAACGAGATCAGATGGAAGTTCGGAGGAACCAGACACGCCTGAAGCCTGGAGGGTCATGCAACCAAGCCCCATGCTAGAGACGGTTGAGGGCGCGCTGGCCACAGAGGATGCACTGGGCGTGGCAGGCCGATCTTCCGCGAAGAGTGGAACAGGAGGCTTGCGGAGATGCAGAGTCGAGAGGTTGACATTATCTTGACCCTGGCTGCACATGGCGCGTATCATGGTGTCCATGTTGTGCATGAAGTCATACATGGCTGTGTTATGCACTGCCTGTAATCTGGCTAGGTTGTCAATCCTTTCAATGGCTTCTTCTTCGGGATCGTCAGTGCAACACAGAGATATTGATATACAGAACGCACGGATCGTGTTTTTCTTCTTTGCATCCAGCATTGCCTGCGCCACGGCCGATATTGGGTCACACTTTACCCTCCTTTTCGTACACCACCTACATGCCAATGCGAGTCCTTTCTTCGCGGGTTTCTGGGGCTTGCACTTCCGACCATATATTTTTCAAGGGCCACAAGCGCCCTATACCGTGTCGTGAGTACAGAAATACGAACTGGACAATCAATAGCATACCGGGTCAGTTGGACCATCTTCCAATTCTGAGGCAGAATCGTCAATGACACTTGCACGCTGCTTAGCCTTCTTGCGTGGGCCAGGCGGCGGGTTCTCATCGCCGGAACTTGTATCAAGGACCCCGGCAACGCGACATCACGCTGCGGGTTTCACAGGTGCGAGCGCGGAAGGAGGAGGTCTCACAGGCAACGGTTTCGTGGGCACAGGTCCTTCGGCCTCGGCCTCTGGGGAAGACACACCAATCGCATTTGTAGAAGTAACCTTGCGTCGTCGAGTGGATACATGGCGCGCTTGTGTTGGTGATTGAACTGCCGGATGCTTTTTGGCCTTCTTCGACTTCCCAGGAGTCTCGCCTTCATCTTCATCTCCCATCTCAACGTCTTCGTCCACTGTCGGGGCTTCAGGAGCGGGTGCAGAAACGGGTTCCGTGATGCTACCGGAGTTAGTCTCAACACGGAATGGATCGGGTTGCTGTCCAGCTGAAAGGTCTAATGATCAATCCTGCATGTCAGGCGGCAGTCGACAACGATACATACCTATGATATCTTCCACGTGTTTAGCTGGAAGCCACCACCGATAATCGGCGTCCTGAAGACCAATAAGCGTATCAAGGGCCTTCATATGGAGTTGGATGTTCCATGACGGGTGCTCCATGGCACCTTCATCGCACAACTTGAAAACCTCTTCGAGGTGGAGGACAGTGACATCCGGATCCCTGTCATCATCTTTAGCACTGTCCCACTCGTCGCCAATGTGCATGATGACTGGATGGATGCGTGGCTTATGGTCTAGATTATCATACTTCATGAATACCTTGTCAATATCGTCCTGTGTAGCAGAACATCTAGTTAGTGTCCGTTGCAATATATTGAGACCCATTGGCACATACCAACTCATCGCTGATACATTTCCTGTACCATATGTCCTCCACAGTATCGAGATTTGTCTCCCTATACCGGAGCGCGGTGACAAGCCGAATTGCAATGTCCATTAGTGCCTTCTCATCGTCTGTCAGTTTGTCCACAAATGTCCTGCGTGTTGGAGGCATAGTGATATCGATAAACGTCTACGACCGTGCGAGCGGCGTTTTTGAGGGTTCTACAGTTTTCCGTAGCCCGTGGGAAGCGGCTGATAGCCTCCATCATGTGACAGAAATCTGCCACCTGAATGGAACATGATGGAATCCCATGGAATCAAAATGTGCCCTTCATGGGCCATGTGACCATTCAGATCTTATTCAGAGTTTGCGCTATTGATAATGATGTCTCAATGCGGAAGACGATCAGATCTCCCAGGTCCTGGATTCCAGAGTTGAGACCCAAAGAAGTCTGTGTCATCATGACATCATATATTTGAAAGGGAAATGTATCTGATGTGTGAATCGTTCATCGCCTGAAACTGCAAGTTGCATTCAGGTCTGTCCTTATTTGGCAAGATACTCCCAGAATATTATGATGAAAGTGGGACTTCCAAGTCAGTTTGCATATGCTGGAAAGATGCCCCCACGCCACCTCATCTCCCATGCACCATCCGGACGGCCTTCCACGACAGGAACACCTTCCGGTACACCACCGCTCTCTGCGGCATCCCCACTGAACCCTCCATCAGAGTCTGGACAGCCAACGCCATCTGTAACAGAAGAAGTGCAACCCCGTCGGTACCGTTTTCTCAAGAAGCGCACACCTGCTCCTGATATGCCCCCACCTCCTGTGCCTATGCCCCCACCGTCTGCATTGCCTGCGCCACCGGTAAGGCGACCCTTTCCCCTCTATCGACAGTTCTAATTGGCTACAGAGCACTGTGAGTGCGCCGGCAGCAGTAAGCGCAGTGCACATTGAGGTCATTCCTCCTCAACCACCTGATGATGCCCGTAGCACGTTCCTCCATAAGCGTAAGTCTGCGCTTAAGCAATATGAACCGCAGGTAATCACACCAGAGGTAGCACCTTCTCCAGAGCGGTCGCGTGAAGCCACAGATGCTGAGATGACACCCATTCTGGACAAGGCTCGGGAAGCCGAAAGCCCAGAGGAGGCATGGGCGGTTTCATATACTGAGGGCACACCCATTCTTCGCGATGAGCGAATTCCCGAAGCACCTGGCGTGGTAGCCATTCCTATCAAGTTACAGGACACCGCAGATTCCGAAATAGCACCTATTCCTGACAACTCACAGGAGACTGCAGCGTCCACAGCACTCATTCTTGGTCAGTCACTGGAAGTAGTACTCGTTTCCAATGAGTCACAGGATACGACGGCTCCTGAGGCATCACATGTTCCTGGCGAGTCGCAGGCCACCGCAGTTCCAGGATCGTCATGTATTCCCAATGAGTCGCGGGAAACCACAGTTCCTGAGGCGCCGGATGTTCCCGGCGAGTCGTGGGACACCACAGCTCCAGGGCTGTCGCACGTTCCCGATGAGCCACGGGAAACCACAGCTTCCGTGGTGGCGAACGTGCCTGGCGAGACATGGGACACTACAGCACTCGATGCTGCGCACGTTCCTGACGAACCTCAGGTAGTGGAGGGCTCAGACGGTGAGGACAAGATGGACACTGAATCCGCTTCGCAAGATGAGCAAGTTGTTGGTGCTGCTGAGAACAACCTTCTCCCTAGATATGTAAGTACCTTCTGTATTTCTCAGCGAAGGCAGAAAAGTGATGCTATCGCACCTCACCAGACCGCTAGAATGCCATATCCCGATAACCTCCAATCTGGGCGACACTTCCCTGCTGGCTACCGCGGGCTGCTTGGGCTTGACCCATCCGACCACACTGGGGACCTTATAGAGCGATGCACGTTCCTTATGGGCCTTGTACTCGACCTCCATGCGGATCTTTCATATATCAGGGATGGGCTTGATAAGATGAAGCAGGCGGAGCAGCGGATGAAGTAGTGACAGTCATCTTTGTACCAATAGTAGTACTCAAAACACTAGCATTGAAGTTAGACGTAACTGTGAATGTTTCAGGCCGACGGGTGGATGCGCGACACACCCCGAGAATACTGTGTACCATGTATTCCATGGGGGCGATGTCGTCCGTCCGAGGACACTTATCTATCATCCGATGGAACATGCTTGTAACTGCGAATGTTTCAGGCTGACGGGTGGATGCGCAACACACCCCGAGAATACTGTGTACCATGTATTCCATGGGGGCGATGTCGTCCATCCGAGGACACTTGTCTATCATCCGATGGAACATGCTTGTAACTGCGAATGTTTCAGGCTGACGGGTGGATGCGCGACACACCCCGAGAATACTGTGTACCATGTATTCCATGGGGGCGATGTCGTCCGTCCGAGGACACTTGTCTATCATCCGATGGAACATGCTTGTAACTGCGAATGTTTCAGGCTGACGGGTGGACGCGCGAATCATCCCAAGAATCATGTGTACTATGTATGTCATGGGAGCGCTGTCGCCCTGTGTCGTCCATCTGAGGACACTTGTCTATCATCCAACGAAACATGTTAGTCATCAGAAAATGCATGGCGTTTGCGAAACATGTAGGGCATCCGCGGGAGTGTGTATTGCGTCCGCGGAAACACATCAGTCATCCATGGGGACGGATGTATCATCTCTTTACATGCTCATTTCCAGTATGCGTCAGATGACAGGAGAATCATCTCCCAGCTATATCTGTAGATGCATACGTCCTCTGTAGGCTAAAACAAAGCACAAAACTCTGAATACAATTCAGTAGTTCCATGTCCGTCCCACATGACAGATATATTGTCTCAGATTGACACACCTGACTACATCTCTCATATCACCTGGTGATCCTTCCAGATCGTAAATCTGAAATACTGTACCACCCATAAGTGTATTTAAACTTCATCATGTGTAGTATGATTTCACAAATATCACACTTGTTGACCACATATTTCTACCACCTCCTACCATCTTCGCTATGCAATCCAAGTCTGATCACCCTTCCAAGCACTCATCTGGGGAATCCGAGGTTTTTGTTCCATCCACCCGCGCTCTAGGCGACAGGTTTTCCGTCACTCCTCAGGATGCCAGCATTCTGAAGCGATATGTGGAAGAGTTTCAGAAGGCTGACACAGAGACACAGAAGACAATCCTTGAGAAGGCCATGGGGGAGCTATATGCTACTCGGCCCCAAAATGCCACATTTGATAAGAAGGAGGCAAAACGGGTGCGCACATTGAGAATCCATCCATGCCAGGGTTCACTGACATATATTACTTTCAGAAAATAAGGACGTGGTTTTACAATCACTACTCTCGTCCTCATCGTCAACTTATCAAGTTTACTCGGAAGTGGTCAGCTCGAAATGCATTCTACCATGAGAACAAAGAAGAGGTTATGGAACTTGCAAAGAAGATGTCCGGCGGTATTCCTGGTTCTCAAGCATTCCTGGGAGCCCTGCAAGATGCAACGACCTCGCTATGGAGGAAGCTATCTAGTGAAGGACAAGAGCCATATGTGGAAATAGCGAAGGAATGGTCAGAAGACAAACCCCCAAGGGATGTCCAAGCCAAGTAAGTAGTAACGACCATGGTAATCTACCCCACTGATGTACCTGTTTAGAATGGCCCAGGCAGCATTTCGTGGCCGGATAGTTAGGGACTTCCAAACTCAGCTATTCAAGACGTGTGGAATGCGGTCAATTGTTCTAGTGGCTTATGCAGATAAAGATGGAAAACCAAGAGCTGCAATGTAAGTCTACCCAGTCGAGACTCTGTTCCATACATTTTCATCTACTTGCAGGGATGACTGGAATAAAGTCCTGGACGATGGCATGTCATTTTCCGACTTCTGCCCTAATTGGAGAAATGCTATGATCTGGCAGGAATGGATGAAATATTGCAGGACGTCCTTTGCACCAGGTTTTAACATCCAAATACAGCTACCGATTCCACCTTATATTTATTATATAGATCATGATCAGAGTATACCTATAGGACACTCAAAGACCCTCAAGACCAAAGTGAAGCTCATTACAGATGCAGATGGGGAACCAGAAATTCCGTCTGTTACTCTGGAGGATGGTTACTCTACAAAGGTCGTTCAGACAGCACTGAGGGATTACTGTCATGCGCATATCCGTAAGTTGAGCTTATTATCCAAGCATATACTTGGCACAGTTCCATATAACACATATGAGTTAGGGTTCATCTCCAGAAGGAAGAATGCGACTATCCCATGGAGTAAACTTTCCCGTGACCCAGCGGCATGGATTGAAGAAGAATGCTTCCCTGTGGGGTTTCCATGGGTGGACCCATCTAAGCTCCGTCTGGCTCGGGTATTCCAACTGCTAGACCACTGGAGGCAACGCCAGAAGGAAGGGTTGATTCCCTTGATCTGGAACCCATCCTGTGAGCTCCTTTCTAACATAGACCAGCCCGCACACCGTGTCTGGAATCCACAACGGACCAACAGAAGACGTTCCAACTATGATGAGCCAGAGTCTGACCACAGCAGTGAAGAGGAAGACTTTGCAAACGAGATTCGTGGTTTGCATTCTCCAACTGTGACTCCACCTCTTCCACCATCTCCATCTCCATCTCCACTTCGTAGAAATGAGGAAACTGAACAGACATTCACTCCTAGTACGCAGCCTACCATTTCTCTTATGGTTATACACATTCATGCACACTATCTTATAGACACTGGTGAATCATCACACCTCCCTCTGTCAAACATATCAAGGCCAGACACCGTCCAGACACGTCCCCAGAGGCCGAGAGGAACTCCAATTGTACCTACACCATACAACGACTCAGATGTGCCAGAGCTCAAGCAAGGGCGGCTCAAGCGAGTGGTTAAGGTGACACACAAAGCCAGGTACACAATTACAGTAAAGCAATACACTGTGATCTAACTATTATAAAGGAATGCAGACACTGGTAGGGGCTCAGGTGGAATTGATCCCACATACCTTGAAAGAGATCATTAGTCTTACAGCAATATGTCATAGACATATTAGAACTCATGTAAATGTAAATAATCCATAGGGCATGTTGCCTTCTCCATTCTGGAAACTCGCGGTAGTTACCTTGTCCGTTTCAGCAACCCTCATACGGATATTTTCTTGATAAATCACGGAAGGTAACTCTTCTGTTTCAAGATGGCTTGTGGATGTTTTATCTTGCGTTTTCGGATCATTTCAAAATTGCATCACATGTGACTGACCTGCAAGTACTGGATGGCGAGACATGTTTTAGCATCAAGCAGAAGGATATTATGCATTGAAGTTGACAGAGTCATCGAACATGCTTCGGTCCAGGGCCACATTTAGCAGTCAATTATTCCTATGTGTTGAAGTGTCACGGAAGTTGATTCTTCCATGTCATGAAGCCTCCCGAAAGTGGATACCTCCTGTATCGAAGCCTCACTGCAGTTCAATCAACTTCCCGTGTCGAAGCCTCACGGGAGTTCAATCAACTTCCAGTGTCAACACCTCACGAGTTGAGTCAACCTCTCATACTGAAGCCTCATGGGAATTAAATCAACTTCCTGTGTTGATGTCTCACGGGAGTTGATCAACGTCCCGTGTCGAAGCCTGAACCAACTTCCCGTGTTGAAACCTCACGGGAGTTGTGTCAACCTCCAATGTTGAAGCCTCACGGACGTTCAATCAACTTCCCACATCTTGAAGTGCCATGGAAGTAAGTTGAACCTTCTGTAGATAGATACCTCACGGAAGGTTCATTCTTCGGTGTCATCATGCATCACGGAAGATCAAACCTTCCGTGTCTTGAAGCCTCACGGAAGGTTTACTCTTTCCGTGTCGCTACGCATCACGGAAGATCATACCTCCTGTGTCTCAAAGGTTCACAGAAAGCAGTTGAACGTTCCATATATAAATGCCTCACGGAAGGTTCATTCTTTCTGTGTCATTATGCATCACGGAAGATCAAACCTTCCGTGTCTTGAAGCTTCACAGAATGTGTATTCTTTCCGTGTCGCCACGCATCACGGAAGATCATGCATCCTGTGTCTCAAAGTTTCATGGAAGGAAGTTGAATCTTGCATAAGGCTTTGAAGTTTCATGTTCCATCCTATCTTCCAGGACCAGGATTTAGTGTTCCATACCCTTCCTAGTCGCATTAGAATGTGTTTTGGGGTTTTTGTACTCCCCAGCATGTTTGTCCTTGGACAGGAACTCAATGTTTCGTCCTTTTGGCACCTATTGTAACTTCTCAATGACATTCCCTGGATGCCCCATGCTTATTCAAGTCTCCAGATACATTTAGACATTCTATGTATATTCTATTGACAATTCCTACTTCAGGCAAACCCTCTGGTACAAAATACAAAAAACCTGAACCGACGTCAGCTGGCCCATGAATTCTGGAAAATTTTTGGGCATCGGCCGACGTCGGTTGACCCATGAGTCATGAAGGGTTCTGCCCATCGGGTGGCCCATCAATGATGAAATTCATGGCAGAACATTGGCTGACTTATATACTGTTACAGGATGTTTGCGACGAGCAAACATATGGCGCAATCATGAGTCAAGAGTACCGAAGCGTAAACAAGGGGAATGGCCGTAAGTAGTACAAGGGAGCCCCACGGGGTCATGCGCGCCTCAGAAATAGTCAGCGGACGAGAAGAAGCGTAAGTCGACCAACCCTATCACCGAGGCGCAAAGTGCGAGATAAGGGCCACGAGGCTCGAGTCACCGGATCGTATCGTAATCGTACAACCAAGTCAGCAGGCAAGAATCGTAACATTACCCCCCCGTCAGAATTGAAGTCGCCTCGACTTCAACTAATCGCTCGTGTAAGCGTAGTCTTCTTCGACAGGGATGTTAGTAGGAACAGGAGAGGGAGTACGGGGGCAGGTATGTCGGCGCAAAACATGAAGCGTCCCCTCTCCCCACAGTCCCAACACATCTCATACATGGGACACTTTATCTCCTCATGTGTGGCGTCGTACCTCAGACACTTCCCGCACCACCGTGGGCGAGAGTCCGGGTCTACGTGCGCGGGAGTCATGGGGGATAGGCGACGGATGAGACAGGCGTCGAGCCGATGAGCTCGACTTCCGCACCACTGGCACGGCTCCCTGGCTTGTCGTTCCGGGCACTGAGCCACCAGATGCTCCATCGACTTACACTGGAAACACTTGCGCTTACGCCCACCGCTCTCCCCATGGAGGCGGGGCATCTCGCTAGGTCCAGCGTCGCGGGGGGCAAGGGGAGCGTACTCTGGCGAGCCTCGGGGGCGCACTGGCTTTGCGTGAAGCTCGGCGTATTTGTCGGCGATGAGAGGAATGGCCCGGGCGTACTGAAGACGTTTCCGGACTGAGGAGAAGTCCATGTCGAGGTGGAACTGATCCCACGTCAGTTCCATCTCGAGGCGTCGGATGTCTGACTGGCGGGTGCGGATGGCGTCTCGACGCGTAAGGCATTCGCGAAGGCGAGACACCTCAGCATGGAGACGGGGTTGACAAAGTTCGACTAGTACTTTGTTGAGGACGATGGCGCGGGGATCATGGGGGTGAAACATGTTGATCTGATTGTCGGTGATGTGCTGCGCAAGTTGACCGGTATACACCTCGTTGAGGAATACCTGAGACGCGTAGCAAGGGTGGCCCTTCCCCATCGTCCCGACGACCTCCTGATAATTGTGGCGGTAGTAAATATACCGCGCAGTCTGTTTAACGGTGCCGGTCTCGCCGACCAGGAGTGGGAAAAAGGTAGGGGCGGCAGGGTCATTGAGGAAAAAGGGGATGCCCGGGTCTTCGTTCTCCTTGTCCTCCTCATCATCGAGGAGGGCAAGGGTGGGGTCGGGCTCGACCACCCGTGTCTGAGGGATTGGTGTGAACGTGTGGTCCATTCCGGCGGGGAATGGTGGGGTCGGGATATGGGCGGCGAGGACGGTAGGTGGCGAAAGTGGCGGTGGTGGAGTGAGGGGGATGGTGGTTTCAGGTGGGTAGGTAGGTGTAGCGGGGGCATGAACGGTGATTGGCGTGTCAACGGAAAAGGGGACGACGAGGGTCGGGGGATGTTCGACGGTTTTAGTGGATGACATAGGTTCTTCTGTTAGTGAGGCTAAGGCCGAAACGGCGAGTGCGAGCACAGGAGGCGGGGGAGAGTCAGGGATCACAGAATACAGCATACGACCCTCCGGTTCGGAGGGGACACCCAGGTCCTGCGAAGGTACGGTCAGATTTTCGAGAATAATCTCGACAGGGTGGCGGGTTTGGATAGTGGAAACAATGGGAGTAGTCGTCATAATCGAGTAAAGGGAAGTGGGGATGGAGCGATGGTGCAGTTGGAGGTGACACTTTATATCTTTCGTCCAGCCCCTTCGGCGGTAGGATTTAAGCGATAGAAGTCGGTAATGAGATCAGGTGCGTGTCGAACATTTTCAAGGGGCTCCCACGTGCTGTCACTTATTGGGAAGCCCTTCCATTGGACAAGGAATTGAAGTTTGCGCCCTCGCCCATGTGATCGGGACTGAAGGATGCGCTCCACTTCAAACTCTTCCTCCCCATCAATCAGGTCCGGGGGTGGGCGTGTGAAGTTTGCGCCATGCAGTTCCGTCTCCTTATATGGCGTGAGGAGGTTTGCATGGAAGACCGGGTGTATCTTCCACGTGCTCGGAAGCTCTAGTTCATATGTGACGTCGGAGAGGACCCGTTTCACTCGGAACGGGCCGTGGTGCTTTGGGGCGAGTTTTGCGGTGGGGTAAAAGGTTCGGAGGTTCGTACCCTCCAACCAGACCATTGCACCTTCTTGATAAGGGATGAAGCGTGTTTTGCCTCTTCTCGCCATCAGTTCTTGTGCGTGTTTGATGCAGTCTTGTGCGTGCTGTCGTCTGATGACCATCTCTTCTAGGCGTTGTTCGACGGATGGGGATGATGTGGGTTTTGGCGTCCACATGGTACGTGGCTCCCATCCCATGATGAGCGAGAAGGGGGTTTCTTTTGTTGTTGCATTAGGCCAGGCGTTATGGGCAAATTGCGCCACTGGTAATGCTTCGGCCCAGTTATCCTGTTGTACGTTGCTCCAGTGTCGCAGGTACTGTTCGAGCCACTGGTTCGTACGCTCGGATTGTCCGTCGGTTTGTGGATGGTATGCAGACGATATGTTTTGACGAATTCCGAGGACCTTGCAAAGGTTGGTCATGAATGCGGATGTGAATCGGGGGTCTCGATCTGTAATAATCTTTCGGGGAATGCCATAGTGGGGGTATACGTGATGGAGGTAGAGGTGCGCCACTCCTTCTGCTGTGATCGACTCGTTGCATGGGATGAAGATTGCGGCCTTCGAGCAATCGTGATCCGTGATGGTGAGTATGGAGTCGTATCCGTCTGATGGAGGGAGTTTAGTGATGAAGTCCATGGCGACGACCTCAAATGGTTCGGCGTTCGGGTCTGTGGTGATGGGGAATAGGTGTGGTTTTTGGCGATGAGGGTTAATCTTGTTTGCCTGGCATGTTGCGCATCCTTTGACGTAGTCCTCTACATCTTTGCGCATGTTAGGCCACCAGTAGTCACGTCGCAATAGCTCGTAAGTGTTTGCGATTCCTGGGTGTCCCATGGCCGGCGTATCGTGGAAAAAGGTGATTACCCCCCGTTTAAGGTCGTTGTCGCCCACGACAACTAACGTGTCATTCTTCCACCACAGCCCCCCCACCTTTTTCAGGTTATGGGGCTCGACCCATCGCAGTACGTCCTTCTCATCAAGGTTTTGCGATATCTGGGTCCAAATGTCCATGTCATGCATGGACATCTCCGTCACTCGAAGGAAGCGTTCCGCGGGGAGGACAATAATGTCATTGTTGTCTTCCTCGTGTGCTGCATAATCTGCTCTTCGCGACAGGGCATCCGCGCGGCTATTTCTAACTCCGGAGACATGTTTCAGGAGGAAATCGTACTCCGAAAGTTCTAGGAATTCACGCGCAACTCGTCTGCTGATCTTCCTCGGTTCCTTCCAATATTGGAGATTGGCGTGGTCGGTGTGAATGATGATTTTATGGGGGGAGCCGACAAGGTAGGTGCGCCACGTTCGCAGAGCTTTGACTACTGCTAACAATTCTCTGTCGTAGATGTCGTAGTTGCGCTCTGTTTGACTGAAGGACTCGGAATGGAACGCGACAGGATGTAGCTTTTGATCTGGGCCAAGCTGATTAAGCACGGCTCCGATGGCAACGTTGGATGCGTCGACCTCCAGTTCAAATGGCTTTGTGAGGTCAGGGAATAGCAATGTGGGTTCGCGCTGGATACTGCGCTTAACATTGTCGAATGCGTCTTGTTCTCGTTGTCCCCAGTGCCATGGGGTGTCTTTACGGGTTAGGTTGTGTAGTGGTCGTGCGAGTGCGGAGAAACCTCGGATAAATCGCTGGTAGAAGTTACAGAACCCGAGGAATGCGCGCACTTCATGGAGGTTCCTCGGGGCTGGCCACTCTCGGATTCCCCGTACTTTTACAGGGTCCATCCGCAGACTTCCATGGCCGATGATCACCCAAGGTACTCAACTTCGAGTACTTCGAATTCACACTTTTCTGGTTTGATATAAAGGTCGTGTTCTTCGCACAAGCGGAGAACTTCGTGCACTATGGCGCGGTGATGGGGATAATCGAGGGGTGTGGCGATCAGGATGTCGTCCATATAGACGATTACTTCGTTTGTAAGAGTGAGAGGTCGGAACGTGTCGTCCATCATCACTTGGAACGTGGAGGGGGAATTGGTGAGTCCGAAATACATGACGAGAGGTTCGTATAGCCCCTGATTGGTTTTGAAGGCGGCCTTCCACTCATCTCCTAGCTTCACCCGCACGTTGTTATACCCCCATTTAACGTCGAGTTTCGTGTACAAACGCGCATCGCGTATTCGATCGACGAGTTCTGGGATTAGGGGGAGTGGGTAATGGTTGCGGACTGTAAGTTCATTCAGCCGCCTGTAATCTTGGACGGGGCGTAGTTTGCCGTCCTTCTTCTTGATAAAGAAGAAGGGGGATGCGTACGGTGACTTTGATGGGCGAATATACCCCTTTGCGAGTTGTTCGTTAAGGAAGGTGGTTAGCGCTTCCTGTTCATTCTGTGCGAGCGGATAGACTTTGCAGTCCAGCGAAGCGGGAGCGTTAGGGAGGAGGTCTATAGCGTGATCCCACGGGCGAGAGGGAGGAAATCGATGAGAGGCCTCTTCATCGAAGATTTTACGATGGCATCGGTACTCTTCTGGGATCATCTCTTCGAACGTGCGCTCCTTCCTCTTCGCGGCTTCCTGCTGTGCCAGCTCAGAAGCGGTCGTGGTTTTTCGCAAGAAGGTAATTTGGGGTTCTCGGTCGTCGTCCATAAGCTGTTCCCACGCTTCCTCGTCAAGTTCATACATCTCCAACGCCCGAATGGAAGCTTCTATGGGCGTGGCTTCGTCTGACAAGTGAAGGCTCGAGACCACGACTGGCTGAAATTCTTCGTTCAGCGTCGCATCTCCCCACTTGATCGCGGGCTCAAAAGCCGTGAACCAAGGGTATCCCAGGATCACTTCGTCCCTTCCCAGGTTCGTAACCAAGAAGCGAAGTGTCCTCTCTTCTTTTCCCGTTCGTACGGTAAGATCCATGTATTGTGTGATGGCACCATCCTGGTTGTGGGTGCCATCTACATTCCAAATACGGATAGGGTGAGTGACATCCCTTGTTCTGATTTGGAGTCGTTTCAAAAGCGAGGAGCATATAAAATTGTTGGTAGCTCCCGAGTCGATAAGGACTTGTTGTTCGGCCATTGCGTGTGCAGATTTGAATAATACTGGGATTCGCATGGATCGATATCTGCTAGTGTACACGTTTAGGTTTAATGCTCTAGCCCAGGCTGCCGGGTTCAAGCGTCGAGAAAATCCTCCCGTCCAAATAACTTTTCTACCATGAGGTCTCGCACCTCCTGGGTTTGCGCCTTCATCGCTGCGATCTGTAGATCCGCCTGCTCTTCGTTCGATAGTATGCGACTAGATTGTATGGCGAAAGAAGAGACGGCAGGAGCTGGTATACTTGAACTCGAGGGAGTCGGTGCTGATGATCGCGGGGACATGGAGGTTGGTGCCATGGTAGATGCAGCGGCAGCCATTTGCATGCCCTTTTGAGGACAGTTACGCGAGATGTGCCCTTGCGCTTGGCATCTAAAACATCGTCCCTCCTTTTGAAGTCGAGCTTTGTCGGTGTCGGTGAGGGCCACGGAGGCTCTGGCGCGTCCAACATCCATGGCGTTGGGATCGCGAGTGCCTTTAAGGGCTTGGACCCACTGCTCTCGGCTTTGGCCTCCTTTCTTTCGTTGAGGTTTGCCTTTGCCGAGGCGATCCTTTAAAATAAGGTACTCAGCCTGCTGCAACCGAGCGGCTGCCTTCCACTGCTCCCAATTGACAGGGTGCTGGAAGCAGACAGCGTTGACTACTAACTGGTTTGGTAGCCCATCCTGGAATAACTCCAGCGTCGTTGCTTCGTCGGGGTTGTATCTGGCTTTGATGACGAGATTTTGGAATGTTGCGACGTAGGTGTCGATGTCTCCTCCCTTCATCGTGAGGGTTTGGAGTGCCTTGCGTGCGTTGGTCTGCTCGGATGTGTCGGTGTAGGCTTGTACGAACCGGTCTCTGACGGTGGTCCATAAAACTTCATTTTGTCGGAGGACTCCCGCTGCTATCTGATCTTCTAACCATTGTGCCTGTTCGTCGACCCAATCGTTTACTAATGGGCCTCGAATGTACGACAAGAATGTCATGGCCCGTGATGCCGGGATCGAGAGTTGGTCGACTGTGGGGTTCATTTCCTTGTAGAGTCAAAACGCTCGCAAGAAGGCCTTGCTCTCGTCTCTGACTCCGGTGAACTCGGGGGGAGGGTTTCCCCCCAGTCGTCCGTTTCCTCCAGGGGCTGGCGCTGCTGGCGCGGCTCCTCCTGGCGCGGCGCCACCGCCACCGCCACTGCCACCGCTACCCGCCACCAGATGGTACTGGTGCGCTACCACTGGGCGGATTGGGTGCCCCTCCTCCTCCAGCGCCACCGCTGGTGAGGGTCGTACTAGCCGAGGCTTGCTGGGTTTGGGACATAATGTGAGTTTGGAAATGTGTCGTCGGATTAGGCAGGTTGGTTGTGGGTACTGAAACACTAGGTGAAGGGGAATCGTCGTCAATGGCAATGCCAGGGGCAGTGTGAGTCGCGAGGGGTCCAACTCCGAGTGCCTGTGGTACTATGCTGATGGTGTACCACTGGCCTTTCTTTGCAGAGTAGTCAATGTATGCCCACTGCCGTAGTTCCTCAAGATAGTGGACCTGTCGGTATTTCTGGGTGTTAGGATGGAAGAGGAAATATCCTTCCACTCCTTCGTGTTCCTTCCAGACGACGGCTCCTTTGACTTTATCGGAAAGCTCGTCGTCACTGTATCTGTCGATGTATTCTGCCTGAAACTGGGATCTGGTGCGACTGTGAAGATTCGCCACTGTGAGAGACTTGACTTAATGTAACGCCACCACAGGGGCGTTAGGTACGACGTGTACCGCGCTAAGTCAACGGGATCAGAAGAGCGCGAGCCGGCTTAAGGCTCAGTTCAGTGATGCACAAGTATCGCTCGGTTTCCCTGGAACCGAGGATAATAGTAGAGAAGCGGGGCTCAAGCGCAAAGGCGAGCAAAAGTGTGAACTCAAGTGCAAAGGCGAGTCAAAGGTCGTTCGTGAGGCTAAGACGATGTGGTATTACACAAGAAGTCAAGTTTTACGATCACCCGGATCGTTCCACGCAATGAGCCGGAGTCTGTACGACCTGTACGGCTAAATCAACGTTTACAGTCGAAGCGACTCTTCCTTGCGCGCGGGCAAGGGTCCGGGGTGTCGAGCCTGTACGCTGACTAAGCAGCGGAGCGTCGGATCTTCAGGGAGACGAGAGGAGTGGGAATGGGCTATATTGTGAACAAGACTCGAATGAGGGCCATACACTGTAGACTACGCATCTTATATACAAGTATCGACTGGCTCTTGCCAGCACTACAGAGCTTACGCGTCGTCTGCCAGCGAGGAGAAGTGAAACAGAGAACAGTATGGTAGAAAGACAGCGCATCAGGGGAACAGACTGAAACACAGAATGAGACAATGGAACATCAGATAAGCTGATGACTAGATATAATCCGGGATCTGCAACTCATCTGAAACACAGAAGGACATCTGATAAACTGATGTCTGAGATAATCGAGAATCCGAAACTGGAACCGAAACTGTGGCGTGGCACGTGATCGTGACATCAAGTCTACCGTACAAGCTAGGTAGGGCGTGACTTATATACTGTTACAGGATGTTTGCGACGAGCAAACATATGGCGCAATCATGAGTCAAGAGTACCGAAGCGTAAACAAGGGGAATGGCCGTAAGTAGTACAAGGGAGCCCTGCGGGGTCATGCACGCCTCAGAAATAGTCAGCGGACGAGAAGAAGCGTAAGTCGACCAACCCTATCACCGAGGCGCAAAGTGCGAGATAAGGGCCACAAGGCTCGAGTCACCGGATCATATTGTAATCGTACAACCAAGTCAGCAGGCAAGAATCGTAACAAGGATGCTACATGAGGGTTTATATACGCTACTGTGGCTGAGCTTGAACTGAGTATGAACACTATTACTAAGTGTACACTAATACTCCTTGACTCATGAGCTGACATGTCATGTCTATTAATAGCACACCTTATTGTGCTGACTGATGCACATGTCATTGTGCTTATGCATCGCTCCACCTTGCTGAGTAAAACCTAATACAGCAAGTAAGCGTAAACTACTAAGCATGGTCTAGATCCTTCTAGAGTCTTCCATCTCCTACTACCCAATCAGAACTAGTTATGCATATAAGGGACTCTTGTCCCACAATCACATGCACATGGGTGGCAATCCATGTGTCTAACTTGCGTCAGTACTTCAGCCCTTTATATCTTCACTGAATAAATGCGTAAAAATATGCAAAAATAAGGAAAATAATACACGTCCATGACACAGAGGACCCCTCAGCTTTTGAGAAGATTGACCTCCACAAATATTTTCATATTTTCCACATTTTATTTCACAAGATAGATAAACACCAGCTCTGAGCTGCAGCAACACTACTCTCTGCGCCACGCACAACATCATGTATGACAACAGGGTTGATTCTTTCAACTGTGTCATGTGTTGTGATGGCCTGAACATTCCTGTATCTTGGTTCCAGGGGGTTGCTGTTCCCTTTCATCAGTGCCAGGCTTGTCTTAGCTTTGATAAATCCCAGCCATAGTTTGCTCATCTCGAGTGACTTGCGTGTCCCTCTCGTTTCTAAGCATTTTCCTGCAGAGTAACCCCTCTGCCCATCATCATCACTGATCCCCGAACCCTTGCCCTATGGCATGAATGATCCAGCTGGATCATAAAAGGCTGGCATATGAATGCATGTGCTACCACTATGTAAAACTTCAGTCTTCTGCAGCTGACATTTAGCAAGGTCTTGACCTCTGGAGAGCAATGGTTATGATGTATCAAGACGATCACGACAGCTGCAATGGAGTCCCATGGAAGAGTGCCACAGACATGTATGGCATGATCAACACGATACTGGTTGGTGGAGTTGGTTGGACAACTTATCGACTATCATATAGTGGGCCACAACCAACCAGGACTCTTCCCTAGTGGATGCAAGAGACTTATGAACTAAATGTAAGGGACATCCTTTCTGTCTTTGAGGAGCAACTGGCCTCGAAGGAGTTTGATGGCAAGTTTGAATGAATGCCATACGAAGAGTATAATGAGAAGGGTTCATGTGTTTATTCTAACCTCATGCCAGTGTCAGGGATCTGGGCGTTTCGTGAGGCGGTATGTGACTCCATATTCCATATTTTGTTCGTCTGATGCATAGCTCCAGGACACGATCTCTCAAGACAAGAAGATGCATGGAGCAATGTTTGTTCCAATCATCACTGGTAGTGACAAGACCATGGTGTCGATTGCAACTGGGCATCAAGAATATCACCCAGTGTATGCGTCGCTTGGCAATATCACCAATAGGGTCTTTCAAAGTACCATTAATTCGGTCCATTATTGGACCCATTAAGCGACCATTAATCCACAATTTAGCGCCATTTTTGGGTTAATGTGAGAAATAATGAAATAAATAATTGACCAATAATGGTCAACTTTGAAACCACCCCCCCCAAAAAAACTCGTTAATGGACACTTAATGCCTTAATTTTTTCCCTGACGCTTCGGGATCCTTTCGGCAGGGTGGCACCTTTTCGATCTCCGCCTTGTCACTTCCATCTGTCTTACCTTCGTCATTCTATCTCTACCGCCATGGCTGCTGCTGCCCATATTCGCCTTGCAAGAGGCTCCCCAGCCCGTCATAGCCCGACCACGCGTCCTCGTGCCCCGTGCTGTCTTTGTCCCTCAACACCCCCGTCTCCGTTGCACCGCCCATCTCTCTTTGAAGATATCAAGCTCGCTACGCTTATTCTCACTGCCTCGTCCCCAGATCTATCATCTCTTTCATCATTTTCATGTCACTGGCACCTTTGTATCGTCTCGCCCATTCGTACCTTACCGTTTGTCTGACTCGATTGTCTCCTCGTTTCGTCGTTCACTTCCCCTATCTTTCTTACATCTACTTACTTGTCTGGGGTAGCTACTGATTCTCTGTATAAACCCTCTTAACCCTTGCTGAATAGACAGCGCCTGGTCGCCATTGTTTTTCCCCTCTAACTCTGCGTGCTGATCCCAGAAGTCAGTCCCAGCTCCCACTCTCGCCTTCGTGAATGCTCTGGACTTGGCCCTTGTGACCCGTGCACTTCAAAGTACCTAGTACATAGTCTTTTTTTTTTTTTTGTTTGGATCCCATATTTAATACAGTCATTGTACTACTTGTAGACTATGAAGGCCCCTCCCTATGCCTCTTTGAACCCGTTGACTTCGCTGGCGTTGGTGTTGGTGTCACGGTGCCGAGTTGGTGTCGTAGCGCCAAGGCATGGTGTCGGTGTCGTGGCCTCGCAGCACCATGTCGGTGTTGCGGTGTTGCTGCGCCGTGTTGGTGTTGTAACGTCGCAGCGGTGTCATGGCCTCGCCACGCCGAGTTGGTGTCGTGGTCTCGCTGCGCCATGTTGGTGTTGTAACGTCACAGCGGTGTCATGGCCTCGCCACGCCGAGTTGGTGTCGTGGCCTCGCTGCGCCATGTCAGTGTCGTAGCGTTGCGGCGTCATGTTGACGTCGTAGCCTTGCTGCGCCGGGTCAGTGTCGTAGCCTCGCAGTAGTGCCGTAGCGCTGGGACGCCGTGTCGATGTCGTGGCCTCGCCGCGCTGTGTTGGTGTCGTGGCCTCGCCGCGCTGTGTTGGTGACCTCGCCACGCCATGTCGGTATTGTAGTGTCGCCGTGCTGAGTCGGCGTCGTAGCCGCACAGCGGGGCTCGCACACCGTGTCAGTCCCAGGTGGAGGTGGCAGCTCCGGGTTTGCGCGCGCTGAGGTGGAGGCCACCCATTTGAAACCTAGAAAGGAGAAAAAAAAGAAATCGTAGTTAGTTATAGGTTAGTGAAAAAGAAGAAAGAACTTAGCTTAACGATGTTGGATGTCGTCGTATCGTTGCTGCAACGTCAACGCGTCAACGACGACGTTGCTGCAACATCCAGTCCGGCAAGCTGCATACCCGCATGTTGCGCAGCAATACACGCAGTGTACAGGTTGACCCTTACCTGTGTAGAGAGCTTAGACGAGGCTTAGAGTGAAGCAGAGGAAGCTCAAGGTGGGGTGGAGAGAGATGTGTATAGGTACTCGCTCCTACAGTAGGATTTATATACTCTATGGTCCACCCATGTCCGTTTGGGGATAAGTGATGAGTAGAGGCGTCCACAATATCGCGTTTTTAGTGTCGCCTAATGTCTAATCACCGGTGGACTCGGAATAATCCCATAAGGGGATTCTGTACGTGTATCGTATGACTAAATACTCCGAATTACGTGTATAGCGTAACTAATTGTACTCCGATTCCTACGTAATGAGCCTTATAGTAAGTATTACGGCTCAACACCGCAATACCCCGCTGTAAAATGAAACTCCGATCACTTCCTTTCATGGAACGGGAATAATGGTATTAAGTAAAAAAGGAGCAAAATCCGTCCTGAACACGAAAAATCCCATTACTCAACCCATTTTTATCTCCTGATTTTCGAAATAATGAAGTACAATAATGGGACGAATAATGGGAACTTTGAAAGACCCTAATACTGCCCAGCGTGGGCATGGAAATGGTGTAGTGCCCATCGCCTTCCTTCCAATCCCAAAGAGTACATTTTAATTTACTGTTCTCTCCTGTCTTTGTCATTGAGGGGTGGTGTAACGCCACCACAGGGGCGTTAGGTACGACGTGTACCACGCTAAATCAACGGGATCGGAAGAGCGCGAGTCGGTTAAGACTCAGTTCGGTGATGCACAAGTATCACTTGGTTTCCCCGGAACCAAGGACAATAGTAGATAGTCAAGGCTCAAGCGCGAAGGGCAAGCGAAAGTATAGACTCAAGCGCAAAGGCGAGTCGAGGGTCGTTCGTGAGGCAAAGACGATGTGGTATTACACAAGAAGTCAAGTCTACCGTACAAGCTAGGTAGGGTGTGACTTATATACTGTTACAGGATGTTTGCAACGAGCAAACATATGGCGCAATCATGAGTCAAGAGTCCCAAAGCGTAAACAAGGGGAATGGTCGTAAGTAGTACAAGGGAGTCTCGCGGAGTCATGCGCACCTCAGAAATAGTCAGCGGACGAAAAGAAGCGTAAATCGACCAACCCTATCGCCGAGGCGCAAAGTGCGAGATAAGAGTCACGAGACGCGAGTCATCGGATCGTATCGTAATTGTACAGCCAAGTCGAGAGGTGAAAATCGTAACATTACCCCCCCGTCAGAATTGAAGTCGCCTCAACTTCAACTAGTCGCTCGTGTAAGCGTAGTCCTCCTCGGCAGGGATATTCGCAGGGATAGGAGAGGGGGTACGGGGGCAGGTGTGCCAATGCAAGAACATGAAGCGCCCCCTCTCTCCACAGTCCCAACACATCTCGTACATAGGGCACTTGATCTCCTCGTGGGTGGCGTCGTATCGCAGACACTTCCCACACCATCGAGGACGCATGTCCGGGTCTACGTGAGCAGGCGTCATGGGAGAGAGTCGACGGATGAGACAAGCATCGAGCCTGTGAGCTCGACTCCCGCACCACTGGCACAGCTCCCTGGCCCGTCGCTCCGGGCATTGAGCCACCAAGTGCTCGGTCGACTTGCACTGGAAACACTTGCGCTTACGCCCACCGCTCTCCCCATGGAGGCGAGGCATTTCGCTAGGTCCAGCGTCGCGGGGGACAAGGGGAGCATACTCCGGCGAGCCTCGAGGGCGCACGGGCTTTGTGTGAAGCTCGGCGTACTTGTCGGCGATGAGAGGGATGGCCCGGGCGTACTGAAGGCGTTTCCGGACCGAAGAGAAGTCCATGTCGAGGTGGAATTGATCCCGTGTCAATTCCGTCTCGAGGCGTCGTATGTCCGACTGGTGGGTGCGGATGGCGTCTCGACGCATAAGGCATTCGCGGAGACGGGACACTTCGGCATGGAGACGGGGTTGGTGAAGTTCGACCAATACTTCGTTGAGGATGATGGTGCGGGGATCATGGGGGTGAAACATGTTGATCTGGTTGTCTGTAATGTGTTGCGCCAGCTGACCCGTGTACACCTCATTCAGGAACACCTGCGACGCGTAGCAGGGGTGGCCCTTGCCCATGGTACCAACAACCTCCTGGTAGTTGTGGCGATAATAAATATATCGCGCGGTCTGTTTAGTAGTTCCCGTCTCTCCGACTAGGAGGGGGAAGAACGTGGGGAGTGAGGGGTCGTTGCGGAAGAAGGGGATGCCAGGGTCCTCATTCTCCTTGTCCTCCTCATCATCTAAGAGGGCAAGGGCAGGGTCGGGTTCGACAACGCGGGTCTGAGGGATGGGCGTGAATGTGTAATCCATCCCCGCAGGGAATGGTGGCATGGGGATGTGAGCGGCGAGGACCGCGGGATGCGATAGTGGCGGTGGAAGGGAAAGGGGGGTAGTGAGCTCGGGTGGATACGTGGGTGTAGCGGGGACATGGACGGTGACTGGCGTGTCGACAGAGTAGGCTACGACAAGGGGTGGTGATGACGGTGCAGGGGGTTCAGGAGGACTGACGGGTGGTTCGGCTTCCTCAGTCCACTCAGCGAGAGCGGCGGTAGCGAGAGCCAGGACAGGGAGTGGGGGAGAGTCAGGGATTACGGAGTACGGCGTGCGACCCTCAGGTTCGGAGGGGACACCCAAGTCCTGTGAAGGTACGGTCAGATTTTCGAGGATGATCTCGACGGGGCGGCGGGTTTGGATAGTGGAAACAACGGGAGTGGTCGTCATGGTAGAGGAGTGGAGGGAGATGGGTGAGGGCGGTGTAAACAAGGGGTGTTTTTATATCTTTCGTCCAGCCCCTTCGGCGGCAGGATTTAGGCGATAGAAGTCGGCGATAAGGTCGGACACGTGTCGAACATTCTCAAGAGGTTCCCACGTACTATCACTTATTGGGAAGCCCTTCCATTGGATGAGGAATTGAAGCTTGCGCCCTCGCCCATGTGATCGGGACTGTAAGATGCGCTCCACTTCGAACTCTTCTTCTCCATCGATCAGGTCTGGAGGTGGGCGCGTGAAGTTTGCGCCGTGTAGTTCCGTCTCCTTATATGGCGTGAGGAGGTTCGCGTGGAAGATGGGGTGGATCTTCCATGTTGCGTTAGGCTCGTCCTAACGTGCTTGACTTGAGCGAGAGACAGTGGTGGAATAAGCAGGGGCGACTTAGCAGAGATAGATACGCGTCCGTAGTAGGAACGCGATCGTCCACAGCACTGGGGCAATGTCCACCAGGCGTATATGTCGTCTTGCGAGCCGCCAAACAAAGGCAAGCCGCACTAGGATAGAGAGGGAAAGAACGAGACAGACGGCTGGCAGGAATCGGAGAATGGTACTAGAGTTTCAAGAAGACCAAGCTGGAGAGCTCGGTCTTCGTACGTCCTAGTAGTTATACAGTTGACGAGGGGCTTTGAAGCTCCTCCTGAAAGTAAAGTACCTAGTAGCGATAATAGCTCGAACCCTACTACGGCTGTCCTAGGTGTGAGTCAAGTCCGATACATGTGATAACCGCTACTTCGCTGACTGATACAACTGTCCCTGACTAATACTAGGGTAGTCAGAACCCCACGAGTCCGCAATCCGTACCGATGAGTCCGATCGTAACATCACCCCTTCCTCAGGTGCGACGCCCCGACGCTCCAAACCCTTCCTCCTCGTATAAGATCCGTGTAACGCCACCATGGGGGCGTTAGGTACGACGTGTACCGCGTTAAGTCAACGGGACTGGAAGAGCGCGAGCTGGTTAAAGCTCAGTTCGATGATGCACAAGTATCACTCGGCTTCCCTGGAGCCGAGGATAATAGTAGGAGGGCAAGGCTCAAGCGCAACGGCGAGCTAAGGTATGGACTCAAGCGCAAAGGCGAGTCGAGGGTCGTTCGTGAGGCAAAGACAACGTGGTATTACACAAGAAGTCAAGTCTACCGTACAAGCTAGGTAGGTCGAGACTTATATACTGTTACAGGGTGTTTGCATGGTGCAAACACATGGCGCGAGTCTGATGTAGTCGTACAGGAATCGGAACAAAGGGAATAGTCGTATGTAGTACAAAGGAATCCCGCGGGGCGACGCGTGACTGGGAGATGGTCAGCGGACGAAACGGAGCGCAAAACTGGCCATCCTATCGCCGAGGCGCAAGGTGCAGAATGGAAGCCGAGAAGCGCGGGTCATGAGAACGTATCGTAAAAGTACAGGAGTCGAACGATGCAAAATGAGAAGTCAGAATAGTTCGTAACATTACCCCCCCACTAGACTCGAAGTCGCCACGACTTTGACTAGTCACTAGTGTACGCGTAGTCCTCTTCCGCGGGGATGTTAGCAGGCACAGGAGATGGGGTGCGTGGACATGTGTGGCGGCGAAGGAACATGAAACGTCCCCTCTCTCCGCAGTCCCAACACATCTCGTACATTGGGCACTTTATCTCCTCGTGTGTAGCGTCGTACCGCAGACACTTCCCACACCATCGGGGGCGCGTGTCTGGGTCCACGTGAGCGGGCGTCATGGGGGAGAGTCGGCGGATGAGACAAACGTCGAGCCTGTGAGCTCAACTTCCACACCATTGGCAAGGCTCCCTGGCCCGTCGCTCCGGGCACTGAGCCACCAGGTGATCCTCTGACTTGCACTGAAAACATTTGCGCCGACGCTTGCCGCCTTCTCCCTGAAGGCGGGGCATCTCGCTAGGTCCAGCGTCACGAGGTGCGAGGGGGGTAGGCTCCGGCGAGCTGCGGGGACGCACCGGCTTCGCGTGAAGCTCGGCGTACTTATCCGCAATCAGAGGAATTGCCCGAGCGTACTGAAGGCGCTTCCGGACGGATGAAAAATCCATGTCGAGATGGAACTGGTCGCGCGTCAGTTCCGTCTCCAATCGCCGAATGTCTGATTGACGAGTGCGGATGGCGTCTCGTTGCGTGAGGCATTCGCGGAGACGAGAGATGTCGGCGTGGAGACGGGGTTGGTGGAGCTCGACGAGGACCTCGTTCAACACGATGGCGCGAGGGTCGTGGGGGTGAAACATGTTCAGCTGGTTGTCCGTGATATGCTGCGCCAGCTGACCCGTGTATACTTCGTTCAGAAAGACTTGTGACGCATAACAGGGGTGGCCTTTGCCCATAGTACCGACGACCTCCTGATAATTGTGGCGATAATAGATGTACCGCGCAGTCTGTTTAACAGTCCCTGTCTCGCCGACAAGGAGGGGGAAGAACGTGGGAAGTGATGGGTCGTTGAGGAAAAAGGGGATGCCGGGGTCTGCGTTCTCCTTATCCTCCTTGTCATCATCGAGACGGGCCAGGGCGGGATCAGGTTCAACCACTCTGGTCTGTGGGATTGGCGTGAACGTGTGGTCCATTCCGGCAGGGAATGGTGGCATGGGGATACAAGCAGCGGGGACGGCAGGAGGGGACAATGGTGGTGGTGGGGTCAGTGGGACGGTGGTTTCGGGTGGATAGGTTAGTGTGGCAGGGACGTGGACAGAAACAGGGGTGTCGACGGAAAAGGGGACGATGATGGGTCGAGGGGGTTCGGACGACTTAGCGGTCGTTTCGGGCTCCTCGACTAGCGATGCTAGGGCTGAGGTGGCGAGTGCGAGTACAGGGAGTGGGGGCGAGTCAGGGATCACAGAGTACGGCGTACGACCCTCTGGTTCGGAGGGGACACCCAAGTCCTGTGAAGGTACGGTTAGATTCTCAAGGATGATTTCAACTGGGCGACGAGTTTGAATGGTAGAGATAATAGGAGTGGTAGTCATGATGGAAGGGGGATGGAGCGATGGCAATATCGAGGGGGCGTGTCTTATATCTTTCGTCCAGCCCCTTCGGCGGTAGGATTTAGACGGTAAAAATCGGCGATAAGGTCGGGCGCGTGTCGGACATTTTCAAGGGGTTCCCACGTGCTGTCGCTTATCGGGAAGCCCTTCCACTGGACCAGGAACTGAAGTTTGCGCCCTCGTCCATGTGATCGGGATTGCAAAATGCGCTCCACTTCGAATTCTTCTTCCCCGTCAATCAGATCTGGAGGTGGGCGCGTGAAATTTGCGCCGTGGAGCTCCGTCTCCTTATACGGCGTGAGGAGATTCGCATGGAAGATCGGGTGTATCTTCCACGTGTTCGGAAGCTCGAGTTCGTATGATACATCCGAAAGGACCCGTTTCACTCGGAACGGGCCATGGCGTTTTGGGGCGAGTTTTGCGGTGGGGTAAAAGGTCCTGAGGTTCGTGCCTTCTAACCAGACCATTGCGCCTTCTTGATAAGGAATGAAGCGCGTCTTGCCCCTTTTTGCCATTAGGTCTTGCGCATGTTTGATGCAGTCTTGCGCGTGCTGTCGTCTGATGACCATTTCTTCTAGGCGTTGTTCGACGGATGGGGATGACGTGGGTTTTGGAGTCCACACGGTACGTGGTTCCCACCCCATTATGAGCGAGAAAGGCTGACTCCTTTGTGGTCGCATTGGGCCAAGCGTTGTGCGCGAATTGGGCAACCGGCAAGGCTTCCGCCCAATTGTCCTGCTGCACATTGCTCCAGTGTCGGAGGTACTGTTCTAACCACTGGTTTGTCCGTTCCTGACTGTCCATCCGTTTGGGGATGATAGGCGGATGAGATATTCTGGCGGATTCCGAGGACCTTGCAGAGGTTGGTCATGAAAGCGGAGGTGAACCGGGGATCTCGGTCGGTGATGATTTTTCGGGGTATGCCGTAATGTGGGTACACGTGGTGGAGGTACAGTCGCGCCACTCCTTCTGCTGTGATCGATTCGTTACACGGGATGAAGATTGAAGCCTTTGAGCAGTCGTGATCCGTGATCGTGAGTATGGAGTCGTATCCGTCTGATGGAGGGAGTTTGGTGATGAAGTCCATGGCGACGACCTCAAATGGTTCGGCATTCGGGTCTGTGGTGATGGGAAATAGGTGTGGTTTTTGACGGTGGGGGTTGATTTTGTTTGCTTGGCATGTTGCGCATCCTTTGACGTAGTCTTCCACGTCTTTGCGCATGTTGGGCCACCAATAGTCGCGTCGTAGTAGCTCATAGGTATTTGCGATTCCTGGGTGTCCCATCGGCTGGCGTGTCGTGGAAAAAGGTGATTACCCCCCGTTTAAGGTCGTTGTCGCCCACGACAACTAGTGCGTCGTTCTTCCACCATAGTCCGCCCACTTTACGCAGGTTGTGGGGCTCGACCCATCGCAGTACTTCTTTCTCGTCGAGGTTTTGCGATATTTGGGTCCAAATATCCATATCGTGCATGGACATTTCCGTCGCTCGAAGGAAGCGGTCCGCTGGGAGGACAATGACATTATTGTTGTCCTCTTCATGCGCCGCGTAGTCCGCTCTTCGCGACAGGGCATCCGCGCGACTGTTCTTGACTCCGGAGACGTGTTTTAGGAGAAAATCGTACTCCGATAGTTCCAGGAACTCGCGCGCGACTCGTCTACTAATCTTCCTAGGCTCCTTCCAGTACTGAAGGTTAGCGTGGTCGGTGTGGATAATAATCTTGTGGGGGGAGCCAACTAGATATGTGCGCCACGCTCGCAGGGCCTTGACGACTGCTAGTAGCTCTCTGTCATAAATGTCGTAGTTGCGTTCCGCCTGGCTGAAGGATTCGGAGTGGAACGCAACGGGGTGTAGCTTTTTGTCCGGGCCGAGCTGATTAAGCACGGCTCCGATGGCAACATTTGACGCGTCGACTTCGAGTTCGAATGGTTTAGTGAGGTCGGGGAATAGGAGTGTGGGTTCGCGTTCGATGACTACGTCTGACGTTGTCGAACGCGTCTTGTTCTCGTTGCCCCCAATGCCATGGGGTGTCTTTACGGGTAAGGTCGTGTAGGAGTCGCGCAAGTGCGGAGAAACCGCGGATGAATCGCCGATAGAAATTGCAGAATCCAAGGAAGGCGCGTACTTCGCGGAGACTCCTTGGGGCGGGCCATTCCCGGATACCCCGTACCTTAACGGGGTCCATCCGGAGATTGCCATGGCCTATAATGAGTCCGAGGTATTCGACTTCCAGCACTTCGAATTCGCACTTCTCGGGTTTGATATAGAGGTCGTGTTCTTCGCATAAGCGGAGAACTTCATGCACTATGGCGCGATGATGGGGATAGTCGAGGGGCGTGGCGATTAGAATGTCGTCCATGTAGACGATCACTTCGTTCGTCAGGGTGAGCGGTCGGAAGGTGTCATCCATCATCGCTTGGAACGTGGAGGGAGAAGTTGGTGAGTCCGAAGTACATAACGAGGGGCTCATATAGTCCCTGGTTAGTTTTGAAGGCGGCTTTCCACTCATCCCCTAGTTTAATTCGTACGTTATTGTACCCCCACTTAACATCGAGTTTCGTGTAGAGGCAGTGCGTCGCGTATTTTATCGATGAGTTCGGGGATTAGGGGGAGTGGGTAGTGATTTCGGACCGTGAGTTCATTTAGTCGCCTATAGTCTTGGACGGGGCGTAATTTGCCGTCCTTCTTCTTGATGAAAAAGAAGGGGGATGCGTACGGCGACTTAGACGAGCGAATGTACCCTTTTGCCAACTGCTCGTTCAGGAAGGCGGTCAGAGCTTCCTGCTCATTCTGCGCGAGTGGATAAACCTTGCAGTCCAATGAGGCCGGAGCGTTAGGAAGGAGGTCTATAGCATGATCCCAGGGGCGAGATGGGGGGAAGCGGTGAGAAGCCTCCTCGTCAAAAATTTTGCGGTGACATCTGTACTCCTCGGGGATCATCTCCTCGAATGTTCGCTCCTTCTTCTTCGCCGCTTCTTGCTGCGCCAACTCAGAGGCGGTTGTGGTTTTGCGTAAAAACGCAATCTGAGGTTCCCGCTCGTCGTCCATGAGTTGTTCCCATGCTTCCTCGTCAAGTTCATACGTCTCCAACGCCCTGGATGGAAGCTTCCATGGGCGTGGCTTCGTCTGACAAGTGAAGGCTCGAGACCACGACCGGCTGAAACTCCTCGTTCAGCGTCGCGTCTCCCCACTTGATTTTGGGCTCAAAGGCCGTAAACCAAGGGTATCCCAGGATCACTTCGTCCCTTCCTAGGTTGGTAACTAAGAAGCGAAGCGTCCTCTCCTCCGTTCCTGTTCGCACTGGTGAGGTCTGTATAATGAGTGATGGCGCCATCCTGATTGTGGGTGCCGTCTACATTCCAAATACGGATGGGGTGAGTTACCTTCCCGTGTCCCGATCTGGAGTCGTTTCAAAAGTGAGGAGCATATGAAGTTGTCAGTGGCTCCTGAGTCGATAAGGACTTGTCGTTCGGCCGTTGTGTGTACTGATTTGAACAAGACTGGGATTCGCATAGATCGAAACCTGCTAGTGTACACGTTTAAGTTTAATGCTCTAGCCCAGGCCGCCGGGTTCAAGTGTCGAGAAAATCCTCTCGTCCGAATAATTTTTCCACCATGAGGTCCCGCACCTCCTGAGTTTGTGCCTTCATCGCTGCGATCTGTAGATCCGCCTGCTCTTCATTCGATAGTACGCGACTAGACTGTATGGCGAAAGAAGAGACGGAGGGAGCTGATAAACTTGAACTCGAGGGAGTCGGGGCTGGTGATCGCGGAGGACATGGGGGGTGGCGCCATGGCAGACGTAGTGGCAGCCACTCGCATGCCTTTTTGAGGACAGTTACGCGAGATGTGTCCTTGCGCTTGGCATCTAAAACATCTTCCCTCCTTCTGAAGGCGGGCTTTGTCGGTATCGGTGAGGGCCACGGAGGCTCTGGCGCGTCCAACATCCATGGCGTTGGGGTCGCGTGTTCCTTTGAGGGCTTGCACCCACTGCTCTCTGCTTTGTCCTCCTTTCTTCCGCTGGGGCTTGCCCTTGCCGAGGCGATCCTTTAAAATGAGGTATTCAGCCTGCTGTAACCGGGCAGCCGCCTTCCACTGCTCCCAGTTGACAGGGTGCTGGAAGCGGACAGCGTTGACCACTAACTGGTTTGGGAGTCCATCCTGGAATAGCTCCAGTGTCGTAGCTTCGTCGGGGTTATACCCCGCCTTCGTGACGAGATTCTGGAACGTTGCGACGTAAGTGTCGATATCTCCTCCCTTCATCGTGAGGGTTTGGAGTGCTTTGCGTGCGTTGGTCTGCTCGGATGTGTCGGTGTAGGCTTGTACGAACCGGTCTCTGACGGTAGGTCCATAAAACTTCGTTTTGTCGGAGAACTCCGGCCGCAATCTGATCCTCCAGCCACTGTGCCTGTTCATCAACCCAGTCGTTTACTAACGGGCCTCGGATGTACGACAGGAAAGTCATGGCTCGCGAGGCCGGGATCGACAGCTGATCGACGGTGGGGTTCATCTCCTTGTAGAGTCGGAACGCTCTCAAGAAGGCCTTGCTCTCGTCTCTGATCCCAGTGAACTCGGGAGGGGGGTTTCCTCCCAGTCGTCCGTTTCCCCCGGGGGCCGGCGCCATTGGCGCTGCTGGCGCTGCTCCTCCTGGTGCGGCGCCACCGCCACCGCCACCGCCACCGCCACCGCCACCGCCACCACTACCAGATGGCACGGGCGCACTACCGCTAGGCGGGTTGGGTGCTCCTCCTCCAGCGCCGCCGCTGGTGAGAGTCGTACTGGCCGAAGCCTGCTGGGTTTGGGACATTGTGTGAGTCTGGAAATGTGTCGTTGGGTTGGGTAAGTTTGTTGTTGGTACCGAGACACTAGGTGATGGGGAATCGTCGTCGATGGCAATGCCAGGAGTAGTGTGAGTTGTGAGGGGCCCTACTCCGAGTGCCTGAGGTACTATGCTAATAGTGTACCACTGGCCTTTCTTTGCGGAGTAGTCAATGTACGCCCACTGTCGTAGTTCTTCGAGGTAGTGGACCTGTCGATATTTCTGGGTGTTAGGGTGGAAGAGGAAGTATCCCTCCACTCCTTCGTGCTCCTTCCAAACGACGGCTCCTTTGACTTTATCGGAAAGCTCGTCGTCACTATATCTGTCAATGTATTCTGCCTGGAACTGGGATCTGGCGCGACTATGAAGGTTCGCCACTGTAAGAGACTTGACTTAATGTAACGCCACCACGGGGGCGTTAGGTACGACGTGTACCGCGTTAAGTCAACGGGACTAGGAGAGCGCGAGCTGGTTAAAGCTCAGTTCGATGATGCACAAGTATCACTCGGCCTCCCTGGAGCCGAGGATAATAGTAGGAGGGCAAGGCTCAAGCGCAACGGCGAGCTAAGGTATGGACTCAAGCGCAAAGGCGAGTCGAGGGTCGTTCGTGAGGCAAAGACAACGTGGTATTATACAAGAAGTCAAGTCTACCGTACAAGCTAGGTAGGTCGAGACTTATATACTGTTACAAGGTATTTGCACGGTGCAAACACATGGCGCGAGTCTGATGTAGTCGTACGGGAATCGGAACAAAGGGAATAGTCATATGTAGTACAAAGGAATCCCGCGGGGCGACGCGTGACTGGGAGATGGTCAGCGGACGAAACGGAGCGCAAAACTGGCCATCCTATCGCCGAGGCGCAAGGTGCAGAATGGAAGCCGAGAAGCGCGGGTCATGAGAACGTATCGTAAAAGTACAGGAGTTGAACGATGCAAAATGAGAAGTCAGAATAGTTCGTAACAGTTTGGCGCGTGACTTGTCTCCGCATCAGGTTGAGTGTGCTTACTGGTTCAGTTCAGCCAACCTTCACTTGACTTGACATAGCGCAGCAGTCGCACCGCTACACCAGTGACAGGGTTCAAGGCCAAATCAATGGCACCCTTATTGTCACCATGTAGTGGGATGGGGTTGTCGACCTCATACCCGAGTTCTGCAAGGAAGCTCTGATACCAAGCGGCTTGGTTGGCCGCATTGGTCATGGCCATGTATTCCGCCTCTGTAGTGTTTTGGGCCACTGTCTTTTGCTTTCGCAAAGACCAGCTTATTGCACCATTGGCTAAAAGGAACACATAACCCGAAGTGGAGTGTCTGTCGTCAACCTGGTCACCCAGGGAAGAATCAGAGTAGCCATGAAGGCCGTCTCCACTGGTGCCATCGTAGACTATCTGCATGTCCACAGTGCCTACTAAGTAAGCCAGAACATATTGCGCAAGCCGCAGATGTTGTGGTGAGGGATTCGCTGCATACTGCGCCAGATGTGACACAGCGAAGGAAATGTCCAGTCTAGTACCAATCTGAACGTACAGCAGACTACCAATGAGTGACTGGTAGTGCATAATGTCAGAGGCAGTAGCCTGACCCATATATTTATGAAGGTGCTTGTCAGCACCAGCGGGCAAGGGTGTGGAGTGTGGAGTGGCATTAGACATGCCAAAGCGTTCAAGGACATCCTTGACATAGCCAGACTGATCTATTTCAATGCATCTGAGGGATGTAACGCCACCACAGGGGCGTTAGGTACGACGTGTACCGCATTAAGTCAATGGGATCGGAAGGGCGCGAGCCGGCTAAGGCTCAGTTCGAGGATGCACAAGTATCGCTCGGTTTCCCTGGAACTGAGGATAATAGTAGAAAGGCAAGGCTCAAGCGCAACGGCGAGCGAAAGTATGGACTCAAGCGCAAAGGCGAGTCGAAGGTCGTTCGTGAGGCAAAGACAATGTGGTATTACACAAGAAGTCAAGTCTACCGTACAAGCTAGGTAGGGCGCGACTTATATACTAGTACAGGGTGTTTGCGAGGAGCAAACACATGGCGCGATCGCAAGTCAAGGGTCCTAAAGTGTGAACAAGGGAAAGACCGCATATAGTACAGATAGATTCCGCGGGGTCATACGCCCCTCAGAAATGATCAGTGGATGGAGAGGAACGTAAAACGACCAACCCTATCGCCGAGGCGCACGGCGCAAGATGAGAATCGAAACACGCGAAGCATGGGAACATATCGTAATCGTACAACCGAGTCAGCAGGTAAAATCGTAACATTACCCCCCCGTCAGAATTGAAGTCGCCTCGACTTCAACTAGTCGCTGGTATAGGCGTAGTCTTCTTCAGCAGGAATGTTCGCAGGGACAGGAGAGGGGGTGCGGGGGCAGGTGTGTCGACGCAAGAACATGAAGCGCCCTCTCTCTCCGCAATCCCAACACATCTCGTACATCGGACACTTAATCTCCTCATGCGTGGCGTCGTACCTCAGGCACTTCCCGCACCACCTAGGGCGAGAGTCCGGGTCCACATGCGCCGGCGTCATAGGAGAAAGGCGTCGAATGAGGCAGACGTCCAGCCGGTGCGCTCGACTCCCACACCACTGACATGGCTCTCGAGCCCGCCGCTCCGGACATTGTGCCACCAGGTGGTCCTCTGACTTGCACTGGAAACACTTGCGCCGACGCTTACCGCCCTCTCCCTGAAGGCGGGGCATCTCGCTAGGTCCAGAGTCACGAAGGGTAAGGGGGGCAGGCTTGGGGGAGCCTCGGGGACGCACAGGCTTCGCATGAAGCTCGGCGTACTTGTCGGCGATAAGGGGGATGGCCCGCGCGTATTGAAGGCGCTTCCGGACCGATGAAAAATCCATGTCTAAATGGAACTGGTCGCGCGTTAACTTGGTCTCCAGCCGTCGGATATCCGATTGGCGAACACGGATAGCATCCCGCCGCGTGAGGCACTCACGCAGGCGGGAGATGTCAGCATGGAGACGAGGCTGGTGCAGTTCGACGAGCACCTCATTTAGCACGATAGCGCGGGGGTCATGGGGGTGGAACATATTCAACTGGTTGTCGGTGATATGCTGAGCCAGTTGACCAGTGTAGACTTCATTAAGGAAGACTTGGGACACGTAACAGGGATGGCCCTTCCCCATCGTCCCGACGACCTCCTGATAACTGTGGTGGTAGTAAATATACCGCACTGTCTGTTTGACGGTACCCGTCTCCCCGACTAGGAGCGGGAAGAAGGTGGGGGAAGTGGGGTCGTTGAAGAAGAAGGGAATGCCCAGGTCTTCGTTCTCCTTGTCCTCCTCATCGTCGAGGAGGGCGAGGGCGGGGTCGGGCTCGACCACCCGTGCCCGAGGGATGGGCGTGAACGAGTGGTCCATTCCGGCGGGGAATGGTGGGATCGGGATGTGGGCAGCAAGTACAGCAGGTGGTGATAATGGTGGTGGTGGGGTGAGGGCGACAGTGGTTTCGGGTGGGTATGTGGGTGTAGCGGGGACGTGGACGGTGACAGGAGTATCAATGGAGAAGGGGATTATGATGGGTCGAGGGGGTTCAGGCGGTTCGGTAGGTGTCTTAGATTCTTCTGCTAGCGAAGTAAGGGCTGAGGTAGTGAGTGTGAGTACGGGAGGTGGGGGTGAGTCAGGGATTACAGAGTACGGCGTGCGACCCTCTGGTTCGGAGGGGACACCCAAGTCCTGTGAGGGAACGGTCAGATTTTCGAGAATAATCTCGACGGGACGGCGGGTCTGGATAGTAGAGATGATGGGAGTGGTCATCATGTTGGAGCAGAGGGTAGTGGGGTAGAGCGATAGTGTCATCGAGGGGGCGTGCTTTATATCTTTCGTCCAGCCCCTTCGGCGGTAGGATTTAGGCGATAGAAGTCGGCGATGAGATCTGGGGCGTGTTGAACATTCTCAAGAGGTTCCCACGTGCTGTCACTTATCAGGAAGCCCTTCCATTGGACAAGGAATTGAAGTTTGCGCCCTCGTCCATGTGATCGGGACTGAAGGATGCGCTCCACTTCAAACTCTTCCTCTCCGTCGATTAGATCTGGGGGTGGGCGCGTGAAGTTTGCGCCATGCAGTTCCGTCTCCTTATATGGTGTCAGAAGGTTCACATGGAAGACTGGATGTATCTTCCACGTGTTCGGGAGTTCTAACTCGTATGAGACGTCTGAAAGGACTCGCTTCACTCGGAACGGTCCGTGGTGTTTAGGAGCGAGTTTTGCGGTAGGGTAGAAGGTTCGGAGATTTGTACCTTCCAACCAAACCATTGCGCCTTCTTGATAAGGAATGAAGCGCGTCTTGCCCCTTTTCGCCATCAACTCTTGCGCGTGTTTGATGCAGTCTTGCGCGTGCTGTCGTCTGATGACCATGTCTTCTAAGCGTTGTTCGACAGATGGGGATGATGTGGGTTTCGGCGTCCATACGGTACGTGGTTCCCACCCCATTATGAGCGAGAACGGTGATTCCTTTGTAGTCGCGTTGGGCCAGGCGTTGTGCGCGAATTGGGCAACCGGTAAGGCTTCTGCCCAATTGTCCTGCTGCACGTTGCTCCAGTGTCGGAGGTACTGTTCCAACCACTGGTTCGTCCGCTCTGACTGCCCATCGGTTTGAGGGTGGTAGGCGGATGATATATTCTGGCGGATCCCGAGGACCTTGCAGAGGTTGGTCATGAATGCGGAGGTGAATCGGGGGTCTCGGTCCGTGATGATTTTTCGGGGTATGCCGTAATGTGGGTATACGTGATGGAGGTATAGCCGCGCTACTCCTTCTGCTGTGATCGACTCGTTACACGGGATGAAGATCGAGGCCTTTGAGCAATCGTGGTCCGTTGTCACGTTCTGCCCTTTAGCGCCCTTGCACGTGACCGTGGGAGAAGACGTCCTCGGGAAGAAGCGACAACTTACAACCAAAGTTGTCAGCGCCAATCCTTGGCAACCGCCGAGTGCCCGGGATATCAAGTTTGGCCGTCACGTGACCTGGCACGTGACCTGCTCTAGAAGATTCCAGAAGAGTCCGGATGAGCACGTGACCCCGGCTGGCTTGTGATTATGGAACCGGTACGTTGTATTGCCGGTGGACTCTTATCTATGACGTCATGGTCTGGACCCTGGCCTCGTGCCCCTTATCTCTGACTCACACCAAGAGCGCCTTATGCCATTGGTTGCTATTGTTAGCTGTACTAGGGTTCATGACTCGACTCAAGGTTCGGGCTGAGCTTGAAAGCTCCCTGGACGCGTATAAGTAGAGCGATGGATGGTCCCTATGACCCCCATCTTAGAAACATCTTGGATTCCCTCTTCCCTCCTTACTCCTACCTCTTCATGTAGCTGCTGGCCTTTGCCCTTCGTTGCATTGGTTCCTAGTTTATACTACCTCTGAATGTGGAGTCGATGTTATCCCCCTCTATGATCCTCAGTGCGCCCTCGGAGTCTGTCCCGCCACTGCGACCTTTCCCTCTCCACTATGGGTTGTGCTGTGAAGCCAACTCCTGTCTGTCATTACGACTTGTTGTACGCCTTCCAACGCCTACAACCCTCGGCGCGATCAGTGTTCGACGACCGCGACCTACGGGTCAACCCAACGGGCCGGAAGAACCGTTACATCCATAATTGTGAGTATAGAGTCGTATCCGTCTGATGGAGGGAGTTTGGTGATGAAGTCCATGGCGACGACCTCAAATGGTTCGGCGTTCGGGTCTGTGGTAATGGGGAATAGGTGTGGTTTTGACGGTGGGGGTTGATCTTGTTCATCTGGCATATCGCGCATCCTTTGATGTAGTCTTCTACGTCCTTGCGCATGTTGGGCCACCAGTAGTCGCGTCGTAGCAGTTCGTAAGTATTCGTGATTCCTGGGTGTCCCATGGCCGGTGTATCGTGGAAAAAGGTGATTACCCCCCGTTTAAGGTCGTTGTCGCCCACGACAACTAGTGCGTCATTCTTCCACCACAGTCCTCCTACTTTCCGCAGGTTGTGGGGTTCAACCCACCGCAGTACGTCCTTCTCATCGAGATTCTGCGATATCTGGGTCCAAATATCCATGTCGTGCATGGACATTTCCGTCGCTCGAAGAAAGCGGTCTGCGGGGAGGACGATAATGTCATTGTTGTCCTCATCGTGCGTCACATAGTCCGCTCTTCGCGACAGGGCATCTGCGCGACTGTTCTTAACTCCGGAGATATGTTTCAGGAGGAAATCATACTCTGAGAGTTCTAGGAATTCGCGCGCGACTCGTCTACTGATTTTCCTGGGTTCCTTCCAGTACTGGAGGTTGGTGTGGTCGGTGTGGATGATAATTTTATGGGGGGAGCCGACTAGATATGTGTGCCACGCTCGTAGGGCTTTGACGACTGCCAGTAGCTCTCTGTCATAAATATCGTAGTTGCGTTCCGTCTGACTAAAGGATTTGGAGTGGAACGCGACGGGGTGCAGTTTTTTATCCGGGCCGAGCTGATTAAGCACGGCTCCGATGGCGACGTTAGACGTGTCAACTTCTAGTTCAAAGGGTTTTGTGAGGTCGGGGAATAAAAGTGTAGGTTCGCATTCGATGCTGCGTTTGACGTTATTGAACGCGTCTTGCTCCCATTGTCCCCAGTGCCACGGGGTGTCCTTACGGGTGAGGTCGTGTAGGGGTCGTGCCAGTGCGGAGAAACCGCGGATGAATCGCCGATAGAAGTTACAAAATCCGAGGAAGGCGCGTACTTCACGGAGATTCCTTGGGGCGGGCCATTCTCGGATACCCCGTACCTTAACAGGGTCCATCCGGAGATTGCCATGGCCTATGATTAGTCCAAGGTATTCGACCTCCAGTACTTCGAATTCGCACTTCTCGGGTTTGATGTAGAGATCGTGTTCTTCGCACAGGCGGAGAACTTCATGTACTATGGCGCGATGGTGGGGATAGTCGAGGGGTGTGGCGATTAAGATATCGTCCATGTAGACGATCACCTCATTCGTCAGGGTGAGTGGTCGGAAAGTATCGTCCATCATCGCTTGGAACGTGGAGGGGGAGTTGGTGAGCCCGAAGTACATAACGAGAGGTTCATACAACCCCTGGTTGGTCTTAAAGGCGGCTTTCCACTCATCTCCTAGTTTGACTCGTACGTTATTGTACCCCCACTTGATGTCGAGTTTCGTGTAGAGGCGCGCATTGCGTATCCGATCTATGAGTTCCGGGATTAGAGGGAGCGGGTAGTGGTTTCGGATTGTGAGTTCGTTTAATCGTCTGTAGTCTTGGACGGGGCGCAGTTTGCCGTCCTTCTTCTTGATAAAGAAGAAGGGGGATGCGTACGGCGACTTGGACGAGCGAATGTACCCTTTTGCCAACTGCTCGTTCAGGAAGGCGGTCAGAGCTTCCTGCTCATTCTGCGCGAGTGGGTAAACCTTGCAGTCCAATGAGGCCGGGGCGTTGGGAAGGAGGTCTATGGCATGATCCCAGGGGCGAGATGGAGGGAAGCGGTGAGAAGCCTCTTCGTCAAAATTTTACGGTGACATCTGTATTCCTCGGGGATCATTTCTTCGAATGTTCGCTCCTTTTTCTTCGCCGCTTCTTGCTGCGCTAACTCAGAGGTGGTTGTGGTTTTGCGTAAAAACGCAATCTGAGGTTCCCGCTCGTCGTCCATGAGTTGTTCCCATGCTTCCTCGTCAAGTTCATACGTCTCCAACGCCCGGATGGAAGCTTCCATGGGCGTGGCGTCGTCTGACAAGTGAAGGCTCGAAACCACGACCGGCTGAAACTCCTCGTTCAGCGTCGCGTCTCCCCACTTGATTTTGGGCTCAAAGGCCGTAAACCAAGGGTATCCCAGGATCACTTCGTCCCTTCCTAGGTTGGTAACTAAGAAGCGAAGCGTCCTCTCCTCCGTTCCTGTTCGCACGGTGAGGTCCGTATAATGAGTGATGGCGCCGTCCTGATTGTGGGTGCCGTCTACATTCCAAATACGGATGGGGTGAGTCACCTCCCGTGTCCCGATCTGGAGTCGTTTCAAAAGTGAGGAGCATATGAAGTTATCGGTGGCTCCCGAGTCAATAAGGACTTGTCGTTCGGCCGTTGCGTGTACTGATTTGAACAAGACTGGGATTCGCATAGATCGAAACCTGCTAGTGTACACGTTTAAGTTTAATGCTCTAGCCCAGGCCGCCGGGTTCAAGCGTCGAGAAAATCCTCTCGTCCGAACAACTTTTCTACCATGAGGTCTCGCACCTCCTGGGTCTGCGCCTTCATCGCTGCGATCTGTAAATCCGCCTGCTCTTCGTTCGATAGTATGCGACTAGATTGTATGGCGAAAGAAGAGACAGCGGGAGTTGGTAAACTTGAACCCGAGGAAGTCGAGGCTGATGGTCGCGGGGGCACGGAGGTTGGCGCCATGGTAGATGTAGCGGCAGCCACTCGCATGCCCTTTTGAGGACAGTTACGCGAGATATGCCCTTGAGCTTGGCATTTAAAACATCTTCCCTCCTTCTGAAGGCGGGCTTTGTCGGTGTCGGTAAGGGCCACGGAGGCTCTGGCGCGTCCAACATCCATGGCGTTGGGGTCGCACGTTCCTTTGAGGGCTTGCACCCACTGTTCTCTGCTCTGTCCTCCTTTCTTCCGCTGGGGCTTGCCCTTGCCAAGGCGATCCTTTAAAATGAGGTATTCAGCCTGCTGTAACCGGGCAGCCACCTTCCACTGCTCCCAATTGACAGGGTGCTGGAAGCGGACAGCGTTGACCACTAACTGGTTTGGAAGTCCGTCCTGAAATAACTCCAGCGTCGTGGCTTCGTCGGGGTTATACCCCGCCTTTGTGACGAGATTCTGGAACGTTGCGACATAAGTGTCAATATCTCCTCCCTTCATCGTGAGGGTTTGGAGTGCTTTGCGTGCGTTGGTCTGCTCAGATGTGTCGGTGTAGGCTTGTACGAACCGGTCTCTGACGGTGGTCCATAAGACTTCGTTTTGTCGGAGAACTCTGGCCGCAATCTGATCCTCCAGCCATTGTGCCTGTTCATCAACCCAGTCGTTTACTAATGGGCCTCGGATGTATGACAAGAAGGTCATGGCCCGCGAGGCCGGGATCGACAGCTGATCGACGGTGGGATTCATCTCCTTGTAGAGTCGAAACGCTCGCAAGAAAGCCTTGCTTTCGTCTCTGACCCCAGTAAACTCGGGAGGGGGGTTTCCTCCCAGTCGTCCGCTTCCTCTGGGGGCTGGCGCTGCTGGCGCTGCTCCTCCTGGCGCGGCGCCACCGCCACCGCCACCGCCACCGCCACCGCCACTGCCACCGCTACCACCACCGCCACCGCTACCACTACCAGATGGTATGGGTGCGCTGCCACTAGGCGGGTTGGGTGCTCCTCCTCCTCCAGCGCCACCGCTGGTGAGAGTCGTACTGGCCGAGGCTTGCTGGGTTTGGGACATTGCGTGAGTCTGGAAATGTGTTGTTGGGTTGGGTAGGTTCGTTGTAGGTACCGAAACACTAGGTGATGGGGAATCGTCGTCCACGGCAATGCCGGAAGCAGTATGAGTTGTGAGGGGTCCAACTCCAAGTGCCTGGGGTACTATGCTAATAGTGTACCACTGGCCTTTCTTTGCGGAGTAATCAATGTATGCCCACTGTCGTAGTTCTTCGAGATAGTGAACCTGTCGGTACTTCTGGGTGTTGGGGTGGAAGAGGAAGTATCCCTCCACTCCTTCGTGTTCCTTCCAAACGACGGCTCCTTTGACTTTATCGGAAAGCTCGTCGTCACTGTATCTGTCGATGTATTCTGCCTGAAACTGGGATCTGGAGCGACTGTGAAGATTCGCCACTGTGAGAGACTTGACTTAATGTAACGCCACCACAGGGGCGTTAGGTACGACGTGTACCGCGTTAAGTCAACGGGATCGGAAGGGCGCGAGCCGGCTAAGGCTCAGTTCGAGGATGCACAAGTATCGCTCGGTTTCCCTGGAACCGAGGATAATAGTAGAAAGGCAAGGCTCAAGCGCAACGGCGAGCGAAAGTATGGACTCAAGCGCAAAGGCGAGTCGAAGGTCGTTCGTGAGGCAAAGACAATGTGGTATTACACAAGAAGTCAAGTCTACCGTACAAGCTAGGTAGGGCGCGACTTATATACTAGTACAGGGTGTTTGCGAGGAGCAAACACATGGCGCGATCGCGAGTCAAGGGTCCTAAAGTGTGAACAAGGGAAAGACCGCATATAGTACAGATAGATTCCGCGGGGTCATACGCCCCTCAGAAATGATCGGCGGATGGAGAGGAACGTAAAACGACCAACCCTATCGCCGAGGCGCACGGCGCAAGACGAGAATCGAAACACGCGAAGCATGGGAACATATTGTAATCGTACAACCGAGTCAGCAGGTAAAATCGTAACAAGGGAGCAGTCGCGCACAATGCGCATACCAAGATAGGACTCTATCTCCCCGAGATCTGTCATCTCATAGCGTTCAGAAAGATCTGACTTTAAACGCTTAATCCTTTCCAAAGAAGCACCCAATATAGTGATGTCGTCAATGTAAATGATAACGAAGAGTGGTCCATCCCCCTCTCGTTGAGGCAACACATATACGCCGGCATCAGCAAATGTCCGCTTAAAGCCGAGTGCAAGTAACACTCCATGGAATTGCAAGTTCCATGCACGGGAGGCTTGTTTGAGACCATATATTGCCTTGACCAGGCAACACACCTTCGTCTCTGCACCAGTGGTGATGAACCCTTGTGGTTGCTCCATGTATATCTCCTCGTCAAGCACGCCATTGAGAAAAGCAGACTTGACATCCATCTGATGAATGTGCCAGTCCTCCAGCGCAGCCAACGCCAGAAGTAATCGTAGCAACTCAAATTGTGCGACGGGAGAGAAGGTTTCATCAAAATCTATGCCAGGGATCTGCGTAAATCCCTTAGCCACCAAGCGAGCTCTATAGCGGCCATCTGCCTTGAGCTTGAAGACCCATTTGGATTTTACTGCCTTGCAATTAGGCAGGAGATCTACTAACTCCCAGGTGCCATTATGGGCAAGAGCATCCATTTCATACTGACACGCCTTAGTCCACTCATCTGCATCCACAGACCGCATGGCCTCTGCGTAGGATGCAGGATCTCTTCCTATATAGGCTGCAGCCAGCAGCTCCGCATATCCCAGCCGTCTGCCGCGCATGGCCACATTATCCGCTGAGTAGTAGCAGGGATTGGGCACAGGTGCACGGGCAGAGCATCTAGGCACATTGTCCATCTCGTGCAACAGCTGACTTCGCTGTGCACGGTCCTCAAAACCTCCAGGCATATTAGTGTCTGGTGAGGGAGGAGGGACATGGCACATAATGTGCGTTGCGCTTTGACGCAGCGGTGGCGAAGTGGGAGTGGGCTGCTCATGCTTAGGCATGACAGGAAGAGTGGGTGGTGTAGGTGGTGGTGGCATGTGGGGGCACTCTTCTTTAGGGTCTAGAATATCCTCAACATCCTCCTCCTCACTACTGTCTGAGTGTGCAGGGGAGGGTGCTCACTGTGGTGGTAACGCCGATGTGCTAGGTACGGCAATCACTGGTTGAGGTAGTGGCTGTGAGGCCACTTGAGAAGGTTGTGGGTGTGGCTCAACACCCTGGAGGGACGGGAAGCTACTCTCGTCGAATGTCACATCCCTGGACAAACGGACAGAGCGGGTTTGGCGGTCCCAGAGCTTATTGCCCTTAGATTCGGGCTCAAACCCAATAAGCGTGACCTCAATGGCCTTCGCATCCAATTTGCGATGCTTATCAGCAGGTACGTGCATGTACCCCTTGCATCCAAAGACACATAAGTGTGAGACATCTGGTACTTTGCCAGAGTACCAGAGCTCATAAGGTGTGCGCCACTTGAGCGTACGGGTGGGAGAGTGGTTATAAATGTGTACCACAGTGCTCATAGCATGCTCCCAGAAGCCTTTAGACATGCCCACTGTATGTAGCATGGCCATTGCCTTATCTGTAATTGTGCAGTTAAACCGCTCAGCTTTCCCATTCAACTGTGGTGAACCTGGCATCATAAGGTGATGCTCTATCCCTCTCTGCTTGAGAATGTCCTGTACTTGGCTCGCCATGTACTTGCCTCCACAGTCAGAGTGGAGTGCGCACAGTTTATGGGAAGTCTGGGTTTCACCCCAGGCCAAATACATCTGCAGCGCTTTCACAAACTGATCCTTCGACTTAATAAAGTACACCACTGCATGTTTGGAGTGGTCGTCTATGAAGGTGGCGGTGTACGCGGAGCCTTGTAGGGACTGAGTTTGCATTGGACCGGCGAGGTTGCTGTGTACAATCTCAAAGATACGGGTTGTCCTCTTGGTGGAGGACGCAGAGAAGGGTTGGCGAGTGGATTTTCCTAACTTGCACCCATGACACACAGCAGTGTGCATGGTAGAGCTGTCAATGTCCATGCCAGTAGTGGCAGAGGGACCATACAACTTAAGAGCAGCAGGGGAGATGTGTCCCATGCGCTGATGCCAGATATCAAGAGTGGTGGCAGCACTTTTGACGTGAGCATTGAGGCCAATGCTTGGAGCGTCCAACCAGTAAAGGTTGTCCTCCAAGTAGCCAATAGCTACACATTGTTTACTGACAGATATTTTAAATGAGCCACTGTCAAAGGCCACTTCCGCACCCTTTTGTGCTAGAGCACACGTCGACAAGAAGTGTGTCTTCACCTGTGGAAGGTGTAGCACATTACTGAGGGTGATGGGGATGCCTTGGCTCGTAGTGAAGACGACAGAGCCTACACCAACTTGGTCAATTGTGGACTTATCACCCAGGCACACAGCACCTTTACATGAGGTGTAGTCCTTGAAGTCAGACCGATGTGGTGTGATGTGGTGTGTAGCACCACTGTCCATCATCCAACATACACGCGAGGCAGCATACAAGGCAACACCAACTGCATTGTCTGCCCAGTTAATGGCAGGCTCATCATCGACCTCCTTAATGGAGGCGGTGGTAGGTACTAATACATGGGAGTTGGCGGCCTTGTTGCCAGTGTCCTTAAGCTTCCCCGCAGCTTCATCCTTCTTCCTCTGCCTGCAGTCAGGCTTGATATGCCCCTTCTTATTACAGTAGTGGCAGGTAAGTTGAGAGTGATCCTTCTTCTTATGTGGGCCACTGCTAGACTTAATGGGGGCAGCCTTGTTGAGGGAGGAGCCAGAGGGGCCAGAGCGACACACTTCCTCCAAAACGATGCGTGCAATTATTTCAGCATGCTTGAGCTTGGAGGGGGCACCACTGGCAAGGATGGTGGAGGCCAGGACCTCGTAAGAGGCTGGCAGAGCGTGGAGGAGAATGAGACAGAATTGGGTGTCAGTGACACCCATCTGTGCATTGGAAAGGCCAACCCGCAGCTCATTGAGCTTGGCCAACTGAGAGGCCATGGGTGCGGAGTCATCGAGGTGGGCTTGGGTTAACTGGATCCACAAGTTAAATATGGTGGTGCTGCCTGAGGCACCAGCATAGACGTCCTTCAGCTTGTCCCACTTTGACTTGAAGGTGGGATAGGCAAGTGGGTCGGCAACGAGAGAGTAGACGTCAGGCTTAAGGTAGAGGCGAAGGTACACCTTAGCCCGACACTGGACAGAGTCCCACTCATCAGTGGTGACTCCTGAGGGTGGAACTTGGAGGTAGAACACATCCTCCACTTCATTCAGCATGAGGATAGCCTCTAAGGTTCCGGACCACTCATTCCAGTTGGACCCATCAAGTTGGGTAAGATTAATGCCCAAAGGCATGCCAAAGGAATTGCCATAGGCATTCACAATACGTGAGGAGGGTGTGGACCCAGAAGCAGGTGGAAGTGAACCGCCTGCTGTGGCGCCTGCAGCCGCACCGGTGGCACCAGTGGGCGAGGCAGCGCGAGAAGAGTGTGTGGAAGACATTGGGATGATTTATCTATCGCTGAGGAGCAGTCAGCGACAGTGCTTCGAAATAGTTGCAAGATGTAATGGGGGGTACCACTCCTGTCTGTGAATCTGTAAGGCCAGAACGCTAATGCGTCCTGCCTCCTGATTGGTATGCCAGTGATACAAGGGCTAGGCCCAGGATGGAGAATCCCTTTGCCATACTGGAAGCTAGCTGCCAGCCAGGATGTGTCTAGGACACAGCTTCACCAGTTTGCGTCAGGGGGAAATGGAGGGGATGCTTTCAGAGCCCAAGGCTGTCTACCTCAGCCTTCTCAGCCTATTGGTTGCCTCATTGCCACAAGTGGCTTTACTGAATCCTTTCCCATTGCCGCTACAAGGCAGGTATCTGGTTGCAGAACACCATAAGGTGAACACCCCCCAGAGTCTGAACCAGGTTTTACACTCCCATGGTGAGGAGATCCTGCGCCCAGTGTGGAGCACCAGAGACAGCTGGAGTCTTTGCCCAAACGCACTATTCTCACGGCCCGGTCTGTCGGAACCGGCCGAAAATTCAATCTCCGCTTTTCTTCGTGTTTTTTCCCCCTCCATAGTTTTATTTCCTTGAAGTAAATACCACTACAAAATAGAAATAAAATAAGGTAAAATAAAGGCAAATAACGCGTAAATAACGCGTGTCTGTGTATCGTGTATCGGTTTGGAGTGTGTGGGAAGGGAGGGACAAACAATCCCTCTTCCCAAACCTCCCACATGCCCACCTTCGAAATTCCCACTTGCCCCTGTATTACCGAAAGCGGATGCGCTTCCTTCGCTTCCGAACCACGAGTGCGCTGCGGCGAACACACCGCTGTGAAGCCACCATACGGGAGCATTACATACGACCGTCAGAAAGGGGAAATGCCCTTTGAATGGGATAACAAGAACGCGTTCCTGGCCTGGCTCGCTGCCGAGGAACGCAACAAAGCCATTAAGTTTATTGTGAGTAGCACACGAAAATCAGATTCACCTAACTGGTGGGAGCGGCACGTGTACCGGTGCTCGCGAGAGTTCTCAGGTGGGAAGCGGGACTCTGAAGACAAAACTCAACTCAAGCACAAAATCGCCCCAATGAAAACAGGCTGCCAATGCCGCGTGACGATCAAGATGTACCCGCACACTGATACGATTCTCGGAAGTGTGAAGGCGATCACGATCATGCACTCGGCGACGACAATCTCCGATTTCTCAGACTAACAGAGAAGACCAAGATATCTGTAATGGATATGGTTTGCAAGGGCATGGATTCCAAGGCGATTGTGAGTGACAGCTACTAATTCACCTGCCAAGCTAATGGCTACTATCCAGCTAAAAGTCCGTGCGCGACTCCTGCGAGCGGACAGATCACGATTATTACATCACAATGCGTGATGTCAGCTGCCTCCGTCGGATCGTGGAGGACAACGAGATCCGCCTGGACGACAACGATGCGATTTCTGTTAAGCTTTGGGTTACTAAGCTCCGGCAGCGCGGTGCTGAAGCAGTCCTGAAGGACAAGAAAGACCCCCCTCCAGTTGGATCTGGGCTATCTCCAGAAGCATTTGTCCTATGTATTCAAACTAAATTCCAGTGTGACCGCTTCCGGGCGCTTGGCCCTGATTTTCTATCAGTTGATGCCACCCACAATACCACCCAGTATGCAGGAGTGCAACTTTTCTCCTTGATTGTGAGGGATAAGTGGGGCCATGGTGCGCTTTGTAGTGGATTTCCGTTTACATACATTTACTTCATTTCCGTTGACAGGTGTTCCTGCCGCGTGGATGCTGTCATCGCACGGCACAGAAGCGACGATTCAGTACTTCCTGAATTTTGTAAAAACGCGCAGCCCAGAAGTCACACCGCGGATCACAATGAGCGATCGCGACCAGGCACAAATGAATGCGATCAAAACCATATACCCGGGGACAACACTTCTAGTACTGTGTTGGTGGCACGTGCTCCGTGCAATGCGGATGCGCTTCCGCACAGAAGCATACCCAGATCTTTGGGAACGTGTCCGGGAATGGGTCAAGACATCCGATCAATCAAAGTTTGATTCCGCGTGGAAATGGATTCAGACCGAAACAGAAGAAAAGGTCCCCCCAAGCTTTGTCACTTATCTCCAGGACAATTGGATGGGTATTGTGCCGCTATGGGCAGGGATCTCAAGGAAAAACCGGACAATCTTTCAAGAGGGTGATACAAACATGCTCATTGAGGCGTAAGTTATCATATCGCGTGGGAGATCGCCACAGATCGCTCAAATCAATGTTTATCTAGCTATCACCATGTCCTGAAGTCGAAGTGGCTGGAGGGGAAGTGGAATCGCCACGTGGACTATCTCGTCCACACGCTTGTAGTTCTTATGCATCCGGACTATGAGTCTAAGCATGATCGCCGAGAGAAAGGGTTTGAGGGTCCAGATCTGGCTGAGAAGCGTCGCGAGGAAATTCTCGTGCAGACACCAGAAGTGGACGCCGAGTCCATTTGCAACCTAGGCGATGATCAATTTTCCGTGCAATCTGCAACAGATTCATCGCATACGTATCTGGTTGAGCTCGGCACGCGGTCCTGTGACTGTCCAGACTGGCCCAGGGTCCAGTTGTGCAAACATGTCGCTGCCGTTGCCCATTTCTTTGGGAACGACGATGGGAACGACGACCAGCCAAAAGCTGAAGTGGTCTATGCGGTCCACAACCCCAACACGGCAGAACCAATCCGGGAAGGCTCGGTGGGTGCGCAGAGCGATGGGAGTGCCACCTCAATTCTGGAGAATGTGATTGCTGTCTCCCAGGCGTTTCTGAGCGACGGTGCACCATCGTCCCCTGGGACCATTCAGAGCCTTCAACTGGTTGAGGCACACTTGACTGCAGTTGTTCATAACTCACGCTCCTCAGAAAGCCCCCTCCCGGACAAGGAAGTCGTTCCACCCAATCAAGGCACATGGTCTGAAACCGCCGAGCGAATGGGGGTAAAACGACAGCGAAGGAGACCTCGCCCCTCCAGCGCATCGTCCCTGGAACCCCCAGCAGTGGAACGTATCGGGGGTCTCAATCGCAAAAGGCCACGCATCAAGATATTGGATCCATACAGTGGCGGAATCAGGTCTGGCCGAGACGCTCCACCGGACGCGCAAACCGCACCACAGAACATTGGAGCGCGTGCTGGTTCTGCAGCCAACGACACCCCTCTCACACAGCCCTCGAAACATGGCCGCAAGCGCGCAGACATCCCTGCCCCATCTGCTCCACTGCCTAGTTTGGACCCTCTGCCCCCTGCTTCAACCCCCGTCATGTGGCACACAGCCCACACCTTGCCTGCCATACAGGTCGCACCCGTATCCTCTGCCGATAGCGCCCCCTCGTATGTGCATGCGCACACCTCATCTGTCCCCCCTCCGTCCTCTACCTACCATCCTGGGTTGTATGCACGCACCCCATATCCCGCATATCCATTCTACTGGCCTTATGGCTACTTTCCGCCTTCCCAACCTCACTTGCCGCCCCCACAATAGAGTAATATTCCGTTTCTGTAAGTCCTTGCGTGCGCCTGAGGTAATAGAGAAGATGTAGCACAACCCTATATACCATATGTACCCAGCGCCCCAGCTTTCCGTAGTAATATAAAAGCTCCTTTGTCTTCGGCTTTGCATGCGTGTACGAGACGCACTTGTGATATTCCAGTCCTCCTGGCCAGGCTCTCCACCAAACTCACATCCATCTCATTGTGGTCGCTTCGTTTCACACCTTCTCGTGCAAGGTCGCTTCGTTTCACACCTTCTCGTGCAAGGTCGCTTCGTTTCACACCTTTTCGTGCAAGGTCGCTTCGTTTCACACCTTTTCGTACATGGTCGCCTCGATTCCTATTTCATCGCCTCGCCCAGTCGTCACCACTCCCCCATGCCGTTTTCCACCACTCCAACCGAATGCCTGTACCCTCTACCGCACTCGTCACCGTCCTCCCGTCCCTCTACCTCAATAGTAAAGGTACGCTTCCTAGTCACTATGGCCCTCCATCTTCTTACTCGTCTCTCAGCTCAGCGCCTCCACCCCTTTCCACTCCCCTCGCCGTCTTCGCCTTCGCCGCCCTACTCTCGCTCTCACTCTCATACTCACCCTTACCGGCTTCGTTCCCACTCCCGCTCATCTCTCAGTTCAGTGCCTCCACCCTTTCCACTTCCTCTCGCCATCTTCGCCTTCACCGCCCTACTCTCGCTCTCGCTCTCGTCCTCACCCTTACCGGCTTCGTTCCCACCCCCGCTGGCCCCAAACTTGGAGTGGCAATGGAACATCGACCCCCCCACTCATCGTACCTCGCCTCCCGATACCCCGGAGGTCTCATTCGGCCTCTACCTTACGTCGTCAGTATCGCTACAAACGCTTCCCGATGCGCACTGGCCAGGACTCGTCAAGGTCGCTTCAGCGGGCCTCACCAACGCTATCGGTGCCTCGTAAGTCAACCTTTGCTTACTTCTCACCTCTTCGCTCACACACTCGCCCTCTCACCCCTTGCACAACTCTCCCGATACCTCCGCGGCCTCTCATGTGGCCTCTACCTCACCAGCGTCATCGGTATCGCTATAACGCCTCCCGATGCGCACGGGCCAGGACTCATCAAGGTCGCTTCGGCAGAACCGAGCCCCATCGAGGCTCCAGTTATCCCCCACAGTCACTCAATATCTACTTCTGCGAAACCGAAGACCGTCGCCCAGGGCCGCTCACTTCCCACCAATCTCCCACCACTTGTCGCACTCGACCTCTATCTCACCAACATCGTCGGTATCGCCACAAACGCCTCCCGATGCGCACGGGCCTGGACTTGTCAAGGTCGCTTCATCTGGCCTCACCAGCGCCGTTGTTATCACCCCAGGTAAGTCAACCTTCGCCTACTTACCCCTCTCGCTCACACACTCCCCCTCTTACGCTTCATACCTCCTCATCCACCGTCCACCGATCGCTTCATATCCCTCCTGCGTCCTCTCGCTTCATCCCCCCCGTCCGCCAATCGCATACACCCTTCTCTGTCCCGATACCCCGTCTCTCACTTGGCGGTGTCTTCGGTCGCCTTGGTCCCTCCCAGTGCGCAGGGGCCTGGACTCGTCAAGGTCACTCCAGCCAGCGCCGTCGGTATCACCTCATGTAAGTTGCCTCTCACCCCCTCTCGCCTCCTTCGCTCACTCACCCTCACGCACACGCTCGACCTATCACCCCCCTCGACCCCTCTGCCCCTTCCGCCCATTGCAGCTCGCAAGTCCAACGCACGTGCTTGCTGATGTCACGACGGTGCGTCACCTGATCTGGACGTTATGTTGGGGGCGACATCGACCTTTGTAATTACTTAATAAATACATGTTGCCAGTTTGGATAAATGACACATTGATAAGATATTCATTATTACTTAATAGTTGCAGAAATCTTTGCGAGTCAAATGTGTATTTAAAGCGGAGATTGAATTTTCGGCCGGTTCCGACGGACCGGGCCGTGAGAATAGTGCGTTTGGAACGCAACTGACAGCTGGTGCTAAGCTCCACAATACACAGCCCAGTGGGCCATGCACACCTGGATATGTATTAAGGGGCTACCAGATCCAATCTCCTTGCGCATAGCGCAGGGGCTAGGAAAACAGTAGGGGTGAAAGTAGGACTACTGGGCAGTACATAGAACAGGAGGTTCCTCAGCAGTGACAACTGGTGCCCCAGTGTCAACTGCCTTGGGCAAGGCTGGTGAGGCCCCAGACAGACCTTGACCTGGTGTGTGATCCTAGGAACACAGTGACCAGCCAAGTGGAGTGGCTTGGGCACCAGGGCCCATAACCTGATGAACAGTGCACATAGGGGACATACTCACAGTGACAAAGGAGACTGTGGTGAGATATGTGGGTGGACTGGAAAGCAGCAACAGAGTAAACTTGCAAGTGAAGCAGAGGTAGTGTCTGGCACACAACAGATGAGAACTGGTGTGGTGCCAGAGCGTACAGGGTACACTACTTATACTGCTACAGAGAGTGACACCAGTAACAGCAAGTCACAGTAAATACAAGGACACATTGTTCTACACACAGACAAAGGAGTGGATGTAAAGAGAACAAGGTGTAGAGAACAAGAAGAGTCCAGACTATGATATCATAGTGACATCACAATAAAGATAAGAACAAAGGAAAGTACATAGACATAGTACAAGGGCAATCCAGAGTGGTCCATGATGTCATGTACATGTGTGATGTCATAGATAAGAGAATACCAGAAGTCCGAGATTGTAAAGATCAAAATAATCTAATCTACAAGTCCTGTATATCTAATCTAAAGCAGTCCGTTATCTGCGTGTCCATTTGAGTCACTAAGTGTGCACAGGTCACTTATCAACAGGCTAATCTATCATCTTGAAAGAGGGAGAGTAATGATGATTCTGGGGTAGACAGTGAGCACATATGAGGAGATCGAGGATAAAGCGAGTGGACAGGGTGGTTGGATGATGACATGGTGGTGATGTGGCAACATTGTGAGGTAGCTTTGTCAGCTGTCCCACGCCGCCCAATGCCGTGTAGTGGTATAGCAGCCCTGAGAACATGGTCAGGCCTTTCCTGCGCTACAACTTCAATAGCTTCACGACCTTGCCCTGCAGCCTCGTCCCTAGATCCTTAAATCTGCTTATACTCATGTATGTATTGTATTTACAATGGCAAAAAAGATAAAATTCTCCCAGAACTCAGTAGGGCTCTGTTGTTATGCCACCACTGGCGTTAGTCCAACTTGGACTGCAAAAGGGCGTTCATGACTTAGCGAAATATGTCCTCGAGGTCACGTGACCTGTAGTCGCAAGATACACGGCGTCTATATGAGGCACGTGATCTCTTACTCCGTACACTAGGGCAAGTCGTGCCACTAGGTAACTCGATGATTGACAAAGTCAACTTGCACGAAGAGGCAAGCAAAGCACTTGTGGTAGAGAGGAGAAAGAAGTGGTGATTGAAGAAGACCAAGATGGCGTATCTTGGTCTTATCACGTCACTATTTATACATGTATGAGGACACTTTAAAGCTCCTCCTGAAACCGTACGACGAATAGTGTAAGTAGCTCGAACCCTACTACAGCTATCCTAGGATCTGACTCATGCCACATCGGCATGTGATAGTAATTCTACGCTGACTGATACGACTGTCCATGACTCATTACATCTTACTAAGGGGTCATCACCGTGAGTAAGAGTCCACTTCACTTGTACCGTAACATCTGTGCACCATTTTCACCATCCTCCAATGTCCCACACTTTCACACGCCTTTAGCAACTCAAGTGCAGTGCATTCCCAAAACAAGCAATTAAGCTTGCAAGGTCTTGCAACATGCAAAGGCATGCACAACCCTCTGCGCTGTAGATTACCATAGACCCAGAGCAGCTTACCATTTGCATTACCTTGTGTGCTACATCTGCACGCAGTCTTAGCAGTTCCAGACCGACACATCCTTGAACCCGATGGACATTCATGTAATGTTTCGCACCGTGCAGATGTCCACTGACCATTACAACACTTTCCCAAGACGAGGTTCCCTAAGCTCACACACTGTCACGTTTCGGCCCGGAAGTGGACACTGACGCACGGGAATGACACCACGTCAGCAGTATATCGTCATGGACTTATTGGATCAGTAAGCCGGGTAAGCTCCGGCGCATGTGATTGTGTACGATAATGGATCGGATCATGACTCGATGTGACTCATTCCTAGGATAGCGGTACTAGGGTTTGCTCTACTTACGCTATTGGCTAGGATAGTTCGAAGCGGCGCTTGAAAGCCCGCAAGTATCTGTATAAGTAGTCGAGGTTGAAGACCAGGATCGCCATCTTGGTCTTCTTCAATACCACCATCTTCGTTGTCTCTTCGTCTCTAAGACTCTCCTCCCTGTGAAGTGAGTTGCCTCCAGCATATCCCCTTAGACCAGGGATCCCCGTGAGCTTATCCCGAGTTCCCCTTCGCGGGCAGTGGACGTATATCCCCTGGGATCGGTATACCATCGCGTGTTCCTCTATCACAACGAACGAGTCGCCAAGCCTTACGGCTATATCTACATCGTCGACCACCCTTCTTGGAGAACCATCATCCCTCTAGACGAACCCCCAGCTAACGTCCCTCAAGAGGAGGACCTTCACGCCTTCATTGCTTTGAATGGGGATCTAGCCCCTCATCCAGCTGAGTACCCAGACTCGATCACCAACCGCCTCTTCTACAGACCATTTAGGATCGCCACATCAAACGAGGCCTAAGTCAGGCAAACGTCCGTGGTAGACGTTACACACACAGTGACACACTGAACTAATCCCCGTATATTCATGGAATTCTGAGTTACACCAATAGTTACACAGTCCCTGAAGGGACATCTCTTCAAGTTTATTGGAAGTGTGCTACCAAACGATCAAAGAGTGTTCCACTGACAGAGTGCTCCGCTCCAGAGCATGGAAAAAGCAGATAACTATTCCATAACCCCGATTTTGAAAGATAACTGCTCCATAACCCCAATTCTGTAAAATAACCCATTTCCAAATAATGTTTTCTTTTTCTTAATTATGAACCCTGCTCTTACGTTTCAGAAGTCCGCTTATGTATTCGAAATGACGGGTATCTATCGATATGGAACCTGCTGTAACTATCATATTTAGGCATGAGAATGTCGCCTGTCGAATTTATGTCGAAAATGTACCCCAACGCCACATCTGTAATTGGGCAATTTGATTTTTTTGGGTTTCACAACCCAAAAAACCATAAAAAATGGCAAAAAACGAGGCATACTGAGAGACTTGGTGACCCAAGTCAATTTTTATGGAAACCTACTGTAGCGATAAGAAATAAAACCCAAAATACTGTAGAAAACTCTAATAACTCGGAAACTGTACTCTATGTGTAGTAGACATTAGATCATATTTGACAATGTTTAAGGTAGTTAGTTCATCATTCTGGACTTCCTATACAAATATTTGAGTTGGGTGAGCAAGTTTCCCACATCAGGAAAACATATGTTTTACTTATCCACACTTTTCTGTACTTTTCTGTTCTTTTCAGAAAAAAATTAGAAAAAGTAAGAAAAGAAATCCCTCTTTCTTTTTTTTTTTACTTGCTGAACTGCCAAAAAAAGTACAGGATAAGTAGAGTACCAAATGACCAAAAATGGACAAAATAAAATGACCAAAAATGGAAATATCGGACCAAACCTTATTTTTTGGTCCGAAAATTACCATATATGGTAATAAATCGGACCAAAATTCAAAAAATCGGACCAAAATCCAATTTTTTCCCCAGAAATATGCCTAAAAAGTATAAAAAGTACAGAAAAAGAAGAGGGGATTTCTTTTTGCAAGTAGTTGGTTCTTTTCTGAAAGGGTCCTTTATTCCCTTGCTGAAAGCGATAAAAGAACAGAAAGTATAAATAAGAAAAACATATGTTTTCCTGATGCAGTCTCTGGGTTTCAAGTTTCCAGATACCGAGAAAACCGTTAAAAACAGCAAAAACCAATGAAACAATGGAAACCAAATTGCCCATTTACTGATGGCCACGGCCCGCACCTCCTTCCAGTATCCGTATGGCCGCCTCTTGCAGCTTCAGGGTGTCGTCGAGGAAGACAAGCTGTGCCACCCGACAATGCTCGACGCGAACGGCGAAGCATGTATCGTCGTTGTCAAGAGTGGTAATAGCACCGGGGTAACTATCAGTTGCGCTACTGGCATCATGTCTTTCGTCCGCGAAAACTTCGAGGATGGCACCCATAAGACGTCGATGGAGCTGCCGATCTACCCATATTAGTGGTTTCCGGGCCCGGCTCTAAAGCCGAAAGCCAGCCCAAACCGGACATCTGAAGCCGGTCTGGGACCGGGCCGAGAGTGCAGTCCTGGGAGGGCTCATGGCCCTGGCATTAATTTTGGCATGCGGCTCCCACAGACCCACGTCCCGGGCTTTCATTGTTGGGGCCACGAGGCCTGGGCTCATGACTACGCAACTCGCAACTCACGATCTGCAGGATCCTCAATAATGCCACACTCTCTAGATACGATCAACGCTAGTTCAACGGATTCTTACTTCACAATTTGATATGCCGTAGTCAACGGCGCCTCAGTTTCAGAGTTCTCAAGTTCACTTCGCGTTGATAACCGCCCCAGCCGCCATACAGTACTGGCACTTTGTATTTACCTATAAAACAGAGCCTTTTTCTCCCTCACAAACCAGTGAAGTCCCTCTGCGATGTCTCCTCGACCCTCACGGAAAATCATTCCCACTGCCAAACTCACCGCTGACAACGCTGGTGAGCTGGAGCTGTCCTCACACCGCAAGGCCGTTGCCTCTGCGTCTGCAGCATCAAAAGTCCCCCCGCCGATTTCCTTGTCTACGTCGTCTCCTTTACCCGACTCCTCACCCCCCCCACAGACAGATACAGATGATGCTTTGTCACTAGCCACCGACTTGTCCGAGGTTCGGAGCTCCTCAAAGCGACCTTCTCAAGCAATCAGAAGCTCGCTTTCGCTGGACAGTATCACAGTACTCTCTCACACCACCTCTGACGCCGGCGACGACAATACGCCCAAGTCCAAGAAGACAAAAACATCTCCGGCATTGGGTGTTCAAGAACCCTCGCACATACTCCCAGACGTTTCCATCATCGAGATCGATGACATCGATAACCCGCAAGACGAGCGATTGAACAAGTCGGACCCTAGCGCCGACATCAAGTTTTTTTTTTACGACTGTACCTCATCTACCGGGTCAAGCCAAAAGATGCATGAAGTGTAACCTCTGCGCGTAAGTCTTTTCTTTTCTGATTGACTTGTCCTAACTCAGTTCGTCACAGACAAGGTCTCGGTTGTCCCAAGCAGGACAAACTCCTCATCAGTGAACATACAACACTTCGGTGTCACGCTGCAGCGCTGCACTCGGTACGTTTTGAACCCTCACACCCTTCCTGTATTTTTAAATTAGATTTCCAGCACCGGTACAGAAAATGGTGCGACACGAACAACTTCAACTCGATGTTACCGGAAGACACCAGGCAGCGCAAGGAGGCTGCTTTGGACAGAAGCCTCCAAACCCAACAGATGGTCCTTTCCGACCATTTTGACCCTCCTGGCCCGGAGGTTATCCCATACAGTGATAGGGCGTTCGAGGCAGCTGCGATTGAATGGCTCGTCCACACGAATCAGGTGCATGTTACTCTTTTTTTTCTTTCGCCATCTGACCCTTGGATGCTTCAGCCAATTCAGACGTTCAAAAACCCGATGTTCAAGACGATGCTTGACATTGCATCTCGAGCGAGCAAGGGCATCACACTGCCATCTCCCAAAAAGACGCGCACGCACATCATCCACATGTTCAAGCAGAAGATGTACTTGCTTAGGGATCGTCTCAATGTGAGTTTTGTTGTCTCACTCGTTCGCGCCGAGTCACTGATATCTGCATATTAGGGCCCCACTGTTACCAGGGAAATCAGTCTTACTTGTGACGCATGGCAGGCGGACAATACAGATGCTTACTTTGCCGTTACAGGGCACTGGATTGAGGAGTGCGCGCCTGGTGAATGGACCCTAGAGCATGCTTTGCTCGGGTTTGCGCAGATGAATTGCTCTCACAGTGGAATTCGTCTAGGTCAAATGTTATATACAATCCTCAACCGGCTTCGTATTGTTCACAAGGTGAGAGTTCCGGCTCTGTTCTGACTTTTTACTCACTCATGCAAATCCAGGTTGGACATGTAACATGCGACAACGCGAAGAACAACACCACTATGCTACAAGAATTCGCCCGCTGCTTTCAAATCAAGACCGGGACGAGTTTTGATGTCAAACGCCGGCAGATCGGGTGAGTGCCCTTACTATTGTACTGACGCTTCCTACTCACCAGTTCCTCCAGGTGCCTCGCCCACATCATCAACTTGGCGACACAAGCCGTAATCTCCACGCGGACCAAGTCGAAGTACTACAATGGTGACCCCACAGATGATCACCTCCCCGAGGACCTGGGGACTAGCGAGCGTGACGAGATAGGGATTGTCCGTGCTATCTGTATAAAGGTATGACTATCATTTTGCTCATACTTGGCACTAACCAGTGGGTATGTAGGCACGCTCGTCGTCGCAGCGCAAAGAGCTCTTCAAGAGCATCCAAGTTTGCAACAATATCTCTCCGGTCAACCTCCTGCTTGACATGAAAGTTCGATGGAGTTCGACATATGTTATGCTATATCGCGCCGAGTCACAACGCCAGGTAAGCACTTTGACCATTCTTCATTATATTCTTACAGTCTTATTGCTATGTACACCAGGCGGTCGATGAATTTATCCTTGGCCTTGGATTGAAAGAAACGAATCCCGAAAAGGGGCGCAAGATTTCCGCTCTTGCCCTGCATGACGAAGAGTGGACGCGAGTCCGGCTCTTCTGCAACATTCTCCAGGTGCGTTGTTCGTTTAATATACATCTAGTAATCTGCGCTGACAATGATACACCGCCGACTGGTGACAGCACGCAGACAGTGCCCAACAGGCATTCTCTGCAGCCTTGACTCCAACGCTTCAACATGCACTCCCCGCCCTTGAAAAGCTGTACGGGTCATGGGAGAAGGCTTCCACCAAGAGTCGCTACAAGACTTTCGTCCCTGCCCTCACTGCTGGGATGGCGAAACTCAATAGTTATTACCAGCGAAGTGCCAAGTCGGACACGCATATTATGGCAATGGGTGATGTACCCTCTCTCATACTATGTTTGCTGCTCCCTGACCCTTGTGCCGTAGTCCTCGATCCCTCCAAGAAGATGTCGTATTTCCGCAAGAACTGGCCCTCCAGCCTGGTCTCTGACGTAGAAGACGCCATACAGACCTGAGTAAGTCCCTCTTTTCTCTCTTTGTTAATATAAATAAATTGATCTGCCAATGTGGAGTTTCTAGAACGCTTCAATACTCTGCAAAGCAACCCAAGTGCCAAGTCCACACGCACTCGCAAGGCTCCCCCAACCCACAAGTTGACCCGCCCCAACATCGATGATACCGACTCAGAAGACGACGCCGATAGCTGTGAAGCTGCCATCAGCCCAGCCAATGCCGCGATGGACGAGTGGAAGACTTACCTCAACACTATTGAGGATATACCAGATGGGATGGGCATAGTCCGTTGGTGGGGGGTACGCCATTTCTTTATTCCATTTGCACGCATCACTAATACTCAATGTCCATGCGGCGCTGTAGATGTACGGTTCCCGATACCCAACTTGGCGTTCTATTGCAGGTGACTACCTCGCTGTAATGGCGTCGTCAGTAGCAAGTGAGAGGGCTTTTTCTTCGGCGGGAATCACTATCTGCAAGCGCTGCAACCGCCTCGACGCCGACATCGTTGAGGCACTGCAATGCCTCAAGTCACTCATCAGTCAAGGCCTCATGTCAAGGATGTTTCCCAGTGTAGCTGATGAAGAAAAGTTGCTGGATGATGAAGATCGGCAACCCGCCAATCAAGAGGGGTCTGCAAGTGAAGTCGTGAACGATGCAGAGGACTGGACGTGGGAATTGGTGGCCGAGGACATTGACGACGACGACGACTTTGAGGAGGTCAAAATAGTGGTAGTGGCTTAGTAGATCATCGACTCGAACTTTTCTTGTTGAATACGGTGGCCGAGGACATTGACGACGACGACGTCGTCAAAATAGTGGCTTAGTAGATCATCGACTCGAACTTTTCTTGTTCCCTTATGTTGAATACACACTTGGTGTCAATTTTTCGTGTATTTTCCTACAGCACATAATGATCTGGAGTGACTTCCATTATTCATGGGCCAACCGACGGTGAGAATCTTTTATATGTCATGGGCCAGCCGATGTCGGCCGACGCCTGGAGATTCTTCCAAAACTCATGGGCCAACCGATGTCGGCTCGGAGACATTTACTCTGGAGCTGTACTCCGAAGGAGTATGCCTGAGACTGCACAGGCATTTCCAGGTGTCCAAAAATGATTGCCCCAGAGCTAGATTCTGTAGGAAACACTCCGAGATTATGTGTGCATAATGGAGTGTGTAAACATGTGCAGATCTGAGGAATATTGCACATGCACTGGAGGAACAACTCCAAAACACTCCGAGATTATAAGGGTGTAATGGAGTGTGTAAACATGTGCAGGTCTGAGACATGTTGCACATGTTCTGGAGGAACAACTCTGAAACACTCTGAGAATATGAGGGCATAATGAAGTGTGCAGGTCTGAGGAATGTTACACATGTTCTGGAGGAACAACTCTGAAACACTCCGAGATTATGAGGGCATAACAGAGTGCATAAACATGTGCAGGTCCAAGGAATGCTACACATGTCCTGGAGGAACAACTCTGAATTACTCCGAGATTATGAGGACATAACGGAGTGCATAAACATGTGCAGCTCCGAGGAATGCTACACATGTCCCGGAGGAACAACTCTGAATCACTCCGAGATTATGAGGGCATAACGGAGTGCATAAACATGTGCAGCTCCGAGGAATGCTACACACATCCTGGAGGAACAACTCTGAATCACTCCGAGATTATGAGGGCATAACGGAGTGCATAAACATGTTCAGGTCTGAGGAATGCTACACATGTCCTGGAGGAACAACTCTGAAACACTCCGAGATTATGAGGGCATAATGGAGTGCATAAACATGTTCAGGTCCGAGGAATGCTACACATGTCCCGGAGGAACAACTCTGAATTACTCCGAGATTATGAGGGCATAACAGAGTGCATAAACATGTGCAGCTCCGAGGAATGCTACACATGTCCTGGAGGAACAACTCTGAAACACTCCGAGATTATGAGGGCATAACGGAGTGCATAAACATGTTCAGGTCCGAGGAATGCTACACATGTCCTGGAGGAACAACTCTGAAACACTCCAAGATTATGAGGGCATAACGGAGTGCATAAACATGTTCAGGTCTGAGGAATGCTACACATGTCCCAGAGGAACAACTCTGAATTACTCCGAGATTATGAGGGCATAACAGAGTGCATAAACATGTTCAGGTCTGAGGAATGCTACACATGTCCTGGAGGAACAACTCTGAAACACTCCGAGATTATGAGGGCATAATGGAGTGCATAAACATGTTCAGGTCCGAGGAATGCTACACATGTTGTAACGTCTACCACTGACGTTTGCCTGACTTAGGCCTCGTTGGTTGCGGCGATCCTAAGTGGTCGATAGAACAAGCGATTGGTGATAGCGTCCGGGTACTCAGCTGGATGAGGGGCTAGATCCCCGTTGAGTGCAATGAAGGCGTGTAGGTTTTCGGCCTGGGGAACGTTGGCTGGTGGGTCTTCAACTGGAAGGATGGTCCTCCACGTAGGATGATCAACGATGTAGATAAAGCCGTATGGCTTGGCGACTCGTTCGTTGTAGTATAGGAACACTTGATGGTATTGCGATCCGACAGGATATTCGTCCACTGCCCGCGAAGGGGAACTCGGGATAAGCTCACGGGGATCCCTGGTCTAAGGGGATATGCCGGAGGCGACTCACTTCACAGGGAGGAGAGTCCGAAAGACAAGAAGACGAGAAGGTGGTGGTATTGAAGAAGACCAAGATGGCGATCCTGGTCTTCCACGACTACTACTTATACAGATACACGCGGGCTTTCAAGCGCCGCTCCAAACTATCCTAGCCAATAGCGTAAGTAGAGCAAACCCTAATACCGCTATCCTAGGAATGAGTCACATCGAGTCATGATCCGATCCGTTATCGTACACAATCACATGTGCCGGAGCTTACCCGGCTGACTGATCCAATAAGTCCATGACGATATATCGCTGACGTGGTGTCATCCCCGAGCGTCAGTGTCCACTTCCGGGCCGAAACGTAACATCACCCCCTTTTCAGGATCGGGCACCAGACCGACCGCGGCATATCTCCTCTCGGAGGCGCGCAATCCGGGCTCCCTCCTCTATTCCGGGGCGGTAGGAATCCCGCTCGTCCTCGATACGCTTGATAGCGTTGGCGTGTTGAAGACGGAGTACGCACTCCCGGCGCATCCGTCCAATCTTGTCGAGCTCGTCGATCTTCCTTTTGAGCTCCTCCTCCTTCGCCGTGTAGCCCGCTTGGAGGCAGTGGTAGCGGTGGACCTCCGCCGTGACCGTCAGGTCGTTCATAGCCATACAGGCCATGTCGACTGACTCGCGGTAGGTGCTGTCCTGGTCTAAAAAGACCAGGTCGTCGTCGTTGTAGGTGGGCGTGGGCTCGTCGTAGTTGGGGGCGGCGTGCACCGACTTGCCGTACTGCTGGTCGCTGCCTCGTCTGTAGGCGAGGACGAAGGGGTCCGCCGTAAAGACGAGCTGCGTATACCGAGCTGGGTGCAGCCGGCCCTGAGCGTCGCGAATCTGGAAGGGGATAAAATGGACTCCCCTGTTGTGGTGGAACCCGCGCGGTGCGGGAGTTTCCACGCGAGATCGGGAAACTGGACTGTGTTCCTCCGGACGGTAGAGGCGGCGCTTCTCGGGTCCCTCCGATGGGGGGAGAGTGAGTGGTTCCCCGTCCGTGCTGCATAACGGCGGGGTTTCGTCGTGAGTAGTGGTGAGGTGAGTCCCATACGTGAGGTGTTGATTGAGGGGGCAATGCTCCTGGGACAGGTACCGGTCGTAACTGCGATCTTCTTGTATCTGAGCCTCGTCTTGACGGGACGGAGGTCTCGTGGGAACATAGCCTTGCGGAGACGGGCTTCGTGTGCCCGCTGCTGTAGGTGTTGGCGAAGGAAGGAGGGATGGAATGGGGGTAGTTGGACGACTGGGGCTGGGTTGAACGGACTGGGCAGGCGACAGGGATGGTGATGGCGGGGCGTTCTGAATGATGACAGTGGGCTGCACTGAGATGGGGAGTAGGTCGTCGAGGACATAGTGAACTTGGACTGGGGATTGGGACATGAGTAGATGAGAGTAGTGGAGAGGGAGATGGAGACGTCTCTTGGGAAAGCCCTGCGCTTATATGCGTTTCTCGAGCGGGGGTTTAAACGTTTGAACTCCTTTATCGCTTCATCAGCGAATATGTCATCCTTCGAGACCCACTGATTATCGGAGTCCGGGTACCCGCGCCATTTGACCAAATACTGCAGTTTCTTTGTTCTGCCGAAGCGCCGAGAGTCTAGAATCTTCTCGACCTCGTATTCTTCTTCGCCATCAATCAAATCTGGCAGCGGGCGCTGATAGTTGGGGCCGTGTGTGGGAGTTTCGCGATAAGGGGTCAGAAGGTCCGTATGGAACACTGGGTGAATGCTCCACTGCGTGGGAAGCTCCAATCGATAGTTGACTGCGGACATCACCTGAATGACCTTAAAAGGGCCGTGTCTCCTGGGCGCGAGTTTGGCAGTTGGTTGATTAGTACGTAGGTGGCGTCCTTCTAGCCACACGAGGTCTCCAATTTTGTACTTGGGCGTATCTCTGTGCTTGATCCACCCCTGTTGCGCTTTTCTCATCAGTTCCTGGGCGCGTATTCTAGCCTCTTTGAATTGTTTGACGCGAAGTGCTACTTGAGGGATGGGGGAAGGTCGATCGATCCAGTCGGCGCGTGGGTTATACCCCATAAGGATGTTGAAAGGGGATTCCTTCGTAGATTCGTTGGGCCAGTTATTGTGAGTGAATTCCGCCATTGGGAGATAGTGGATCCAGTCATCCTGTCGTTCGTTGACCCAAAAGCGCAGGTATTGTTCTAGCCACTGGTTGGTTCGTTCCGATTGTCCGTCCGTTCTGGGGTGATAGGCCGTGGAAATGTTCTGTTCGATTCCGAGTATTTTGCATAGTTCGCGTGTGAATTTGGATGCGAATCGCGGGTCTCGATCACTGATGATGCGCGCCGGTAGTCCGAATCGGGAGAAGACATGTTTTACGTACAGGGCTGCGGTTCCTTCCGCACTTATCTCTTCCAGGCACGGGATGAATATGGCCGCTTTTGAACAGTCGTGGTCCGTTACTGTTAGTATCGTATCGCAGCCATCCGCTTGGGGTAATTTCGTGATAAAGTCCAGCGCTATGGTTTCGAACGGCATGGCTTCTGGTTTTGGGAATATGGGTTGTAGTGGTGCGCGTGTAGGGCGGTTGTTCACTTTGATTCTTTGGCAGTCTGCGCATCCTTTGACGTAATCCTGTACCTCTTGTCGTAGCCCCGGCCACCAGTAGTATCGTTCGACCATCTTTATCGTTCGGCTGATTCCCGGATGTCCATGTACTGGGGAGTCGTGGTGGGCTTGGACAATGTGTCTTCGTTCAAGTTGATCTCCCGTGACTGCGCGTCGCCCGTCTTTGTACCACATGCCTTCGATTTTCTTGAGTTTGTGGGGGTCGACCCATCTTCGGATGACGTCTTCGTCTTGGGTGTATACTGGGTTCGTAGGTTGCATTTCTGCGACGGTTATCGTGTTTCCGAGTCGTGTTGGGTCTTCCGTAGTGTCGATTTCTGCCGCTCTTACGAAGATGTGATCCGGTAGCACTGTAATCTGTTCATTATCGTGGTCCCCTTGATCGTAATCCGGTCGTCTGGATAATGCGTCTGCTCGTCCGTTGGCTGTGCCTTTGATGTGGTGAATCTCTATATCGTATTCCGAGAGTTCGAGTACTTCCCGTGCTACGCGTCTGGATATCTTTTGAGGGGATCTCCAATACTGCAGGTTCATATGGTCTGAAAACACCTTGATCTTGTGTGGTGATCCTGCGAGGTATTGTCTCCAGTTGCGTAGGGCTTTGACTATGGCGAGTAGTTCCAGGTCGTAGATGTCGTAGTTTCGTTCAGCTGCATTGAGGGTGTTTGAGTAGTATGCAATGGGGTGGCGTTTGTTGTCTTCGCCTCGTTGGAGTAGTACTGCTCCTACAGCATATCCTGATGCGTCGACTTCTAGTTCGAAGGGTTTGTCTAACTCTGGGTGTTTGAGTACCGGTTCTTGTGTCACCAGTTCCTTGAGTTTGTCGAAAGCCTGTTGCTGTTCTGTTCCCCATATCCATTCTGTGTCCTTGCGTGTGAGTTTGTTGAGGGGTCGCGCGTGTGTGGCAAAATTTCGGATGAAAGCGCGGTAAAAGTTGCAGAACCCTAGGAAAGATCGCACCTGTTTGACGGTTTTTGGGGTGGGCCATTCGCGTATGCCCGAAATTTTGATGGGGTCCATGCGAATCACCCCCTTTTCAATGATTACCCCCAGGTAATCGAGGGAGGAGGAGTGGAAAGTGCATTTCTCCAGTTTTCAGGTAGAGGTCGTGTTCTTCGAGGAGGTCTAAGACTGCGTGTACGGCTTCTGTGTGGTCTTGTTCCGTTGTCGTCGTTGCAATACCGATGTCGTCCATGTATGCTCGGATGATGGTCCCTTTGCGTTCGAAGTATTCGATGAGTGGGGCGATGATGTAGTTCATCATAGCTTGGAAGGTGGCCGGCGAGTTTGTTTGTCCGAAGTACATGACCAGGGGTTCGTATAACCCGTATTTCGTCTTGAACGCTGCTTTCTCCTGGTCGCCGTCTTTAATGAGTATGTTGTTGTACCCCCACCGTACGTCGAATTTGGAGAAGATTACCCCACCGCTTAGGTCTGCGATAAGTTCTGGTATTAGCGGGAGCGGATACTGGTTGCGTATGGTCCATTTGTTGATTACACGATAGTCCTGTACTGGTCGTAGTTTTCCGTCCTTCTTTTTGATGAAGAAGAAGGGGGATGCGTACGGGGATTTAGAAGGTCTGATGTACCCTTTTGCCAGTTCCGCGTCGAGCCATTCCTTGAGCGCTTTATCCTCTGCTTGATTCATTGGGTAGATCTTGCAGTCGATGTGGTCGGGGGCGTCTGGTTTGAATTCGATGGCGTGATCCCAGGGTCTGGACGGTGGAAGGCGATGTGATTCTTCTTCGCTGAAGACTTTTGCGTGTCGTTTGTACTCTTCCGGGATTTCCTTCTTTTCCGTGTATTGTTGTGCCGTGATTGCTAATTCCGTTGCCGTAGTTTGTAGATGGATGGGTAGCGAGTCCTCTTCCAGTTCCGCGAGGATGTGTTCTTTGTGCTGGTCCATGCATTGTTCGAGTGTTTGCCGTAGTTGTTCCATTGCTGATCGTGCCGTAAAGGGTCTGAGTGGGTTGGTTGTTCGTATGATGATGGGGTATTGCTTCGTGTCAAGGGTTGCGGTGGCCCAGTGGATTCTGGGTTGGAAGGTGGCGAGCCAGGGGTATCCCAATATGACGTCTTCTCCTCCTACGTCCGTGATAAAGAATGGGATTGTTTTGACTTTCCCATCTGTTTGTACGTTCAGATCGGTGTAGTGGGTGATCTTCCCGCCTTTGTTGTGCGTCCCGTCGATGTTCCAAATGTTGCGGGGTCGTTCTAGTTCTTTAATCCCAATGCCCATTTGTTTGGCGAAGTTGGGATGCATGAAATTATTAGTGGCTCCTGAGTCCACTAATGCTTGTTTGTCGGCCATTGAGTTACTCGTGCGGATCGAAACTGAAACATGCATAGATCGATAGCGCGTTATGAACTGCGAGTTACATTGAGAAGCCCTCACCCAGGCCGATGGGTTCAGGCGTCGGGAAAATCCTTCCTCATCCACTCCCCCATCTGATTGTGGAGCTCCGCCATCTTGCCCATCATCAGGGTCATTGGCGTGTCGGTTTCTTGAGGGGTGGTTACGGGCTCATCTAGGTTGATGAGCGGTTCCTCCGCTACACTTTGGGGTGCGGTAGGAACTTCTTCGATGTAGGCGCTCCGCCCTTGGGGAGGTCCACTGAATCCTGGTCGTGGTTGACGAGGCTGGGAACAATCGCGTGAGAAATGGCCTTTGCGCCCGCAGTTATAGCAGGTGACATCCTTAGCGTCGAAGATACCGCGTCCTCCGCGTCCTCGTTGGATGAATCCTCCCCTTGGTGGGAATGGAGGACGATTATCGCGGTGGTTGATCTCCGGGCGATTTGGATCGCCTACTTCGGCTACTCGAGCTCGGATTCTCCCAGGGGTGGTGTCCATTGCGTCAGGGTGGTTTTGATATTGCCGCCATGCTGGTTGGTTTGGCCTTTGCGGGGCTTGGAAGCGCATTTGCTGCTGCTTGGGCCGCTGGGGCGCGGGTAGTCGTCCGAACCCGTCTTGCCTCGCCTTCATGTGAAGGTATTTCTTTTGCTGCTCGATTACGGCAGTCTTCCATTGCGAGTAGTTCCTGGGGTCGTGGAATTGATAGGCGTTACGGTAGAGATCCATGGGTAGTCCTCTCGTGAATTTGTCGAGGACCAGCTGGTCATCTAGACGGTAGCCAGCTAGGCGGACAGTTTTCTCAAATTTGGTCACGTAGCTGTCAATATCGGACCCCGTCATGCGGAAGCCCTTGTCTAGCTCTAGGCGAGCGTTTTCTTGTTCGAGGTTATCGCGAAACTGCTTTTTGAAGGCGATTTCGACGCCACTCCAGAGCCATGGATCGGTTTGGTCGGGCTGTTTGTCGAGCCACTCTTGGGTTTTGGTGGCCCATTCGTCGACGAGGTCTCCCTGAAGATAGGTGAGAAACATCATTGCTTTGGTGTAGGGGAAGTTGATGTTGCGGTTGAATTTGTTGACTCCCGCGAATCGGTTCCATTGAGCTAGGAATGCTTCGGCTTTGTCCCGTTCTCCTTTGAATACGGGTGGTTCTTTCCCGACGAATCGGTCGGTGAGTTGTGGAGGTCCTGGTATGCCGGGGAGTCCTGCTGGATTTCCTCCAGGACCCTCGCCTCCGCCTCCGTCTCCGCCGTGGTGGTCTTTGTCATCTCCGGGATCTCCCCCAGGAGGTGGATCGGCGTGGCGCGGGTATTTGGTGTCGAATAGGGCGGTGCCTATGCGCATTTCTTCGTGCGTTACTGTTTGTGTTTGGCTCATGACTGGGATGGACTTAGCGATAAGTTCCAAGGCTTCTTCTTCTTGTTCGTCTTTGAGGACGTGGATTTCTTCGGGGTTACTTGCGAGTGATGGAGATGGTGCGGGAGTTTTGGGAGTAGGGGATCGAGCTGGTTCTTCTGTTTCTCCGTCGATGGTTCCCCACTGGTCGCGGGTTACTACTTCGCTACTGCGGATGTCGAGGTTGAGTGCGGATGATGCGGGTTTGGTGACTTGGAATTTGTTGTTGGCGTCGCTCCAACGAATTTCGGTCCAACAGGTGAAGTCGAAGTTGAACTCGACTGGGATGATGTGTTGTCGGTCTTGTGGGTCGATGTAATAGGCGACGTATCCAGGGATTTCAGCGTTGTCTTTCCAGAAAGCTGATTGAAGGTATCTTTTGGGAACGTTACGTTCTCCTCGTCGGTCGATGTAGTAGGGGCGAAAGGGCACCCAGAGGTCTTTGGTTTTAGGATTGGCCACGGTGGATCTTGGTCTTAATGTAACGTCTACCACTGACGTTTGCCTGACTTAGGCCTCGTTGGTTGCGGCGATCCTAAGTGGTCGATAGAACAAGCGATTGGTGATAGCGTCCGGGTACTCAGCTGGATGAGGGGCTAGATCCCCATTGAGTGCAATGAAGGCGTGTAGGTTTTCGGCCTGGGGAACGTTGGCTGGTGGGTCTTCAACTGGAAGGATGGTCCTCCACGTAGGATGATCAACGATGTAGATAAAGCCGTATGGCTTGGCGACTCGTTCGTTGTAGTATAGGAACACTTGATGGTATTGCGATCCGACAGGATATTCGTCCACTGCCCGCGAAGGGGAACTCGGGATAAGCTCACGGGGATCCCTGGTCTAAGGGGATATGCCGGAGGCGACTCACTTCACAGGGAGGAGAGTCCGAAAGACAAGAAGACGAGAAGGTGGTGGTATTGAAGAAGACCAAGATGGCGATCCTGGTCTTCCACGACTACTACTTATACAGATACACGCGGGCTTTCAAGCGCCGCTCCAAACTATCCTAGCCAATAGCGTAAGTAGAGCAAACCCTAATACCGCTATCCTAGGAATGAGTCACATCGAGTCATGATCCGATCCGTTATCGTACACAATCACATGTGCCGGAGCTTACCCGGCTGACTGATCCAATAAGTCCATGACGATATATCGCTGACGTGGTGTCATCCCCGAGCGTCAGTGTCCACTTCCGGGCCGAAACATAACACATGTCCTGGAGGAACAACTCTGAAAACACTCCGAGATTATGAGGGCATAACGGAGTGCATAAACATGTGCAGCTCCGAGGAATGCTACACATGTCCTGGAGGAACAACTCTGAAACACTCCGAGATTATGAGGGCATAACGGAGTGCATAAACATGTGCAGCTCCGAGGAATGCTACACATGTCCTGGAGGAACAACTCTGAATTACTCTGAGATTATGAGGGCATAATGGAGTGCATAAACATGTGCAGCTCTGAGGAATGCTACACATGTCCCGGAGGAACAACTCTGAATGACTCCGAGATTATGAGGGCATAATGGAGTGCATAAACATGTTCAGGTCTGAGGAATGCTACACATGTCCTGGAGGAACAACTCTGCAACACTCCGAGATTATAAGGGCATAATGGAGTGTGCAGGTCCAAGGAATGTTACACATGTCCTGGAGGAACAACTCTGAATTACTCCGAGATTATGAGGTTGTAATGGAGTGTATAAACATGTGCAGGTCCAGGGAATGTTAAACATGTCTCGGAGGAACAACTCTGAATTACTCTGAGATTATGAGGGCATAATGGAGTGTGCAGGTCTGAGGAATGTTACACATATCCTGGAGGAACAACTCTGAAACACTCTAAGATTATGAGGGCATAATGGAGTGTGCAGGTCCAAGGAATGTTACACATGTCCTGGAGGAACAACTCTGTATTACTCCGAGATTATGATGGTGTAATGGAGTGTATAAACATGTGCAGGCACAAGGAATGTTATGGATAGTGTTGCCATGACTCAAGTCACTGTAAACAAGGTGTTTGTTGCATCTTTGGAAATAAAATAGTTAAAAGTCTGAAGGTATTTGTAGAAGTAGATCTCATTAAAGCGAGGGGTCCTCTGCCAACTCTAAGTCATCCGATCAGCCATTTCTGAGTAACTTAACCAACTTCATCAAAAGCCAATGTTTGGTTGATTTAGAGTCAGTCAAATAGTGCAAGAACAGCTGGACAGATTCCTTAGACTTGGCAGAGGACCCCACAGCATTTGATGAGATCCATCTCCCCAAATCTTTCCATATGTTTTACTATTTTATGTCCTGTGATGCAACAAAAGCCTTGTTCAGGTCACTCAAGTCGTGGCAACACTAGTTATGGATATTCTGGAGGAACAACTCCAAAACACTCTAAAATTATCAGGGTGGAATGGAGTGCACAAATATGGCAGCTGTTCAAGGTATGTTATACATGTTCCGAAATATGGAGGAACAATTTCCAGTTGATAAGGGTGTAACAGAGTGTATATATGTATGCACGTGTCCGAGGAATGTTCTCTACTTAGAGGAAACTTTGAGAATATATGCATATAAATGAGTGTATAAATATGTATGGGGTATCTACCAAATGCTTTTCTAGAGATTTCATTTGGGAGGAACCACTCTAATATTACATGGATGTAATACAGGGTAGAACTATGTGCAGGTGCTGAACATGTAACTTTAGAAGGAACAAATCGCAGATCATATATGTGAGTGTCTGGACCTCCAAAATATCTATAACATTCCTTGGACCTGCACACTCTGTCATGCCCTCATAGTGTTTCAGAGTTGTTCCTCCAGAATATCCATAACATTCCTCATACCTGCACATGTTTATACACTCCATTACACCTCATAGTGTTTGAGTGTTTCAGAGTTGTTCCTCCAGGACATGTGTAACATTCCTCAGACCTGCACACTCCATTATGCCCTCATGATCTTGGAGTGTTTCAGAGTTGTTCCTCCAGAATATCCATAACATTCCTCATGTTTATACACTCCATTACACCTCATAGTGTCAGAGTGTTTCAGAGTTGTTCCTCCAGGACATGTGTAACATTCCTCAGACCTGCACACTCCATTATGCCCTCATGATCTCGGAGTGTTTCAGAGTTGTTCCTCCAGGACATGTGTAGCATTCCTTGGACCTGAACATGTTTATGCACTCCGTTATGCCCTCATAATCTTGGAGTAATTCAGAGTTGTTCCTCCGGGATGTGTGTAGCATTCCTCGGAGCTGCACATGTTTATGCACTCCGTTATGCCCTCATAATCTCGGAGTGTTTCAGAGTTGTTCCTCCGGGATGTGTGTAGCATTCCTCGGAGCTGCACATGTTTATGCACTCCGTTATGCCCTCATAATCTCGGAGTGTTTCAGAGTTGTTCCTCCGGGATGTGTGTAGCATTCCTCGGAGCTGCACATGTTTATGCACTCCGTTATGCCCTCATAATCTCAGAGTGATTCAGAGTTGTTCCTCCGGGACATGTGTAGCATTCCTCGGACCTGCACATGTTTATGCACTCCATTATGCCCTCATAATCTCAGAGTGATTCAGAGTTGTTCCTCCGGGACATGTGTAGCATTCCTTGGACCTGCACATGTTTATGCACTCCATTATGCCCTCATAATCTCGGAGTGTTTCAGAGTTGTTCCTCCAGGACATGTGTAGCATTCCTCGGACCTGCACATGTTTATGCACTCCATTATGCCCTCATAATCTCAGAGTGATTCAGAGTTGTTCCTCCGGGACATGTGTAGCATTCCTTGGACCTGCACATGTTTATGCACTCCATTATGCCCTCATAATCTCGGAGTGTTTCAGAGTTGTTCCTCCAGGACATGTGTAGCATTCCTCAGACCTGAACATGTTTATGCACTCCATTATGCCCTCATAATCTCGGAGTAATTCAGAGTTGTTCCTCCGGTACATGTGTAGCATTCCTCAGAGCTGCACATGTTTATGCACTCCGGTATGCCCTCATAATCTCGGAGTGTTTCAGAGTTGTTCCTCCGGGATGTGTGTAGCATTCCTTGGAGCTGCACATGTTTATGCACTCTGTTATGCCCTCATAATCTTGGAGTGTTTCAGAGTTGTTCCTCCGGGATGTGTGTAGCATTCCTCAGACCTGAACATGTTTATGCACTCCGTTATGCCCTCATAATCTCGGAGTGTTTCAGAGTTGTTCCTCCGGGATGTGTGTAGCATTCCTCGCAGCTGCACATGTTTATGCACTCCATTATGCCCTCATAATCTCGGAGTGGTGTTCAGAGTTGTTCCTCCGGGATGTGTGTAGCATTCCTCAGAGCTGCACATGTTTATGCACTCCGTTATGCCCTATAATCTCAGAGTGATTCAGAGTTGTTCCTCCGGGACATGTGTAGCATTCCTCGGACCTGCACATGTTTATGCACTCCATTATGCCCTCATAATCTTGGAGTGATTCAGAGTTGTTCCTCCGGGACATGTGTAGCATTCCTCAGACCTGCACATGTTTATGCACTCCATTATGCCCTCATAATCTTGGAGTGTTTCAGAGTTGTTCCTCCAGGACATGTGTAGCATTCCTCAGACCTGAACATGTTATGCACTCTGTTATGCCCTCATAATCTCGGAGTAATTCAGAGTTTGATTCCTCTGGTACATGTGTAGCATTCCTCAGACCTGAACATGTTTATGCACTCCGTTATGCCCTCATAATCTCGGAGTAATTCAGAGTTGTTCCTCCAGGACATGTGTAGCATTCCTCAGACCTGCCACATGTTTATGCACTCCATTATGCCCTCATAATCTCGGAGTGTTTCAGAGTTGTTCCTCCAGGACATGTGTAGCATTCCTCAGACCTGAACATGTTTATGCACTCCGTTATGCCCTCATAATCTCGGAGTAATTCAGCGTTGTTCCTCCGGGACATGTGTAGCATTCCTTGGAGCTGCACATGTTTATGCACTCCGTTATGTCCTCATAATCTCGGAGTAATTCAGAGTTGTTCCTCCAGGACATGTGTAGCATTCCTTGGACCTGCACATGTTTATGCACTCTGTTATGCCCTCATAATCTCAGAGTGTTTCAGAGTTGTTCCTCCAGAACATGTGTAAACATTCCTCAGACCTGCACACTCCATTATGCCCTCATATTCTCAGAGTGTTTCAGAGTTGTTCCTCCAGAACATGTGTAACATTTCTCAGACCTGCACATGTTTACACACTCCATTACACCCTTATAATCTCGGAGTGTTTTGGAGTTGTTCCTCCAGTGCATGTGCAATATTCCTCAGATCTGCACATGTTTACACACTCCATTATGCACACATAATCTCGGAGTGTTTCCCCCAGAATCTAGCTCTGGGGCAATCATTTTTGGACACCTGGAAATGCCTGTGCAGTCTCAGGCATACTCCTTCGGAGTACAGCTCTGGAGTAAATGTCTCCGAGCCGACATCGGTTGGCCCATGAGTTTTGGAAGAATCTCCAGGCGTCGGCTGACGTCGGCTGGCCCATGACATATAAAAGATTCTCACCGTCGGTTGGCCCATGAATAATGGAAGTCACTCCGGACCATTGGCTGCCTACAGAGCCGTGGCCCGCCATGGCTTGCAGGCCAGAGTCAGCCCAAGACGTTGAAAGCCTCAGGGTGAGGGTTCGGGCCTCAAAATATCCGGGCCACAAGCCCTAAAAAGCTGAGCCAAGTGCCAGGCTTTCAGGCCGAGCCGGGCCCGGAAACCACTAACCCATATAGTTGAGAGGATGGTGCCTTCTCCGCTCCAGGTGATTCCGGCTCCATCATAGCTGACGGCAAGGGACGTATTGTCGGCCTCCTCACCGGGGGGGCTGGAAAGACAGATTCCACCAAGTCGGACGTCACATACGCGTCACCCTTCTTCTGGGTATTTGACGAGCGAATCAAGGCGTCCTTTCCAGACACCAACCTCTACTAGGTCAAGACCTAGGCGTCGCGACATCAATCTAGCACAACAGGGGATGCTGGCCAGGCGGTCAGAGACGGCGACGTCTTATTCTTATTTTGTATGTATGGGTTAGTTGGTGCAGACGGGTGGTTTGAATGGTGGGCTGGTGTCCAGGTTTGTCTCTTTCTTTCCCTCATCTTTTAGTACAGCTGACGGCCTTGACGTCTAGGCCCTGGACTAGCGGACTCGTTCAGGTTTGTCTCGTCTCGTCTTCATTTTTTTCGCATAACTAACGGCCTTACTAACGTGTAGGCTCCTTTTTTTTCTTGGATACTAGCAACTTGACCGTGTACTATCTCCCTCCTCCATCCCTCCACGCTGTATGATCACTTAACTTATATTGGCCTTCTATATCGACTTTCCGTGTTCAACTTGCGTGTGATGAACCGAAGCTCGATACCTAGGTAAGGTCGACTTCAAGTTGGGCATCGCGGCTCGCTTATTTTTTCCCTTAAGACCTCACTTATCAATTTGTTCTTACGATTTCGTTTTCACGGCGTCACTGCTATGTAAGCATCGCCGTCTGCTGGGATTGGGATTGGGATGCCGAGGCTGACGATGTTACCTCCTAGGTGGCCGCGTCACAGCAATATCATTTTGGACGATCTACATCGCCCGACTATGCTCGACCAAGACGATAACCGAGCGAAAGACGACTACGGCTCTATTACCATTAATGCATATTAATGGCTCAATGACCTTGTACGTATCGGCGGTCTCCTTACTGACGGCGCTTGCCTCGGACCTCACGCATCGACTTTGTAAGAGCCAATTTCGACAGTAACGAAGTCCTTCGTATACTGCTAATACCGACACTGACACTGACAGAAGGAAAATAGATAACAGCAGGCCGCCGAGTCATTGAATGTCGTCATCTCCGATTGAGCTACCCCGTGAGGGAATCGGAGGGATACGAGTTGAGCCGGTCTTCGGCCCTCCGGTGCCCGAGGCCTGCACCATGTGCAGAAACCGAGGCGAGCGGCGCGCAAACTGCCGGAGTTAAGGGAGAAGGTGGAAGAAGGGCTCGGCACGCTGCATTTATGATCACCGGGGCTATCTGGGCTCTGGCCGACTGTTCGACGTCTATATATACGAGAACTTGCGCTCAAGTGATACCTTTTCTTTAGGCCCCGGGGGTCCCGGAGTGGCTGATTGTGGATCGCCCTCTTGGTGTGGTCAATGTAGAAAGAGTTCCGTCCATGAGAGCTACCATCACGGCGACTCCGTTGACCCGAGGACCAGGCGCTGCCCTCTCGGTCACTTGCAGACCACATCATGGTTGTAGTTTTACCGTGGCCTGCATGACTGGACACTCACGGACCCTCGACCAGGGGGATACATATACAAGTTTTTTATGAACTCATGAAATAAGTACGTAGCTAACTTAGCTACGTACTTACGACTCGTCTGGGGGTTCACCGTAGTTACGGATATCGGTTTCTCAAATGTAGTCTGGAGACCCGCCTTTGTATCCAAAAAAAAAAAAAGGGCTTGGTTTACTAGTAGAACCCGAATTTATGGGGATGTTCCTGCCAACTTCCCGGGGTACAGGAATAGGGCACTGTGGTGGTTTTTCTAGAATTCTTCAGGTCGTGTCCGAGTCGCGGCTCGTCAAGATGTCATTCAACTAGGTGTTGGAAGCATTTTTACATTGTTGGCCTCTTGCGACAACCGATTTCTGCAGTACGACCAAATGTAGGCTAATATTCCCACAGTCAGCAGGGCCAGGTCTTCAATGAACGCCAGAACTTCGTTTTGAATCGCGCTAAGACCGCGACACTTTTTTTGCTTCTGGGGTTATATACATTCTTTTCACCTTGCGTTATGGCGCACAAACACTAGATCATCGCACTATGGGTTCTGGTCTCGTTGGTTGCGTGATTAGAGCTGACCGACCCCAAGCGATCGCAATAGTTTGACGTCCTACTAGACTATTCTTCTCAACCACTCGAAAGGAAAAAACGATGCAGACAAATGGTCAAATAAATCCATTCTCAGACAACGATTGATCCCAATCAAAGATCTGTGGAGCTATCATATCCAGCGTCGATAACTTGCTTAAATCAGCTTAATTAGCCACGCGCGATCGGCGGGAGCAGATGGGGACATTGGATTTATAGATTTGAACATTGGGTCCGCAGACCCATCATGAATCATGAATCTTAGAATTCTATTTCAATGACGGTTCTGAGACGGAGAACCGGGCCGTCACTCGGTTCAACCCCAAATGCAGTCCTTGTGCCATGAATTCAAGCGATTCACTCCCGCTGGGATTTGACAACTATTTCGAGTGCATCAAAGCACTTTCCTAGTCTCCAATGCGCAGAGACGTGCCCTTCCGATTAATTGACTGGCGAGCTTAGTCCCACAGCACTTCTGTACGCCAACTTGCGCGCGCAGTCAAGTGATCTCTAGTTTGGTGGCAAGGCGCTTCGAACTTTGGTCCTTCTTTCTCTTCCCATTTTCGATAAGTTGGATTGATGCGTTGCTGGCGTGTGTGCTGATTGACGGTACTTCTCAGGGTATTCTTCCATAACATGTGCAATATAACGAGGGGGAGAGCGACTGTGCGCGCGCTTCGCGCAGTGCCCCTGAAGGCAAGAGAACGCATGTCGTGGCCCCGGGCCCCGCACCACAATGATGCGGCTTTCGGTGAATCATGATCTGTCATGCTACCCTTCATTCTGTCCAGTTGTTGCTATCAATTCGCATATTTTACAAGAGTCGTCCTTGGTGAGTGCTGGACATACCCAGTTATACGCAACCCCAAGTAGAACATGCCCTCGACGACAAGTGGGGAGATATCCCACCGAATACTGCCCCAAGCCGCGTGTACGATGATGGCGGGTCACTCCGCCGATACGGCCTTGAGCCCCACATGCCGACGGGAGCACTTCAGCAATGCAGCGCTAAGCCTCGTGTGCTCACGACGATGACAATGGGGGACAATCCGCTGCCACAGCCCCGATCGGGGCGTCGTGTTATGGGCGCGACGAGGCGATCGTCGCGGGGCCTCGGCCATGCTGCCCAACGCTCACTGCTTTGCAACCCGCAAGAAATTCCTTTTTTTATCTCGTTCCTTTAGGCGGTCGGGGGCTCAGATCCTTAAAAAAATTGCTGATCTCATGTAATTATTTTCCCCCTTGTGAGGTGATGTAGATGTATGAGGCAAGGGCAGGGAAATGCACACGGACATGGCGAGTCATTGGCGATGATACCCTGATGCTCCAAGTAGTCCAAGGTGTCTATAACGCGGACCATGGCATCACTAAGGGGGCATCATGCCCATATTCAGATGCCGATAGAAAACGAAATGATCAGAACGATAGACCAGAAGATCGCAAAGTGGGCCTGAAGGGGTCAAGGATAATGATCTGCACCTTGTCTGTACGTGATGTGGAGTGGGGTCCCTACGTCCATCAACAAGACATCCATGAAACATCGTCATCAGCACGTAAAACGTGTTCTCGATCTCTCAATCGGGAGAAGAATTATAATCGAGAACGAGAAAGCCGCGCAGTCCATACAAGGGACCCGGTAAGTTCCCTCTACAACCACTCACTAGCGCTCACCGGTGGCAGAGGTGGTGATATTGCTGACTCATCCTATCAGGTCTATTTTTATCTTGCCAGAATAATTTACCCTGTTTTGTTTTTTACTGCCATTACAGTACTGTAGTCCAAGTAAGTTAGTCAGAAAAAACGACCTCCATCATGTGTACTGTACCCGGGCCTGACGCCAATCGACTCAGGGTGGCCTATTACTGGGCGCAGCGCCCATCTTGGCGCCCATCTGGTTGACGTGTACTCCTGATTGCATCTTTATTCCGTACTTACTGTAGCCGTTCACTCCACACTTGTGCTACAGTAACAACGCATCTACTGTATGGGTCTCAATCGAGGCGTCTCTCAGATTCAGGTACCTTTGTCGACGCCGAACTATACCAATCACATCACTTGGCACCGCCGATGGCATTCCATATAAAACCGGGAAAACACGACCCATGGCTACTGACAATTTGGTCAGTTTGATTCTTAGTCTCTGATTACGATGGTGCTGCTCTACGCTGTTGCTTTTCTTCTCCCAGCTGTTTACAGGGGTGTTTACGCTTCCATAGGCCCCAGTGCCGAACTCGAAATTGTTAACCGAGACATAGCCCCCGATGGATTCTCCCGCCCGTGAGTCTCACGCGATTGCGTTCAAAAACTTTTACCAACATAGGAACTTGATCAGTGCTACCCTCGCAGGGGGTACGTTTCCCGGTCCAATAATACGGGGGAAGAAAGTCAGTCTGAAGGAAAGCTTCCTGTGTTTTCGTTCTGATCGGCATCCAGGGTGATACGTTCTCGATCGATGTCACAGACAAACTGAAGGACACGTCGATGGACTTGGGGACTTCTATTGTGAGATCCGCTTTCTTTCAGGGATCATGGAGTCCCGGACGCAGACACCCAACAGCATTGGCACGGTATCTTCCAAAGGCACACGAACTACGTCGATGGCGTCGCTTCAGTCACCCAGTGTCCCCTCGTGCCGAAAGAGAGCTTCCTCTATAAGTTCAACGTATTGGATCAAACGGTAATTTGTCATACTCGGTTCACAAGGTTACAATGAGTTATATGGGCAATAGGGAACGTATTGGTATCACAGTCATTTCAGGAATCAGTATTGCGACGGTTTGCGGGGGGCACTGGTCATCGAGGACCCCGACGATCCTCAGCATCACCTATACGATGTCGACGATGGTGAGATAGCCGCCAAATTACAGCTGCGCTGAAATGACCATTTCACTCTACTAGATACCACTGTGATTACACTCGCGGATTGGTACCACTACCTTTCAACGAATGCACCACCAATCCCGTAAATTTGTCGCCACGTCTCCGAAAGCTCGTCGCTAAGAAGATTTTTAGCGCCTTCAACACCACCCTGATCAATGGCAAAGGTCGTTATCCCGGCGGTCCTAGCAACGTTTCCCTTGCTGTTGTGAATGTTCAGCAAGGACTACGGTCAGTTCGCGACCACTTGTGCTTGCCCCCACATTCTCAGCACGCCACATCAATACAGCTACCGATTCCGCCTGGTGTCCGTCTCTTGCGATCCTAGCTTCATCTTCTCTATCGACGGTCATTTGATGACCGTCATCGAAGTGGATGGCAATAACGTTCAGCCTCTGTTGATCGACTCGCTTGAAATCTTTGCTGGTACATATACCAGGATGGTTCACTGTAACTATGCTGATTTCTGTTCGGACAGCTCAACGTTATTCCGTTGTTGTAAGATGAACCTCACCTATCCTTCCCGAAGGAGGAATCGAATGACGTGTTGATAGGTTAAAGCCGATCAGCCTGTTGGCAACTATTGTGAGTGTCTTGGCTAATCCGGCCAGAGCGGAGTTTGACACCAACAGGGATCCGTTCTCTGCCAAATGTTCCGGGTCGGAATTTCAGTGACTTTAACAATCTCGCAATTCTTCGCTATGCTGGCGCCTCTCACGCGAATCCCACTGACGATCCTACGGTAAATGTCCCAGTCAGCAAGTTACCACTCGTCGAAACAAATCTTCACGTAGGCGCCGTTATGATTATCGCGTGATCGGGACTAACATTTCCGTGCTTAGCCGCTCACAGACTCTCCCGCTGCAAGTTTTAATATTTTACTATTTTCAATCTCACTAATGAAGCCATGCGTTTCAGCCTGGAAATCCTGTCCCTGGCGGTGCGGATATTAACATCGACCTGGAAGTAACAGTCGTACGCTCAGTTTTGTAGCTGCGGTCACTGTGCATACTCTTACACATATACAGAACGCAGCCCGCACGAATTTCCTTGTCAATGGGTTCGCCTTCGATTTCCCCACGGTTCCTATCTTGCTCCAGATATTAAGTGGTGCGAAGAACGCATCGGATCTTGTCCCTGCTGGCAGCATCTATGGGCTCAAACCAAATAAAAGTGTCGAACTCACCATTCCTGCTGGTGCGCTCGGTGGACCTGTGAGTACCCGAATGGCCGTTACCGTTTCTTCTCTGACTGCGCCAATCATCGAAAGCACCCTGTCCACCTACACGGGCATGCATTCTCCGTAGTCCGGAGCGCCGGGAACTCGTCCTACAACTTTGCGAATCCTGTCATCCGCGACGTCGTGAGCATAGGAAATACTGGTGACAATGTCACCATTCGGTTCTTCACTGACAACCCTGGCCCGTGGATCTTCCACTGCCATATCGATTGGCACTTGACTCTGTTCGCGTTCATCCCTTCGCGTATCAGTGCCCATGCTGACGATGAGTGATTGGACTGCCTAAGTGGTTTTGCTGTCGTCTTCGCCGAGGATGTTCCCGACGTGCCGACACAGGACATCACAACTGGTGAACTTGTTCAACATATCTGTTCGACGGCCCATTCTAAATATTTGTTGTTTAGATGCATGGAGAGACCTTTGCCCGATTTACGACAAATTTGTGAATACCACAGGCCATACTTAGTGACGCGTTCATATTGTAGATCCCGCTCTAGGAGCTCGCTTCCCGGATTTTTACCAAGATTTTTACCGTTTTCCGTAATGAAAGCTTTTACTATGGACTGTCACGTGACGCGTGAAGGGCCCACTTATATTTTCTTCTTGTCCCTCACCACAGTACATTCTACTGTACGCGGACTCTTTACTGCATGGTACCGCCTTTGTGTATCCAATGGCAATAGATAATATTTTACCTTCGTGGACGGACAGACCCACAAGGCTTGGACCAAGGGACAGACACTGGGTCTGAGCCAAGCTTCAAAACCTGAATCGCTGTCCCGGGCTTTTCGGCCATCAAATTGGGTGTTTCAAAACGGCCCATCCCGTCGTAACAAAATACGTGCCGAATAGGGTAAATGGAGGAGATGGCGATCTTTATCTCAAGCCATGCGTAAGTAGTGACGCAGGATGGCCTGCAGCAAAGATGTTCAGAGAGCGCGACAGTGCCACTCTAAGTCTTTCTACAATACCGGCCAACCTCATATCAAGTGGTGTAAACTGTAAACGCGTCTGTTCGTGTCGGTATCAGAGTGCAGAATTCATAAGTATCATATATCAAAGTAAGAAAACTAAGTCCCACGCACGATAACCAAAACACTAGCTAAGCACTAAGAAAAGCCCTGGCCGACTAAGGGACAGCGAATCGACGCCGTTTGCGCGTGGTGTGCAATCCACTCAAACCAGAAGAAGCGCCGCAACGCCTGCATGAAGCGCGCCCAGCACCATGGCACCCTTGCCGTGCCCACAAAGAGTTGGACGTCTTGGAGGAGCTGAGGCGGGGGCCGATCCAGGGCACGGACTTGCCTTGCGCGGTGAGGCTGACGACTGTGAGTGGGGTGGTGATACTGGTATCAAGGCCAGGCGCAATAAGGACGGGACCGCCGCCCGCGCCAACGGTAGACGTGTTTGGTGCCAGGAAGGGCACGTACCTCTGCGCATTGAGCGGGCCCAGGATTGTGCCAGTGATGTTCGTCGGCGGGACGTCGGCGGGGGAGACGTCGAGGTTTTGTAGTTTGTCGCGTCTGCGACGAAGGAGTAGACATCAGAGAGCATCCTGGGGGCGGTCGCATTAGGAGTTAGCTTTGGGAAAATTTAAGACCACAGAACATACTTGTTCGTCCGCCGCGGCCGAGCGACCCGAGACCCCAGTTTGCCTCCACGGTGGTGAGTGAGGAGTAGTGTGTGTAGTAGGGAGTTGACGGTACCGCGAACATTCTCAGGGACGGCACCTCCAAGTAGCAGGGCAAAGACGCGGTTGTTGATAGAATATGTCTCATTTGCGTCAAAAGTAAGGAGGATCAGAGTACGGTTGTCGTTGAAGTTGGTGTCATTAAGCAATGGGACGAGCTAATACTCGATCCACTGGGTAGCAAAGTCAATGGTGGTATCATGGCATCGTTGACCATATTGGGCGTCACGAACATCCACTGAGGGAGTGCTGAGGCATTGGCGTCGACGACAAAGTCGCAATGCAGCGCACTGCGGGAAGGGACTCGGACCGAGGCAACACTGGATGGAAAATATGCTTTTACCATTGACAAAATGTAGACATATTATATAACCAAAGGTATTTTTTATTCATAATTTTTCATATATAAAATGTTGATAAGATAATTAAATATCGACAATGCAATTTCAAGGCATAATATGAAGACAATATAGATTTTATTTTCCACAATATTGTTAGAATATTATTGAGGTGATATTATGTATCTTGTTAAAATATTTCACATGGTAATATTTTGATCAAATGCAACAGTGGTTCAGTTTAGAGGGTTCAGGCAAGGTTCAGGGTTCAACCACAAAAACATTTTATCAAGATATCACCATGTGAAATATTTCAACAAGATACATCCTGACAATATTATGGAAAAGGAAAATTATATTGTCTACATGTTGCACTTTGAAATTGCATTGAAAATATTTAGTTACCTTATCAACATTTTCCAAATGAAAAATTGTGGATAAAAAATACCTTTTATTATAGGATATGTCTAGATTTTGTCAATAGCAAGAGCATATTTTCCATCCAGTGCAACCGAATCGTAGAAGATGGTTGGATTGTGCTCGCGTGCGTAGAAGGGGTATATTGGCGCACGGGTTTTGAGGTAGTTAGTGGAGAAGAAGCTGATGACATTGCTCAGCATGAGTAAGATAGACAGGTATCTGCGTAAATTGCTCAAGCTCACTTAACTCCTTCGAATCCGTCAGAAGGTAAGTTTTCCTGGTAGGATGCCCACGATATATCCTTTGCTTCCAGGAGATCAAGGATGATGGAGATACTACGGGGTGGCCAGGATAGTAAATACAGAAAAACTGATAGGTAACTCGCTTTGATGAGATGTGGTAGAGGTTTTCATCCCCACAACCCCAGAAGTCACCACCAGCTACCGCCATGTGATTAGGTTCAGAAGGATGGGTTAGGGCATGAAGCCGATCGAGAAGGGTGCCTTGCTTTGCGAGATCATAAAAGGTGGCCTAGAGAAAGATGACAAAGACGTGGGTGGGGAAAATAAAAATATGGCATTGACAGGAATTTCATTTTCTAACCAAATCTGGTAAGGTAAGTGCGCGATCATGAATCTGTACTGTATATGCGCGCGAAGGAAGTGAAACCAACCTGAATGAGACGGTCGAAGGATTTTCTGGAAACAATCTTCTGTTTGGAGAGACCGCTGCCGTGGGCAGCGCCATAGTTGGTAGATTCACCAGAGGGCTATCTGAGGGGGGGACAAACTGCGGGATCTGTAATATGAGTGTCAGAACAGAAGGACGTGGTAGAATAGAGCCGGAATGAGCAGGAGGAGAGAGAGCAGAGGGCATACATGTGCGGGGACTCGGAATGTGCCGCAGAGATCAAAGTCGACATCGCATATCAGTCGGCCAATCGGTCTACGCTTTTCAGGAAAGTCGTGATGACCCCTCACCAGACCTCACTGGGAGTAAGTCAGCTCTACCCTCCTCCAGAATATTTGTAATGCTCTAAACTTAAATGCCGATATGCCGGATCCAGTACAGGGAAGCGGTAAATAAACTACTATAACTCATCTCAGTGTCTGCGCACGCTAGAGCAGATGAGGTGCTACCGTGCTACGATACGGAAATATGAGACCTTTTATAACTGGGTGACTTCCCGTAGAATCTAGAGGCTCTTCCAGACCTCCAGATTGTCGAAGTGCCAGCCAGGCATGCTGCTCACACGCTCACATAATATGCTTTGTGCTCCGACCACGGTCCACCCTAATCCTCTAGACTTGCTTGTTGATGCAGGACCCAGTGGAAAGGCGCGTGAGCTCGTGAGGATGTCCGAGGACGCAATGCCGCGTAGAGCGCGACACGTTGACACGTGCCATTGTTCTGGTTCTTGCATTGTAATTTTCTAGCACTAGATTTTTTTTTCTCTTGTCTACGGGGGCACAGGTCTGTAGATAATTTATTTACGAGATTACGAATTTCGGGTACAGCCGCGCAAATAATTATCTAGACCCTAATTAGAGAATTTGGAAGCAGAGATTGTAGATTTGAGGGTTCCCCGAAAGTCCCGGGTTGGGTTCCGTATTCAAGTTGACATGACAACCATAGTGGGACTCGGACGATGACGGACTCGGACCTGCCATTCCGCTCGATGCTGACGCTCTATAAAAGTCTTGCGTCTCAGTCAAGTACTTAGAGTTCCAGTCCTTAGGTCACTCTGGCCTCTAGCCTTCTGAACAGTCCGCTTTAACCCCCAGATACTGCCCTCGTGGCTGTGCACATGCGATACCACTGGCTCTACTATGTGCTTTCATTCCTTACCGCCGCACTCCTCGCCGACTTCGCGACGCCCCTCACTCCTTGGGGCGACATGCGCGTGAGGCACACCTGGAGTGCCGTTCCGGAAGATTGGGAGACTCTGGGCTGCCCGTCCGCCGGCACCACTATCGACCTCTACATTGCGCTCAACCCCCACCAGGAGAACGCCTTGATTGATGCACTTTACGAGGTCAGCGACCCCAAGCATCCAAGGCACGTCCATATCATCGCTGCTCCTCTCGCGCCTTCGTTTACGTGTGCCGCTCCTCCGTTTCAGATATGGCGCACACCTCTCTAAGGGACAGGTCGCCGAACTCGTCAGGCCGCACCCAGACACGCTTGAGCTTGTCACTTCCTGGCTCGCGCACCACGGCGTGCGGCCCACCTCCATCTCAACAACACACGGCGGCGCGTGGCTCACGGTCAGCAACGTGCTCGTGTCTCGAGCCAACCAAATGCTCGGCGCGTCATACCAGCTATACCGACATACCAAAGTGAATGACACGATAATCCGCACGGTCAGCTACGCACTCCCCGAGGTGTTGCACGCACACATTCAAGCGGTTGCGCCGACGACATACTTCGCCTCCACACAGACGCTGCGGCAGACACCACGCAGACGCTCCGTTGAAGCAGCGGCAACGTCGGCAGAGACGGAGGCGGCGTCGGGTAAGCCCGTGACGGTGCTGTCGAGCCGCGCCGTTGAGACCACGCCGTCACAACTGCGCGGGTTGTACAAGACGTTCGCATATGTTCCCACCGCGGCTGACCGGAATACACTTGGGGTATTTGGCTACCTGGAAGACTACCCGAGTGATGGGGATCTGGCTTTGTTCATGGATGAGTTTCGCTCCGATGTACAACCCCCCACTCTGGCAACCTTCACCGTCGAGCTGGTGAACGGTGGTGGGTACGACCCCGAAACCCCCGGAGAAGAGTCGAGCATCGACGTCCAGTACGCCTCGGCCATGGCGTACCCTACCCCGATCATTTTCTACAGCACCGGTGGCAGAGAGAAGTGGTCGGACAGCGGCGAACCACTCCCTGGAGATGCGGTGTTCGAGTCCCTCGAGTACATACTCAGAAAAACGGACATCCCGCAGACCATCAGCATATCATTCGGCATCGACGAGCGGAAGGTTCCGCGGGAATATGCGAGGGCCCTGTGCATCCTGCTTGCACAGCTCGGCGCCCGTGGCGCCAGCGTCCTTTTACCTTCAGGTGACAATGGCGTCGGCAGCCCGGAGAACTGCAAGGACGAGTCGGGAAATGACCGGTTCGTCCCCGAATTCCCTGCATCCTGTACGTGTGGCGTTCTATCGCCCCTTAAGAGTACTACACAAGCGCAATTACAAGTCGCTCACTAGGCTTCCGTGGTTTCGCAGGTCCCTATATCACTGCCATCGGCGGCACTACAGACTACGACCCCGAGGTTGCGGCTCCCCTCTCTGGAGGCGGCTTTTCGGACCACTTTCCACGCCCGGTCTACCAGGACATCGCCGTGTCCGCATTCCTCGAGCGCCTAGGCACCCAGTATACTGGCCTCTACAAGTGCGCTCGCTGCTGTCACCTAACCCAACCATTTCTTACTTTTTGCTCTGTGCAGCCCTGAGGGTCGTGGCATCCCTGACATCGCCGCCCAAGCTCTCAGATTCCCAATCTTCGTCGACGACGATGACTTTGTTGTGGATGGCACGAGTTGCTCTACTCCAGTGTGTTCTTCCCTGCTCCATCCGCTCTGCGTTGTCCACTCTCAACTGACCATTAATGCCCAGACAGTGGCAGGCGTAATCTCGCTGCTAAATGACTATCTTATTACGAACGGCAAGCCCCCGCTTGGTTTTCTCAATATCCGGCTATACGACGACGGGTTTGCGGGCCTCAACGACATCACATCTGGCTCTAACCCTGGCTGCGACACCGATGGATTCTCTGCCGTCCCTGGATGGGATCCCGTTCGTCCCGCCAAACCTGTATCTCTTCGTTTTCGACGTTGGCTGATTTGTGTTCCATAGGTCACGGGTCTTGGGACGCCCGACTTTGAACAACTGCAGAATATCTTTATGATACCCCTGGGAGGCGGCGCAGGACAGGGAAATCAGCCCAAGATTCGTGGACCTGCTGACTCGGAATAACGGCGATAGGTGAGCCCTACTTCCAAATTACATGCACAAATGGATTCAAGGCGCCAGGGAAATAGTTTTCTCATCGATTCACTCCCCGCGTGACGTCCACTGGCACCTCATAATTGCAACAACAAAATATTCATTTCTCGCACAACAAAACTCGGACCTCACCGGCCTCACCCGCTGCATGACTCAATACGCGCACACTCGCGCGACACCATCTCTCCGACCCCTTGTACTAGCGCACCCTGTGTCCTGGATTTTCCAGTACTTGGTATGTCGCTACATAAATCCCACCCCGAGAGCGAAGAGATATTCGGGATGAATACTAGTGGGTCGTAGAAGGGGAATCAATGCCGCGGGACGTATATCGGTATATGCTTGCAGGCCAGCCAGGCCCGCCAAGGTCCTGTATCCGAAATGTACATAACGGATTCAGTGGAGTAATACCGCGCACCTCTGATCCGACTATAATTGTTCCGATATATGTTACTGTAAAGTCACTTTCAGAACCTGAGGCCCCCCACTAGAAGAAACCAAATTGAGTAGGCGGTGTGGGTGGAGGGGAGGATCTCCGTTTTAAAAACAGCTGACCGACTCTTCAGGTCAGTGTTCACTTGATCAGTACTTCTCAATCCGGGTCGCAACCTATCGATCCTAGAATCGAAATATGCGGTGGATACTCTGCTATTTTTTTTCCTTATAGTGCCTACAATCCTAAGTTGCCGCTCCTCAGTGAAGTTAGAGTCAGAAACTCTGTTGAATGAATTGAAGGGGGCGGTACGTGATGACAAGACCCTGGACAAGACGGTCGCCAGAGCACTTGACAAGTTGGAGGTAACTTATGTTCGGCCATGACATGCGAAAGATATGGTATAATTACGACTCCAAAGTCGTCCGAGTCCGTTCGATTAGTACGGAGATACTGCCAAGGATACCGAGCCCACAACTTGAACGGACACAGTGAGGCTAGACCGACATAATAGATAATCGTAACATTACCATAGTTATCTGAGACCTGCGGGTGTCCATTTACAGACAAGGCGGCATAACTGCGTCCGATGTGCCACCGCCTACCACAAGCCCCGCCGGAACGCGTGCCACTAAATGAGCGACCTATCTGAGCTCTGAACTTCTCAGCGACACCAAACAGATTCCATCCACATCCCAGAAGTGCACGCACTCAACACTGGTTCACCGCACCCACAAAGTCAAGGGGCCGGGGTATACTTCCGATAGACATGGTAGCAATCTACGTAAATTCCTTTGAATTGAGAGTCCCGCGGAGCTGCTTTACAGTACCTCTGTTTTGACAACTCCGCTGTCGAGTCCAGTAAGACTCTATAAATGTCCTACCTCCCATGCCCTCTTGCCCTCATAACTCGAAGGGGACACGTGAACCCGGAAAGCCCATCCGGTGATCCATGCAATGCCATCTTACGCTCTTTGTCTTCTCCACTCTTGCAGCTGGGCTCCTCGGCGGCCCCCTCGCACCACGTTGGAACGAAACGAAGGTGAAGCACGCATGGCATACCATCCCGGACAATTGGGTGGACCTGGGCCACCCGTCCGCTGGCACAACAATTGACCTCCACCTCGCACTCAAGTCCCATGACGAGAACACTCTGGTCGATGCCCTCTACGAGATCAGCGACCCCAACCATCCAAGGTACGTCCCTCTACGGCCAATTTGCACATATGTGTACCCACTTCCCCTTGCCAGATATCGCGCATACTTATCCAAAGAGCAGGTCGCTGACCTCGTCGCGCCGCACGCGGACACGCTCGAGCTCATTAATTCCTGGCTAGAGCACCTCGGCATACCCCCCTCCTCCGTCTCGAGGACACTCGGCAGCTGGCTGACGCTCACTGGCGTGCCCGTGTCCCAAGCCAACGAGATCCTCGGCGCATCGTACCGGCTTTACAACCACGTTGAGACGAACCATACCGTTCTCCGCACAATCAGCTACTCTATCCCAGAGGCCTTGCATGAGCACATTCACACCATCGTGCCAACGACTTACTTCGGCTCTCCGCCTACGGAGGGAAGGAAGCTGCGGATGCATCCCAACTCGGCAGTTGGGGCACGGGCAGAGCCGGGGTCGGAGGAGCCTGAGTCCGTGAAGGTGCTGTCGAGCCGCGACTTGAAAGGATACGTCTCACCGTCGTACGTGCGCTGGCTTTACAATACATTCAGCTACCATCCCGCCGCGGTGGACCGGAACGTGATTGGGATCGCAGGCTACGGTGGGCAGTACCCGAGCCCAAAGGACCTGGGGCTATTCATGACCGAATTTCGCACCGACGGGGAAGATGCGACCTTTTCTGTCGTGCAGGTCAATGACGGCGGGAACAACCCGGACTCACCTGGCGATGAGGCCAACCTCGATGCCCAGTACGCGATGGCCATGACGTACCCAACAACGAACATCTTCTACAGCGTAGGGGGCTCGCCAGAAACAATTGATCCATTCTTCAACTTTATCACCTACATGCTTACGAAAGAACAGAGACTCCCCCAGACAATCACCACGTCGTATGGCGGCCCCGAGTATATCGTTCCCATCGACTATGCGACGAGGGTGTGTAGGCTATTCGCAGAACTTGGTTTGCGCGGCGTCAGCGCCCTCTTCGCGAGCGGTGACGAGGGGGTTGGCCCCGAGGACTGCTTGCTCGAAGTAAAGGGACATGTCTCTGTCCATTTCGTCCCTGATTTCCCCGCAACTTGTACGTGTGGCATTATTCGCAAATGGCAGAAATAAGGCACTCACAACACCACCACACTTTTGTAGGTCCGTATCTCACTAGTGTTGGCGGCACGACGAGAGACAGCCCTGAGGTCGCGGCTTCCATGTCCGGAGGCGGGTTCTCGGACTACTTTGAACGCCCGCCCTACCAAGCGAACGCTGTGCCCCCCTTCCTCCAGACTCTCGGCGACAAGTATCGGGGCTATTACCAGTTCGTTTGCCGCCGTGACCTTCCGTGACCTTCCTTCTAATTTTTGTAGTCCTGGTGGCCGCGGCGTCCCCGACATCTCCGCGCAGGCGCTCAACGTTCTTTTCGTCAGTAAAGGGCAACTTGCAGTCGGATATGGCACAAGTGCCTCGACACCCGTACGTGTTTCCCTACTCCCTCTCTGCGTCACCTATCTCCGAGCACCCAGCTGATCTCCGATCGCACAGATCGCAGCAGGTATTTTCTCGCTGCTGAATGACTACTCGATCTCGAATGGCAAAGGCCCTCTCGGCTTCCTCAACGGCTGGCTGTATGGACGTGGCCTCCCGGGCCTCAATGACATAATTTCTGGCTCAAATCCGGGCTGTAAAACCGATGGGTTCACCGCTATCCCCGGATGGGATCCTGTGAGTCCTATCATACTTGTGTCTCGTCAGCTTCAAGTTGAAAGTTGGCCGACTCTGGGCTCCATAGGTCACCGGTCTCGGGACACCCGACTTCGCAAAACTGGAGGAAATAATAGATGAGGGGTTGCCGCCGAACTTAGGTACCTCAAGCACAACAAACCAGCTGCCCACAGAGATAGCCTGAGGGCGAGATACGCATCCTCATGTCGTACTATAGCGACATTTTTTGTCTAACGATGTTACCGTTAATCATATCATGTAGCATTTCCTACTTGTCGCAATGGGCGAAGGGCTGTGTAGGAGAGCCAGAGGTACTCCGGGAGAGCCCAAGAGTGTCGATTGGGGGATACAGTAGCGAGGTGTGGAATGACTACTTTGACGTGAAAAATGGAATTCCGTATGAAATTCGAGGCAATGGAAGTCATGTCTACACCCCGTGCCTTTCCACTCCATGCACACGATAGCGCAATTGGGAAATGTAGGGTTGCCAAGGAGGTGTCGAACCGGGCTGTCTCTTTGCTTGGTCACGGTGATGCTGCCCAAACAACCCCAGTCTGTCTCTCCGGTTCAGAGAGGCGCGAAGAGGCACCGCACCCGGCGGTAGTGCAGGCCTCCGCGCAGCGCCGCGAAACCCTGTATAGACAGACGTCTACCGCGTCGCTCTAGAATCGGTAATGCAGCGCACTAGTGCAGCATGCTCAGGAAAAGGTGGTCGCGTACGTCTCCGCGCAGTGCGAGACCTCACAGACCTGATCGCCTCCGTTGGGAGTGCGTTGCGCCTGAGACACTTAGGGCGCGCACGAGTGTGGAACGCCGGAAGATGGAGGGAATGGGCTGCACTGAGCCTTACTGTGGTCTGAAGCCCGCGGAACTTTTCATTTTTCTGAGGTTGTAAAAACTATACATACGGACACGAAGACTCGGAGAAGCGAATCGGGAAGCTAAGGCGAATTTTATGGGTACCAGGAGACAGCTGCAGCTCTCGGTCTTGCGTCCAACGAAATTACATTCATTTCCACTGATCATCCCCAGTCCAATTTATCACACCCCTTCAGGATCTGGCAGTCGATTCCCGGTTCAAGTTCAACAGAACGGGCCGTCTAGTAGACCTAAACAAAGTTGAAAGCATATCTCGGCCACAAAAGTATAAGAGGCGCGCGGAAGTAAGGTCGGAAAGAGGATAGTATGCTACGGGTAAGGATGTTCTAGCAAAGAGTAGGAGTTCGGTTTGGAATATCTGCGTGCGTGGACCTCAATACGGTAAACACATTGTGGTTCCGCTCAATGATGAAGGTTTCCTATTCGTCTGCAGCTGAACTTCGAGTTGCACCGGTGTGAACTCCCGAGTTAGAGCTGGCAGCAAGTCGCCAACTCGAATCGGACCGCATAAACTCGCAGCAACGCTACTACTAGTAGTAGTACCTGAGTGGCAAGGGAAACTTGACGTCCTCGTACTATGCCTTGGCCCTCATTCGGACACCCCCCCTCAATAGGACACCTTGAATTTCTCGCTCATTTCTCACTCAATCGTTACCAAATTAAATATATGATATCCTACATGACTCCTTAACATACTCTGACCTTTTTTTCTGTTAAAATATGTTGTGTTGCGAAGTTGGCAAAATGGCCATCCGTCACGCTTGCCGGCCCATGCCATGTCGGGGCTTGATTTGGGTGGCTGACCACTTTCTCAAAACGGAAGGGAGCGTTCGAGTGTTGACCCACACCAAACAGTCAGCGGAGTCCCAAACTATCCAAAACGGGACTGTGACTACGCGTGACTGTCCTATTGAGGGGGGGTGTCCGAATGAGGGCCAAGGCATAGTATGATTCGGACTGGGGCCCGGGCCGGGCGACTCGGATGTATTACAATTTATTACTCAGCAACGGGTAGCCGTCATACGATACAGTAGCCGACGCTATCGACACCAACTTTGAAGAGCCGACACAGAAATCAGCCGGCGCAAATTGAGCTAGAGCAGCCATGATTTTCAGTTGCAATCCGTGTACGATACTTGTCTCTGTGAGACTCTTCTTATCTGATGGTATGTTTTACTGAGCCAGGCCAGTGATATAGGTCATAGACCCCAAAATGACGGGATGATCCAAGGTGATGATCACCAATAGGACCAGTGAGCCCCGTTCCCGGAGCCGAGAAACTAGCAGGTATTCCATTCTTCTGCGAATGGGATTGTCTGTTCGCTGAGTTTTGTGATTGTCAAAAGCATACTACTGTAACGTTCAAGATGAATTGCCAGCACATTCGCATTCGGATACGGTACAGTACTGTACTCTCTAAGACTTCAAAGCACATGCGGTACCATGACAGCAAGCGGGAATATGATCATTTCAATTGAATCGCTTTGCCTTAGGCTTTAGTCCCGTACCATAAAATGCCTCCAATTTTAGGTCAACCGCAGTCCAACTCCCCAAGCTCTCATCCCCCTCTCAAGTCGCCGCATATCGCGTCTTACCGTGATGACTGGGTTACGCTCACTTGCTGTGCTTCTTGCCACCATCTCAGGGAGCGTCTCTGCTGCCATCGGCCCCGTTGCAGAGCTCCTAATACAGAACGTTGACATTGCTCCTGATGGCTTTTCTCGCCTGTGAGTCACTCTCTTGCTGTCAGCGGACCCATCAGAACATGCCCTCAATTGATGCTCCGCCTCCAGTGCTACCCTCGCCAATGGTGGTGTCACAGGTCCACTCATCCGGGGAAACAAGGTAAATGGTTTGGAACGATCCCTCTGATTGGTCTTCAAAGTCGCTTTGACCAGGGTGACCCGTTTTCAATCGACGTCCGTAATCAACTGGATGACAAATCTCTGGATCTGGTAACATCTGTGGTAAGGAGCCAACTTCTTTAAACTTGAGCAGCGGTCTTGATGATTCCCCTGTACAGCACTGGCACGGAATATTTCAGAGGGGTAGTAATTACGCCGATGGCGGTGCATTCGTCAATCAATGTCCTATTGTCCCAGACCAGAGCTTCACATACCAGTTCCAGACCGACGAGCAAGCGGTATTGCGTTGTACCTCCCTCCGAGTCGCACGGTCCAATTTTTGCTATTTTAGGGGACCTATTGGTATCACAGCCATTTCAAGGCCCAGTATTGCGACGGCTTGCGTGGCGCCTTGGTAATCTATGATCCTAACGATCCCCATACCAGTCTGTATGATATCGACAACGGTGAGATGAACACTAGGTTTTGAATGCTTCATCCACCGACCCCTTCATCTCAGAGGACACTATAATCACACTTGCTGATTGGTACCACTACGTTTCCTTACAAGCGCCAGCGATCCCGTGAGTGACGATCCTCCGTCGAGGTTCTGACGCTGATGATTCTACAGTGAACCCAACTCTACTTTGATCAACGGCATAGGTCGTTACCCAGGCGGACCGAGTGTACCTCTCGCTGTGGTGAATGTGGTTAGCGATATACGGTCAGTGCAGTGCTCACCCCTAGGATTGAGATAGGACTGATATGTGGTACGAAATAGCTACCGACTACGCCTGGTGTCCATCTCTTGCGACCCAGCTTTCACCTTCTCAATTGACGGTCATCAGCTGACGATCATTGAGGTTGACGGCGAAAACACCCAGCCCTTGGTGGTTGATTCGCTTCAAATATTTGCAGGTACGAACGACTATTGGCTGAAACAGATTCAGACGGTATATGACTAACACGCAAATAGGACAACGTTACTCGGTTGTGGTAAGGAGAATTTGTTGACCAACGTCCTAGAAAAACTCATCGTCGTACCGACTTTCAGTTGAATGCTAACCAACCAATTGACAATTATTGTAATTGTTTTTTTCGAAATTGTTCGATGTTGGTGAGCTGACTGTTGTCGTTCAAAGGGACCCGTGCTGTGCCCAATGTCGGAGCAAGCCAGGATTTCACAGGCATGACTAACTTGGCTATTCTACGCTATCTTGGAGCTCCTCTAGTTGATCCATCCGACCCCACTACGAATATCCCGTCGAGCATATTGCCACTCAAAGAGACAGATCTCCATGTAGGTTTTATATGACCATTCCATTCGAACTGCGTTAATTATTCACGTGTATAGCCACTTGTTCCCAACCCAGTGGTAAGTCAGGTCTGTCTGTTTGATTTTGTTTGAATTTACAACACGCTTCGACTTAGCCTGGCAATCCCGTTCCTGGCGGTGCTGACATCAACATTAATCTTAATGTTTCTCTGGTGAGCGTTGTTCCTTCTTTCAACGAGAATTAATAAACGAACGTAAAAAAGGGCTCTGGACAATTTCTGGTTAACGGCGTTTCCTTCGAGGGGCCGGATATCCCAGTCCTGCTCCAAATCTTAAGTGGGGTACCTGCGTCACAGCTCCTCCCCAATGGAAGCATCTACATTGTCGAGGGAAACAAGAGTGTTGAAGTCTCCATACCTGCTGGCGCTCCAGGTGCACCGGTAAGCGCTCAACCTACCAGTGCTAGCAACGATCCGTGATTGCTGATTGCCGTGCTCCTGCATTTTAATTAGCACCCTATCCACTTACATGGACATGCTTTCCATGTCGTCCGCAGCGCAGGAAACTCGACCTACAACTTCGACAATCCTGTCGTCCGGGACGTCGTGAGCATGGGGAATGACGGCGACAACGTCACGATCCGGTTCTTCACTGACAACCCTGGCCCATGGTTCCTCCACTGCCACATCGATTGGCACTTGGAGAAGTGAGTCCGGTCCGACCTCCTTTTCGCATGCTGATGTACTCGGGATTCTCTAGGGGCTTCGCGGTAGTATTTGCGGAAGATGTCCCTAACGTGTCGACGACGGACTACCCTCCTCGTGAGTTCGAACGTATCTCTATCATTGTGCTCGCAGAAAACTCACCCAAACAACCCTTTCTTCCAGAGCAATGGGATGAACTCTGCCCGAAATACAACGATTTCGTGACTGCGTAGATCCTTTCGGTCATCCTACCACGGAATGCAATTTCTGCGGTCGGTTTTATCTCCGTAGTTTGCTTCATGGTAGTTCAAGTCTAGTTTGCTGTCGTCCGTTTTTAATCCTTTTATCGCGGACCATTCCTCCCTAATTTTTTAATACCAATACCATTCCCTTTTGCTTATTTTTGGAGTCTATATCAACCCCATCCGTTTATGAATCTAAATCTGAAGGACCGTGAACCGGAGTGTGGACTGGACGCAGCGGTGACGGTGCAGGGCCAAAGACGTGTCAGTGTCGCCTCGTGCAAGGTGTTCAAATCCGATTAGTGTTAGGAAGTTGTCGACCTAACTTGGTATGTATTGGCACCACCAGGGTATTCTCTCCAGTTTATATTTCGGGCCAAATTTGCACTGCCTCGCTATTAATATACGTTTTGTGGTTTATCATAACACGCTACACCCTAAGCCGGTCAGCCTTCGCTCTGCACGACGTGCTTTTCCACTCCGCGCACACAATAGTCTAAGCATGGATCGGGAAATGTAGGGCTGCCAAGGCAGTGTCGAACCGGGTTCTCTTCACTTACATCTGTGAAACCGGTACCTGTCAAAGCTGTCAAGGACCGGTCTCGGCCAGTCTTGACAGCTTTTGACACCCTCCACTTTTACAGAAGTAGGGGTGCCGCCCAAACAACCACAGTCTGTCTCCCCAGTTCAGGGAGGCGCAAAGAGGCACCATAACCGGTCATGCAGGCCTCGGCGTGGCGCGAAACCCCGTCACAGTATCTTTGATTCTTGTTGTAGGATCACTCCTCACGCGAATGATCACGCGAATGAGCTTAAACTGGGGTTGCAGCCAACGGAACCCTCAAATAGGGTTCAGGTTCGTTTGGGCGGCTTCAATCAATTCTGTGTCTTCAATTACAGTTACGGTATCTAACTTACAGTACTAACCCGCGGCGGGCGTGTCAATGTTACGTCAAGGGCGGCATAAGCTCGTCCACCGCCTCCCACCCACCACAAGCCCCGCCGGAGCGCGTGTCCGAGTCACAAACTGAGCGACCTCTGAACTTCCGGGAAGTGAAGACACCAGACTAATTCCAAAGCACATGCACGCACTCAACACTGGTTCACCACACGCACCAAGGGGTGTATTTCGGATCGACATGGTAGCAATCTCCGTACATCTCTATTTCGATGTTTTAAATTGAGAGTCCCGCGGAGCTGCTTTTACAGTACCTCTGTTTTGACAGCTCTGCCGAGTCCAGTGAAATGCACTATAAATGTCCTGCCTCCCATGCCCTCTGGCCCTCATAAGTCGAAAGCGTCACATGAACCCGGAGAACCCATCCCGGTCGTCCATGCAATCCCATCCCCTCAGGCGCATTGTCCTCTCCATTCTTGCAGCCGGGCTCGGCAGCCTCGCGACGCCCCTCGCACCACGTTGGAACGAAACGAAGGTGAAGCACACATGGCATACCATCCCGGACAATTGGGTTGGCCTGGGCCACCCGTCCCCGGGCACAACAATTGACCTCCACCTCGCACTCAAGTCCCATGACGAGAACGCTCTGATCGATGCCCTCTACGAGGTCAGCGACCCGAACCATCCAAGGTACATCCCTCCACGGCCCATTCCCACATATGTGTACCCACCTCCCATTTCCCCTTGCCAGATATCGCGCATACCTATCCAAAGAGCAGGTCGCTGATCTAGTCGCGCCGCACGCGGACACGCTCGAGCTCATTAATTCCTGGCTAGAGCACCTTGGCATACCCCCCTCCTCGGTCTCAAGGACACTCGGCAGCTGGCTGACGCTCACTGGCGTGCCCGTGTCCCAAGCCAACGATATCCTCGGCGCATCGTACCAGCTCTACAACCACGTTGAGACGAATCACACCGTTCTCCGCACGATCAGCTACTCTATCCCAGAGGTCCTGCATGAGCACATTCACACCATCGTGCCAACGACTTATTTCGGCTCTCCACCCACGGAGGGAAGGAAGCTGCGGATGCACCCCGACTCGGCAGTTGGGGCACGGGCGGAGGCTAGGTCGGAGGAGTCCGTGGAGGCGCTGTCGAGCCCAGACTTGAAAAGATACGTCTCGCCGTCGTACGTGCGCTGGCTTTACAATACGTTCAGCTACCATCCCGCCGCGGTGGATCGGAACGTGATTGGGATTGCGGGCTACGGTGGGCAGTACCCGAGTCCAAAGGACCTGGGGCTATTCATGACCGAATTTCGCATCGACGGGGAAGATGCGACCTTTTCTGTCGTGCAGGTCCAAGGGGGCGGGAATGACCCGGACACACCTGGCGATGAGGCCTGCTTCGACACGCAGTACACGGGGGCCATTACATACCCTACAACGAACATCTTCTACAGCACAGGGGGCGCGCAAGACACAATTGATCCATTCTTCTACTTTGTCACCTACATGCTTACGAAAGAACAGAGAATCCCCCAGACAATCACCACGTCGTATGGCGGCCCCGAGTATAGCGTTCCTTTCGACTATGCGGCGAGGGTGTGCAGGCTATTCGCAGAACTTGGTTTGCGCGGCGTCAGCGTCCTCTTCGCGAGCGGTGACGACGGGGTTGGCCGCGGGGACTGCTTGCTCAAGGTACAGGGACATGCCTTCGTCCGATTCATCCCCGAATTTCCCGCCACCTGTTCGTGTGGCATTTTTCGAAAGTGGCAGAATAGGTCACTCACGGCACCACCATACTTTGTAGGTCCGTATCTCACTAGTGTTGGCGGCACGACGAGAGACAGCCCTGAGGTCGCGGCTTCCATGTCCGGAGGCGGGTTCTCGGACTACTTTGAACGCCCGCCCTACCAAGCGAACGCTGTGCCCCCCTTCCTCCAGACTCTCGGCGACAAGTATCAGGGCTACTACCAGTTCGTTCGCCGCCGTGACCTTCCACTGGCATGGCCTGTGTACCTTATAATTTTTGTAGACCTGGTGGCCGCGGCGTCCCCGACATCTCCGCGCAGGCGCTCGACGCTTTTTTCGTCCGTGGTGGAATACTTAGAGAAGGGTCTGGCACAAGTGCCTCGACGCCCGTACGTGCTTCCCTACTCCCTCTCTGCGTCACCCGTCCCCGAACACCTCGCTGATTTCCAATCGCACAGATCGCAGCAGGCATTTTCTCGCTGCTGAACGACTACTCGATCTCGAACGGCAAAGGCCCTCTCGGCTTCCTCAACGGCTGGCTGTATGGACGTGGCCTCCCGGGCCTCAATGACATAATTTCTGGCTCAAACCCAGGCTGTAACACTGATGGGTTCACCGCTATCCCCGGATGGGATCCTGTGAGTCCTACCTACTCGTGTCTCTTCAGCTTGAACGTTGGCCGACTCTGGGCTCCATAGGTCACCGGTCTCGGGACACCCGACTTTATGAAACTGGAGGAAATAATAGATGAGTGGTCGCCGCCGAACTTAGGTGCCTCAAGCACAACAAACTAGCTCAGAGACAGCCTGAGAGTGAGATACGCGCCTTCATGTTGTACCACAGCGATATTTTTTGGCTAATAGACGATGTTACCGTTAATCGTATCATGTGGCATTTCCTGCATTCACGGCAGGCAGGAGTGGGTAAGTGGAGTCTGCTTATAGTCAACTAAGGGATCAATTAATGTCCAATATATTGACCACTAAGTTGACTTGATTGTTATTGGAAATTATATTAAGACAATAGAATAATTTGTAGACCTCTCCTTATGTGTCAGATAATTATAAATAAATTTACCTGAATAATTAGATATTAGTCACTTGATTAAGAGAGCTCTGATTATTTCCAAATATATTTAAACTTAATTTTCAGGCACCAGCCAACATAAACAATTAAGTTTAAATATATTTGGAAATAATCAGGGCTCTCTTAATCAAGTGACTAATATCTAATTGTTCAGGTAAATTTATTTATAATTATCTGACACATAAGGAGAGGTCTACAAATTATTCTATTGTCTTAATATAATTCCCAATAAAAATCAAGTCAACTTAGTAGTCAATATATTGGACATTAATCGATCCCTTAGTTAATGATAAGCAGACTCCACTTAGCTGCTCCTGCCTGCCGTGATTAGGGAATACCAATGTAATTGGCGATACTGTAGTGAATATTGAGCGAGAATTGTAAGACCAGAGATAATCAGCGCTACTTGCCCGATGATCCTGGGATGGCATCACCGCCCATGCTTGCGCCCATATCCATTACAGTCATCCATGGCTCAATGGAACATCGGGGTCAATGGACCAAACGACTCTGACAACCGCATTTTTGGTAAAATCACTTCGGACTTTTTGTAATACACAATGTATAGTACCCATGCATGTTCCCCTCAAAATTTTATAGAGGTATAATGAGCACATGTCGCAGTAGACTTCTTTCTCATAATTTTTGGCAAAAACTGAAATTTGATAAATGAAAACAGATGGGAACTGCTTGGATTTTTGCAAACTTTTTGTGGCCATATACAAAGTACATGCTATATAGTGAGCTCCAGACAGTCATTTCAGAGGTAGCAATGCGGGATCGCAGGGTATCCACAGAAGAACGCTGAAAAGGTTGATTCTGTGCTACATTACACCTGCCAAATCAGGAACTCAGGAACCAAAAGTGATGCGGGCCAATGACAACACTTGTTGCCCCTCCCGATTTGGAAACTGCCCATTGGTCCATTGACTCAGTTGCAGCTGATAAGGACTTTTTGCACTGATTCCTCCATTGCATTGTTCAACACAGTCCGATAATGGTTCTGAAGTCCTCACTAGGTAACTTACATGTATAGCTAACATATTGTCTATTTAAATTGACGGATCATCCACTATGACAAGTTCCCGAAGGTCAAAAAGATTTGAGTGGTCCAAAGAGCCATGGATGACTGTATAGCTGGCTCAGTGTGAAGGCACCAATGAGCGGCAAAACATACTCATACGCAGACTTCAGAATTTTTTTCTTCCTTCTTCACTTCTCACTCCTCCCACTGTTTCACTGAATTGAGAGCACTCCAAGTCGCAAGCCAAGTCGTGTCGCCTTTGTCACCCCCTTCTCGCACGAATTCAGTTTGAGTCAGGCCCAACCGAGGGGATTGTAACTAACCTCGTCATTGATGATTCCGTTGTCAATTCTCCAAGCAATTCTCTCAGTCTCGCCTCGGACAGTGTCGTTTCTCGTGTTGTCTTGAACCAGACTTTCCCGCACTTTGGCCAATTTCGGACCTTAGTTTGCTTTGCAACCTCAGGGTCACTTGGGTTGCTCCCTGACTCCACTGTACCTTTAGATCAGTTTCTCTGCTTGCCAATATGGATACTTCCTCTATCTACACTTTTCAGGCCCAGTCAATCTTAGTGCTTTCCCTCAGGGCTTCAGAGCTCTGTAGGACCCAGTTCCCCTTGTTCTTTTTTTTTTTTTTTTTTTTTTTTGAACCATTTATATTCCGCAGCAGTACTTAGTACAAGAACGGTCTCCGCCTCTATAAAGAGAACTTATGAAACACAGTAACGTAAAGCTGAGCTCATGTGCAGTCCGAAACGAGAGTAGTGATGAACAGCGCACATGAAGGGATGATACTCACAGTGGACTGAGGACTGTGGTGAGATATCTAGAGTGGCTGGAAGCAGCAACAGAGTGTAATCAAGCAAGTGAAGCAGATGATATGTCTGGCACACAACAGATGAGAACTGATGTTTATACAAGAGTGGGAAACATACCTGGCACACAACAGATGAGAACTGATGTGGACCAGGAGCGTACAAGCTGCACTACTTATACAGAATACAGGGTGATGCTGGTAACACAGAGTCACAGTAAGTACAAGGGTTATTGTTCTACAGACGGACAAGGGAGTGGACATTCTGAGAACAAAGGTCAAGAGTACAAGGAGAATCTAGACTAATGATATCATACTGACATCATAATAAGGATAGAACAAAGGGAAAGTATAAGAGCGTTGAATACAACGTAAAGTCCGGATCCTATGATGTCATAGTGTACAGTGATGTCATAGATAAGTAAATACAATAAGTCCGAGATTGTGTGATCATAATAATCTAATCTACATGAGTCCTGTATATCTTATCTACAGCAGTCCATATCTGATTGTCCTTTGAGCCGCTAAGTGCGCAAGGGTCACTTATCAACAAGTAGATAGCGTAAGCTAGTGGCACCTTCCAAGGAAGCCGGTTAACGAGGGCCCTTGCAGGCAGAGTATGGTAGTGCGATCAGTCTAAGACAGGGTATAGTAGGAATGTGAAACAACGGCAACTTACAATGGCTCTTAAGTGGGCTGTGTGTCGCAGGGTCTTCCAGAGTGTGGTCGATTGCTGTGATCACCTGTGATCAGCTGGGGGTTGGGCCCCAGCCTCTGGTCTTGAAGCTGCGCCAGTCTGTTGGAGAAAGCGGCATAACGCGTATGGCATGTCCCCATCCCCGGTGAAGAGTTCGATTGGTGGAGTGGTGTTCTCCGGGTTGCGTGATGTGAGTTGTCGTGATATGAAAAGCTCCCACCGTTGTGTGATGTAATGGGGGCAGTCATACACAAGGTGGTAGAAGGAGTGGTCCGGAAAGCTGCATGGACAGTGAGAGGCCTCTGGCGGGAGGTCCGGACGGTGGGTGTGGGTGTAGTCTGAGGTGAAGGAGTGGAGGGTGGCGAGTTGGAGGGCGGTGCTGTGGGCTCGTTGTGTGATTGGGACAAAGTTGTCACTGGGCTTTTGGGGGGGATGGTGGCCAGCCAAAGGGGGTGGTTACAACCATCAGGTGGTTGGGTGAAGTCGATGGAGTGTCCGTAGGCACGGGGGCCGAGGTGGGTGGGATGGTTCTGGGCCTTGAGCCACTCCCTGGCCCATGCGCAGAATGCATGGGCTCAGGTGGCCTTTTTGGTGAATGCGGCTGACTGCACGCGCTGGAGTGACGAGGGGGGGGAGTGGGTACATGCGTCGCGGGCAGCTAGCTGGGATAGGGAATCAGTGGGTCTCTTCCTGACCTCCTTGGACCACATGAGGTGGATCCTCATGTCCCTGTGGGTGGCGTAGAAGGCCGTCAGTGCGCGATGAAAGCGGAGAGCGTCAGACTGGTGCGATAAGGAGTGTGTGTCACAGATGCTTGTAATGGCTGAGGCATCGGACAAGATAATGTAAATATAGTGGGGTGGTGCACGTGAGTACTCAGCTGTAATGAGCTTGGCGGCCTTTGAGATGCTGAAGAGGTGGACATCGTGTTGTTCCACCCCTGTTCCGAGCGTCCACGCCCGAGCGCGTGGCTCCAACTCTCCATGCCACACTGAAGTGGCTGCTGATCCTACCACCTGGTTGTCGGGGCGGTTCTGATTGGTTACTGTCCCCGACATGCGGATGACTAGCGTGTTGTCCTCACACCCACAGGCATAGAGCCTGTTGATGAAGGAGTCCCACTCTTTGGGGTCCGCTGGCCCTTCAACGGACACATGAGCCTCCCAGTTGTGTACCTCCTAGGGGGCCATGGCCATGATGTTGACACACTCAGTGAGCATGGGGTCTACTCGCGCGCCGAGAGCCTCCAAGGCAGTGGGGCGCTGTTGCGTTCGTCCTCCAGACCAGACCCGCAGTGCACTGTTACACACCACCCCTCCGTTACTGGAGTGTGGGCCGCTCTGGACCAGGGGATCCCAATCACCACTGAGACGGGTGATGAGTTGAGAAGTCCGGGGGACACAGAACAGTCTGGAAGCAGAAGTCGAGGTTAGCTTCTCAAAATAGTGCTTTGCCAGCAGGATATGTAAAAGTTCGTGGAGGGGGCCACGGGGTGCGGACTTGAAGGAGCTGGAGATGACCTGGACCCCCTCGTTCATAGCTACCTGGACCTTCTTCCTTGAGTTCATCCAGAGTTGGCATCCGTACGAGAGAACTGGCATACATACTGCATTGAACAGTAGTCTCCAGTTGGCCATGGATATCCCCCTCTGGGAATTGCTGAGGAGCTGTAAGGCCTTCAGGGAGGCATGTGCCCGATTGCACATCGTGGTCATGTGCGGCTCCCAATCCAGGCGGTGGTTAATGAAGAACCCAAGATATCGTATAGTACGTGAGGAGTCAACGTGGTAATACGTAAAGTTAGTGGGATCTGGGAGAAGTAAAGAGGTAGGGGGCAGGGGAGTGGTTTTACATGTTCCGGGAGGCGTAAAATAGATTAATTCCGTCTTGTCCGGCTCACAGGAGAGGTTGGAACGACGAAGCCAGTCTTTGCATTGCCTGTACCGGTCACGGAGTATGGTGTCTACTTCGGTCCAGCTGTTGCCGTGGGCAAAGATGATTCCATCATCCACGTACATACTGAGTGTGGAGTCAGTGTGGGTCGGGATGAGTTTGAGCAGGGTGGATGTGTAGAGTGTGGACAGGATGGGGGAGATCGGCGATCCCTGGGGCGTGCCCACCGGCTGGTTCTGTGGGAGGTCTAGGGTGCTGTTGAAGGAGAGGGATGCCTTACGGTCAGAGAGGAAGGAGTTGGTCCATTGCGCGATCGACTTGGGGAAGCCAAGGATCCGCAGCATGTGCACCAAGTGTTCCCTGTTGACGTGGTCGAAGAAGCCCTTGATGTCAAACAGGAGGGCGGCGCACTTCCGCTTAGTTCGGAAGGCACATTGGACATCATGTGTGAGGGCAAGTCTGGCGTCAAGTGTCGAGGTGAAGGCCTGCGTGCCGTACTGGGAGGTGGGAGAAGGGTGTGGTGATCGGTGTCGAAGAGGAGGCACCGTGCGATGATCTTCTTGAGAAGTTTGCTGATGCACTCAATGAGGGAGATTGGCCGGTAGGATTTGGGGGCGAGATAGTCCTCTTTGCCAGACTTCGGGATGATGACGACGACGGCGTGTCGCCATGGCGCTCGGGTGATATCCCATGGTTAGACAGGCATTATAGAGGATGATGAGGTGGTCAGCCAGGGCGCTCCAAGCTCATTTCAGAATTAGCCATGTGATACCCGACTCCCCCAGGGCGGACTTTGAACTAGTGCCGAAGAGGAGGGGGTCAACCTCCTTTCGCACGATAGGTTCAAAGGGCCTGGTCGGTAAGTGGGGTGGGTCATCCAGCTGGGCTGGTTCAATGGTTCCCAGGGCGTCTGCGGTTACAAAGAATTTGTTCCCTAGCGTCGTGGAAATCTCTTGGTGCTCGGTGAGTATGGTACTGTCTGGGCATTGTAGGGCCAGGATGCCTGAGAGGCGGCGTCTGTGGTGCCAGGTGGCGAGTTCCCATATGTGGCCGCATTTGATAGCCTTGTCGTAGTGTTGCGGCTTGGCCGATCGGGTGACGCACTTGAGGTTACGTTTGGCGGTCTGCTTTTCTGGGGAGTCATGCTGGAGGGTGTGGAGGGCCTCCGCGGCTTCCGTGCATTGCTCGTTCCACCAGGGGTGGCCTCTAGCTTTGCCCGGGAGCTTGACTTCCATGTGACGGTGGCAGGCGTCGGAAATGGCTTGTTGGATGCGGTTGGCGAAAAGGTCCAAGGTGGCGGTGGTAGTGATGGGTGTGGGGGGAGGGAGGGCGGCAGTGATGTCATCGTGCCATGCTTTCTCTGCTTCGTCATCATTGAAGTCAACTCGGAAAGCATTGCTGCGTGTTTGCTTAGCTCCTCGGTGAGTTCCATCCACTGTCCATGTGGTGCGGATACCTGCATGGTCAGAGCCTAATGAGGCATCCCAGTGGACCAACGGTCTTGAGAGGGAGTCTAGGGAGACGGCCGCAAGGTTGTGCCAGACGAGGTCTAGCACGCTATCGCGTTCCATCTCTGCTCCCCTCCATGTGATGGTGCCGGGCGTCGAGGTGAGTTCAAAGGTCTGGGTGAGAGCCCAGGCTTCGAACTCGGCCACTCGAGGAGAAGGGGACCAACCTCTCGGCGACCATCGTGGGTGATGAAGATTAAAGTCGCCCACCAGGAGGGTGGGGACGGTGGGGTCTAGATCGAGGGTTAGTAAGGAGTGTAAGGCCGAGGCGTCGTGTACGTCGTTGTAAAAGTTAACGATGCGGAGTAATGTAGTGTCTATGCGTGCGTCGACTATCATAAGGGGAGGGGTGGTGTGCTAAGTCGAGACGGGGTATCACTTTGAGGGGGTGCGTATGTTGGGGAGAGTCTAGTCGGCTGTGTTTACGGTGATAGATCATTACCTTAGCCCGTTTGTCCTGATGTAAAGTATGGGTAGATCATGTTTCCACTGGGGGTGTTTAGCCCCACCAAGAATGTCCACCCCTTCTTTCCTGCTGTCCGAGCGTGCAGTTCCTACCATGGCGAACCATGGTTCCTGCACACATAAAAATATTGTCTTTGTTATTGAGTTTGAGAAGCGCGTGCATGGTCTTGTTACGCCTGCGCATATTCACCGATAGTATGGTTGTATTATGCATAAGTGGGGAGTAGGGCGGTCACGCTTGCGTGTGTGTCAAGGAGGGCTGTCCAGATGTTGTCATCTCCCGTGGCGGATTTAGCTAGGCTGAAGAAAGAGTAGGTGCCTTGGTGAGAGTACAGGTCAAGAACCGCTTTGATGATGGGTTCGGTAATGGTTGGCGGGGGGCGGTGTCATTGGCCTTGGCCTCGAGGATCTTGAAATGGATGCACGTCTGCACTAGGATGTGTGCCATGTCTCGGTTCTGTTTGGCTTCCTCGGGCATGATCACCGTCTCTTCAAGGTCACCTGGGTGAGAGAAGTATTGTTCTTGGGGGATGGTGGAGAGCAGGTAGTTCTGGGGGTTGACCGTGCCCCAGTCTTCTTTGAACTGGACGAGTTTGCGAGTCACGTTCTCGACCTCGTCTCCGATGATCTTAGCTCCATCTGCAAATGTGGACCCTGTCAAAAGCTGTCAGGGACCGGTTGGCGACAGTCAGGGACCGGTCCCTGACAGCTTTGACAGGGTCCACATTTGCAGATGTCTGGCACCAGCCACGGTAAGGGGAAGGCCATACTTGACCGCCCACCTGAAGTGGAGTGTCCAGAGTGCGGTAGCCTCCTTGTCCGCCTCATGGCCCCCCCAGGCGACGTGGATGGAGTGTAGCTCTTCAGCTGAGGGTGTGTGTCAGAAGCAACATTTCAGGGCAGCCGTGCATTCCAAGTCCGTGGCGACATGGCGTGTGTAGATGATGGGGGCCTCCTTCCATGTGGGTGGGGTGGGGAAAGCGGGGGGTTTGTAAGCGGGGCGCGCGGGGACCTTAGAGGTGAGCTTGCCCGTGGGCGTCGGGGCGGGGGCGGTTGTGGGAGCAGCGGTGGGGGCCCCAGGAGCGAAGGAAGAGGAGCCGGGGACAGAGGCGTTAAGGGCAGCCTTGGCTGTCCTTGCCTTGGCCGATGCTTTGGCCTTCCTTCCACGTTTGTGCGTGACAGTGGTGAAGGGGGCATCCTCCATCACCTGGGGGGCATCATCTATCGTCTGGGGCTCCCGTTGTGTGGGGACCAGGTCTTCCGCGATCTGCTGTGGTTCCTTGCCCTTGGCAGAGGGTTTAGGAGCAGGTGGAGCGGGCTGAGTGGGCTGGGCATTAGGTCAGGGTGCAAGAGGAGGTGGTGCAAAGCCCATCTTCTTCTTGCAGTGTGGGGAGCGTGTGTTGTGGTCCGCCACCATGGTTAATGCAGGGGAACAGACAGCAACACTCGCCGACCTTGTCGTGTGGGCGGGGGCAGTGTGTGGCATGGTCGTCAGAATGGTGAGAGCCGCTGCAGATGAAGCATCGCACGGCGTTCGCAGGGAGGGGGCAGGCAGGGGCGTCCGTGGCATGGCCGATGTTATGGCAGCGTCCACAGAGCTTGATGGTAGCCATGCCACCCGTGGGGACGAACCTGGTCCGCTCGTTGAAGAGGAAGACCCCATCACGCCTGGCGCGTGCGGTGATCTGGCTGTCCTCATCTACGTAGGTGAATTTGACTGTGCCTCTAGGGTTTTGTGAGACTTTGTGCATGGAGCCCTGCCAGTGGGGTGCAATGCAGAAAATGGCATCTTCGAAGGCGGGGTTACGGCATAGCTCTTCCTCGAGTTGAGCGCCGCTGTAGACAGTGCCCATAGCATCCAAAGTCGTTGTGTCACAGATTTGTGTGAACGTCCAGCCGTCGTTTGGGACCAGGTGGCCTGTCATCAGCGGCTTAACTAGGACATCGCGGAGTGGGTAGATGGTTTTTGAAGGGGAGCTGGCCCTTGAACGTGTACATGAAGTTGTGTATGGTTCTGTTCTTGTTTGCAGACCAGTGGCCGCTGAGCAGGATGACCCGTCCTCCCATGAGGCGGTCAACTTCGGCTCTAGTTTTGGCGATGATGGATGCCGGGGACATCTTGTGGATAGTCATTTTGAATGCGATGTCATCCAGGCCATGGTATCGGATGACGGTGGCTTCGGTATTGCCGGTTTTAGCTCGGCGTTGTACCGTCTCTGGTCAGGCTTTACCGGCGTTGGAGTGGAAGGTGCCTTTGGTGACCGCCTTGGCCTGGGCGGCGCCCTTCTGCTGCTGGGAGACGCTGGCTTTCGTGATGTTGGCCCAGGAAGGTGGCATGGACATTGCAGGGACGGGTTTGCCCTTGGAGTCCACGTTTAGGTGGACCACCTTATCGGGGGGGGGGGCTGGAAGGATTCACAGGTAACGGTAGGTTGTATGATCGGGGGCTGGCCCGCCGCAGCGGCACCCAGTGTGATGATTTCCTCAGGACAGTCGTGGGAGGCAGGGTCATCGATTCTGGGCATGGGTCCAGTAATCTCACGCGCAACCGACGCAGGACCCGAGGTGTTGGGGCGAGGAGGGGCTGCCACCACCTCCTTGCCTTTAGCCTGGGTTCCTTTTACCGTGGGGGAGGATTTGGGGGGGGGGGGTCAGGGTTGTCAGTGCCTCAATGCGCTTGTCTTGGGCATCGAGACGGTCTGCGAGCCGGGCCTCCAGCCCGGATATGGTCGCGTTGATGGCGGACAAAATTGTGGCGAGGGGGTCAGCCTGCTGCGGCGTGGGTGTGCATGCTGGTACCTCAAGTGTTGTTTTGTTGCTGTTCAACGGGGCTGGGATAGGAGCCGTGGGTTGCTTCTCTGACTGCGCGTTGCGAGGAGCCCCCTGCGGTGGGGCACTGGGAGTGTGCACCCGGGAAAGATGGTTGTTGTCCAACAAGGATGAGTGTATGGAGGCCAATAAGCCTGGGCCTTCCTTATGGAGGCGGTCAGTGAGGACTTCCAAGGCGTAATCCATATCCTCCTCCATCGGTGTGGGAGGGGGGAGTGGGATGTCCTTTTGTCGGGGCAGGGAGCTAGGCGTGGAGGTCGGGAGGAACAGGCCTGGTGTGATGATCGGGTATGGGGCGGGGTGCTCCGTGCGAATGTGCTTAATGCGGACCGGTGTGGGGGGTGACGTTGGGGTCGGGAAGGGCATGCGGGGGGTTGACTGGTGTGAGGAAGGGGGTTTGGGTGGGGGAGGGCGCAGAGGTCGGGTCGACTGAGACGTCGCAGCTGTCCACCTTGATGGGGGGCAGCGCATACTTCCGGAAAATTTCCTTCTTGGCTGCTGTTGACCCCTCGTCTATGGGGACAATGTTAAAGCCGAAGCGGCAGGCTTCTCGTTTGAGAGCAGCGAGGTTACGGGAAGTGCGGTATACCTCTTTCCACTCTTTAACGTTGGTGGCAATTACCGTTTTAAATTCCTGGATGTCGGCTTCCAGGTTATCGGCTGTCATGATCACGTGACACGTGACGTGGCGAAAAGTAAGATTGTGCAACAGTTTTGTTTGATGTCGTCATTGCCAGCGGGCTGCTTACATGGCCTGGGGCTGCAGTTACGCGTCCCCATATATCGTAGAAAACAGTAACGAAAATCACAGTCTGTACGAGTATAAGTACAAGGTCGTTCACTCTGTAGTCTCCTTGTCTTAGCTTCCCTAAATCCAAGCCAGTATTGTGCACGCCGTGTGTGATCTGCACGACCCACTATCCTCTCTCATCCTCCTGCAGAGTTCCCCTCTGCCCGTCGACCTCCTTATCTCTGACCCCCAGTCTGCTCACATGCTCACATTCGGCTTGAACGTGAAATAAGCTAAGACCATCACAAATGATCCTGCGCTCGTTGCGCAGAAGACCCTTGCTCGTTGTGCAAAGGGAAGCGACTCAGGAACATGCTGGCTGAAGACACAGTCACACTGTTCACCCCAAAACCGAGTGCCGAATGAGCATTCATCGAGCCGGCACAGACAGATGATCCCGCCGAACGACGCATCATTGTACGCAGGACACACCCAAACATTCCGGAGCTTGCAGAGACAAATAGCTTCTGGGAACACGCACACAGATACCAAGTAGTTGCCGCTAACAATCAGGCAATCGACGTCGAGTACTTTGAGGCTGAGGATAACTGGTACGAAGTTCATCCCCACGAAGGAGGCTGGTACACATACAACACCCACCTTATCGAAAACCCAACTCTCTGGGGACTGCGATTGAGAGGAACCACATCTGCTGACTCTCATACTTGGAGGAATAACCCGGTACAAGCTATCGAAGATAGTTCATCAGATACATCGGCAAAGAAAAAGGAAAAGAGACGAACCTCGTCAAATCCGAAACCCGTATACTTTGTGCCAGCATCACTTCCCCCACCGACACCCCCTGTTCCGATGGCTACTCCGCCCATGTCTGGCTCTCTGAAAGGCCAACCCCCAAAAGAATTTTCAGGCAATCAATCAACAAGTCTCCAATTCTTACGAGAGTTCCATCAATACCACCGCATAAATTGAGCTCACAAACTCATGACCCTGCCCTACAGTCGCGTCAGCTTGGCGTTGTCCTATATACGCGGACCGAAGGTAGACGACTGGGGCGACAAAGTTAGTAAGGCGTTGGATGACAGCATAACCACGAACGTCCCGAAACTAGACGAAAAGGACGAAGCTCTGTGGAACGCCTTCGAGAAGGCGTTCAAAGATGCCTGGACTGACACCTTGAGCGAACAAAACGCATTACAGAAACTCATGACACTCACTATGACTGGTGATGATATTGGCTCATACGTCGCCACCTTTGACCAACTCTCGATTGCCGCGGGATGGGATCCGGATGCTAACGGGACCATTGAGTTCTTCAAGAGGGGACTGAAGAAGGGCCTGTTGGTCGCTTGCCTTCGCCGACCTTCTATGCCAAGAAAATGTCTGAATGGTGGGATGCCGCTTGGGAGGAAGCACAACGCTACCAAGCCATTTCAAACGCGATCGCAAATCTTAGCCGAGGGAAAACCGATGTGCAGAAACTGGGGCCAACAAAGTCAACCCAAGTACAGCGCCCTCGTAATGATCAGGTCGTTCCGATGGACGTCAATAACATCCAAACAATGCAGAAACCTGCGTGGCAAACGAAGAGGACACCTGAAGAAAAACTCAAGTGTCAGAAGGAGGGTTGTTGCTTCCGCTGCATGGCCCAAGGACACATGTCGAACGCCTGCCCGAAGAAACGTCAAGGGCAGCCACAACGAGTCACCAACATCACGGCACAGACAGAAACAACCTCGGCAACAACCCCAGTTACCACGACCACGTCAATGGACGCCGCTAAACTCGCCGTACTGAATATGTCGTCCAGTGAACGACAAGAATTTATCTCGGCATTATTGCTCGATACTGGGGATGACGACATATTTTCCATCAACACGATCAACGTCCTACAAAGCGTGACAGCATCATCGGTCACTGTACAAACCACCGTTAGTGTATACCAAGGGTTCTGAACCCACACGGGTACAGCCCAAGGGTATGGGCGGGTACAGGTATGGGTTCAGATTTTGTGACCCTCACAAAACCCGTACCCTTGTCACAGGTTCACGGGTTTTTTGCGGGTACAGGCTGCCAGGCCGGACGTTGTCAGCATGTCAACACTGACCGCTATTGCACCAACACGACGACATCCAACACGACGACAGAAGTACTGAAGTACTGAACCCTCAAGCTAAGTAGTTCTTTTCCTTTCTTCCTTTTAACCAACTAATTACAATTTCTTTCTTTTTTTCCTTTCTAGGTTCTCAGCGCTGCCTCAGTACCGTGTGCAAGCCTGTCACTGCCACCACCTCCACCTATCACCTTGGCAAACTGTTGCTGCGGCGTGGCAACGCTACAACAACGACAAGGTGTGGTGACACTACGATGGTGACACGGCGTGGCGACGCTACAACAGCGACGCAGTACGGCGACGCAACGACAGCGATGCAGTACGGTGACGCTACGACAGCGACGCAGTACGGCGACGCTACGACAACGACGCAGCACGGCGACGCTACAACAGCGACGCGGCACGGCAACGCTACAACAGCGACACGGCACGGCAACGCTACAACAGCGATGCGGCATGGCGACGCTACAACAGCGATGCAGCACGGCGACGCTACAACAGTGACACAGCACGGCGACACTACAACGGCGACGCAGCATGGCAACGCTAGACAGCGACGCAGCACGGCAATGCTATGATAGTGATGCAGCACGGCAACGCTATGACACCGACGCAGCACGGCGATGCTACGACACCGACGCAGCACGGCGACGCTACGACACCGATGCAGCACAGCAACGCTACGACAGCGACACAGCACGGCGACGCTATGACAGAAATGGAGCACGGCAACGCCACGACAGCAACGCAGCGCTGCAGCACTATGACACCGACGCAGCACGGTAACGCTATGACACCGACGCAGCGTGGCGACGCGACGACACCGACGCAGCACGGCAGCACTACGACACCGACGCAGTGTGGCGACGCTACGACACGGCATGGCGAAGCTTCAACACCGCCACGACACCGAGACAGTCCGGCACTGTGTCACTACGACACCCACGGCAGCGAGGCAAGCAGTGAGGTTCAGAGAGGTATACAATTTTGTAGCCTACAAGTAGTACGGTAGCTCTGTAGCTGTATACAATGGGCTAAGTAAAAATGAAAACCCTTCTATGAACCCCTATGGGTTTTCTGTACCCGCTGAACCCTGGGGTACCCGTACCCTAACCCACCAATACCCGTACCCCTGTGGCGGGTGGCAGGTTTTGATGGGTTCGGGTATGGGTTGAACAAATTTTACCCGAGGGTTACCCATTGTAACGTCTACCACTGACGTCTGCCTGACTTAGGCCTCGGTGATCGCGGCGATCCTAAACGGTCGGTAGAACAGACGATTGGTAATGGCGTCTGGGTACTCAGCTGGGTGTGGAGCTAGATCTCCGTTTAATGTGACAAAGGTGTGTAGATCCTCCTCCTGAGGTACGTTTGCGGGTGGTTCGTCGAGTGGGACGATAGTTCTCCAAGAGGGATGATCGACGATGTAGATGTAGCCGTATGGCTTGGCGACTCGTTCGTTGTGATATAGGAATACGCGGTGAAATACCGATCCAAGAGGATACGTGTCCACTGCCCGTCACGGGAACTTGGGATGAGCTCACGGGGATCCCTGGTCTAAGGGGATATGCTGGAGGCGACTCACTTCACAGGGAGGAGAGTCTGAAAGGTAGAGAGAGAGACAAGAAGATGGTGGTATTGAAGAAGACCAAGATGGCGATCCTGGTCTTCCACGACTACTACTTATACAGATACGCGCGGGCTTTCAAGCGCCGCTCCAAACTATCCTAGCCAATAGCGTAAGTAGAGCAAACCCTAATACAGCTATCCTAGGAATGAGTCACGTCGAGTCATGATCCGATCCGTTATCGTACACAATCACATGCGCCGGAGCTTACCCGGCTGACTGATCCAACAAGTCCATGACGATATATCGCTGACGTGGTGTCATCCCCGAGCGTCAGTGTCCACTTCCGGGCCGAAACGTAACATCACCCCCTTTTCAGGATCGGGCACCAGACCGACCGCGACAGATCTCCTCTCGAAGACGCGCAATCCGGGCCCCCTCCTCGACTCCTGGACGGTATGAATCCCGCTCGTCCTCGATACGCTTGATGGCGTTGGCGCGTTGGAGACGGAGTACGCACTCCCGGCGCATACGTCCGATCTTGTCGAGCTCGTCGATCTTTCTCTTGAGCTCCTCCTCCTTCGCCGTGTAACCTGCTTGGAGGCAACGGTAGCGGTGGACCTCCGCCGTGACCGTCAGGTCGTTCATAGCCATACAGGCCATGTCGACCGACTCGCGGTAGGTGCTGTCCTGGTCTAGAAAGACCAGGTCGTCGTCGTTGTAGGTGGGTGTGGGTTCGTTGTAGTTGGGGGCGGCGTGCACCGACTTGCCGTACTGCTGGTCGCTGCCCTCGTCTGTAGGCGAGGACGAAGGGGTCCGCCATAAAGACGAGCTGCGTATACCGAGCTGGGTGCAACCGGCCCTGAGCGTCGCGAATCTGGAAGGGGATGAAATGGACTCCCCTGTTGTGGTGGAACCCGCGTGGTGGTGGAGTTTCCACGCGAGATCGGGAAACTGGACTGTGTTCCTCCGGACGGTAGAGGCGGCGCATCTCGGGTCTTTCCGATGGGGGGAGAGTGAGTGGTTCCCCGTTCGTGTTGCATAGCGGCGGGGTTTCGTCGTGAGTTTCCGTGAGGTGAGTCCCATACGTGAGATGTTGATTGAGGGGGCAATGCTCCTGGGACAAGTACCGGTCGTAACTGCGATCTTCTTGTACTTGAGCCTCGTCTTGACGGGACGGAGGTCTCGTGGGAACATAGCCTTGCGGAGATGGGCTTCGTGTGCCTGCTGCTGTAGGTGTTGGCGAAGGAAGAAGGGATGGAACGGGGGTAGTTGGACGACTGGGGCTGGGTTGAACGGGCTGGGCAGGCGACAGGGATGGTGATGGCGGGGCGTTCTGAATGATAACAGTGGGCTGGACTGAGATGGGGAGCAGGTCGTCGAGGACATAGTGGACTTGAACTGGGGATTGGGACATGAGTGTGTGGAAGTGGAAGGGAAGGAGATGGGGACGTCTCTTGGGAGAACCCTGCACTTATATGTGTTTCTCTGGCGGGGTTTAAACGTTTGAACTCCCTTATCGCTTCATCAGCAAATACGTCATCCTTCGAGACCCATTGATTATCGGAGTCCGGGTATCCGCGCCATTTGACCAAATACTGCAGTTTCCTTGTTCTGCCGAAGCACCGAGAGTCTAGAATCTTCTCGACCTCGTATTCTTCTTCGCCATCAATCAAATCTGGCGGTGGGCGCTGATAGTTGGGGCCGTGTGTGGGAGTTTCGCGATAAGGAGTTAGAAGGTCCGTATGGAACACTGGATGGATGCTCCACTGTGTGGGAAGTTCTAATCGATAGTTGACTGCGGACATCACCTGGATGACCTTAAAGGGGCCGTGTCTCCTGGGCGCAAGCTTCGTGGTTGGTTGGTTGGTACGTAAGTGGCGTCCTTCGAGCCAGACCAGGTCTCCGATTTGGTATTTGGGCGTATCTTTGTGTTTGATCCACCCCTGCTGCGCTTTTCTCATCAGTTCCTGGGCGCGTATTCTAGCCTCTTTGAACTGTTTGATGCGAAGTGCTACTTGGGGAATAGGGGAAGGTCGATCAATCCAATCGGCGCGTGGGTTGTACCCCATGAGGATGTTGAAAGGGGATTCCTTCGTGGATTCGTTGGGCCAGTTATTGTGTGTGAATTCCGCCATTGGGAGGTAGTGGATCCAGTTATCCTGTCGTTCGTTGACCCAGAAGCGCAGGTATTGTTCCAGCCATTGGTTGGTGCGTTCCGACTGTCCGTCTGTTCTGGGGTGGTAGGCCGTGGAAATATTCTGTTCAATTCCCAGTATTTTGCACAGTTCGCGCGTGAACTTGGATGCGAATCGCGGGTCTCGATCACTGATGATGCGCGCCGGTAATCCGAATCGGGAGAAAACGTGTTTTATGTACAGGGCTGCGGTGCCTTCCGCGCTTATCTCTTCTAGGCATGGGATGAATATAGCCGCTTTTGAGCAGTCGTGGTCCGTCACTGTCAGTATTGTGTCGCATCCGTCTGCTTGGGGTAATTTTGTGATAAAGTCCAGCGCTATGGTTTCGAATGGCATTGCTTCCGGTTTTGGGAATATGGGTTGTAGTGGTGCGCGTGTGGGACGATTATTGACCTTGATTCTTTGGCAGTCTGCGCACCCCTTAACATAGTCTTGTACTTCTTGTCGTAGTCCTGGCCACCAGTAGTATCGTTCAACCATCTTGATCGTTCGGCTGATTCCCGGGTGTCCATGTATCGGTGGATCGTGATGTACTTGGATGATGTGCCTTCGTTCAATGTGATCTCCCGTGACTGCGCGTCGTCCGTCCTTGTACCATGTGTCTTCGATCCTTTTAAGTTTGTGAGGATCGACCCATCGTCGGATGATTTCTTTGTCTTGGGTGTATACCGGATTTGTGGGTTGCATCTCTGCGACGGTCACTGTGTTTCCGAGTCGTGTTGGGTCTTCCGTGGTGTCGATCTCCGCTGCTCTGACGAAGATGTGGTCAGGCAGTACTGTGATTTGTTCGTTATCATGGTCTCCTTGATCGTAGTCTGGTCGTCTGGATAGTGCGTCTGCTCGTCTGTTGGCTGTTCCTTTGATATGGTGAATCTCTATATCGTATTCAGAGAGTTCGAGTACTTCCCGAGCCACACGTCTGGATATTTTTTGAGGAGACCTCCAGTATTGCAGGTTCATATGGTCCGAGAATACTTTGATTTTGTGTGGTGATCCTGCGAGGTATTGTCTCCAATTGCGTAGGGCTTTGACTATAGCGAGCAGTTCCAGGTCGTAAATGTCGTAGTTCCGTTCGGCTGCGCTGAGGGTGTTTGAATAGTATGCAATGGGGTGGCGTTTGTTGTCTTCGCCTCGTTGGAGTAGCACTGCTCCTACGGCGTATCCTGATGCGTCGACTTCTAGCTCGAAGGGTTTGTCCAGTTCCGGGTGTTTGAGTACCGGTTCTTGTGTTACTAGTTCCTTGAGTTTGTCGAATGCCTGTTGCTGTTCCGTTCCCCATGTCCATTCCGTTTCTTTGCGGGTGAGTTTGTTGAGGGGTCGTGCGTGTGTGGCAAAATTTCGGATGAAAGCGCGGTAAAAGTTGCAGAAACCTAGGAATGATCGCACCTGTTTGATGGTTTTTGGGGTAGGCCATTCGCGTATGCCCGAAATTTTGATGGGGTCCATGCGAATCACCCCCTTTTCAATGATTACCCCCAGGTAATCGAGGGAAGAAGAGTGGAAAGTGCATTTCTCCAGTTTCAGGTAGAGGTCGTTTTCTTCGAGGAGGTCTAAGACCGCATGTACTGCTTCCGTGTGATCTTGTTCCGTTGTTGTTGTTGCGATGCCGATGTCGTCCATGTATGCCCGTATGATGGTTCCTTTGCGTTCGAAGTACTCGATGAGTGGAGCGATGATGTAGTTCATCATTGCTTGGAAGGTGGCCGGCGAGTTTGTTTGTCCGAAATACATGACCAACGGTTCGTACAGTCCGTACTTTGTTTTGAAGGCTGCTTTCTCCTGGTCGCCGTCTTTGACGAGTATGTTGTTGTATCCCCATCATACGTCGAACTTGGAGAAGATTACTCCACCGCTTAGGTCTGCGATGAGTTCCGGTATCAGAGGGAGTGGGTACTGATTGCATATGGTCCATTTGTTGATTACTCGGTAGTCCTGTACTGGTCATAGCTTTCCGTCCTTCTTTTTGATGAAGAAGAAAGGAGATGCGTATGGGGATTTAGAGGGTCTGATATACCCTTTTGCCAGTTCTGCGTTGAGCCATTCTTTAAGTGCTTTGTCCTCTGCTTGGTTCATCGGGTAGATTTTGCAGTCGATGTGGTCGGGGGCGTCCGGTTTGAACTCAATTGCGTGATCCCATGGTCTGGAAGGTGGAAGGCGATGTGATTCTTCCTCGCTGAAAACCTTCGCGTGTCGCTTGTATTCGTCCGGGATTTCCTTTTTCTCCGTGTATTGTTTTGCTGTGATTGCCATTTCCGTTGCCGTGGTTCGTAGGTGAATGGGTAGCGAGTCTTCTTCTAAGTCTGCGAGGATACGTTCCTTGTGTTGGTCCATGCATTGTTCGAGGGTTTGCCGTAGTTGCTCCATTGCGAGCCGTGCTGTGAAGGGTCTGATGGGGCTTGTGGTGCGTATAATGATGGGGTATTGCCTGGTGTCCAGGGTTGCGGTGGCCCAGTGGATTCTGGGTTGGAAGGTGGCTAGCCAGGGGTATCCAAGTATGACGTCTTCGCCTCCTACGTCTGTGATAAAGAACGGGATTGTTTTGACTTTTCCGTCTGTTTGTATGTTCAAGTCGGTGTAATGGGTGATCTTCCCCCCTTTGTTGTGTGTTCCGTCGATGTTCCAGATGTTGCGAGGGCGTTCTAGTTCTTTAATTCCGATGCCCATCTGTTTGGCGAAGTTGGGATGCATAAAATTATTAGTGGCTCCTGAGTCCACTAGTGCTTGTTTGTCGGCCATTGAGTTACTCGTGCGGATCGAAACTGAAACGTGCATAGATCGATAGCGTGTTATGAACTGCGAGTTACATTGAGAAGCCCTCACCCAGGCCGATGGGTTTAGGCGTCAGGAAAATCCTTCCTCATCCATTCCCCCATCTGGTTATGAAGCTCCGCCATCTTGCCCATCATCAGGGTCATCGGCGTTTCGGTTTCTTGGGGTGGTGTGGTTGGCTCGTCTAGATTGATGAGCGGTTCCTCCGCTATGCTAGGGGGTGCGGTAGGAACTTCTTCTATATAGGCACTCCGTCCTTGAGGAGGCCTGTCAAACCCTTGTTGCGGTTGGCGAGGCTGGGAACAATCGCGTGAGAAATGGCCTTTGCGCCCACAGTTGTAGCAGGTGACGTCCTTAACGTTAAAGACCCCGCGTCCTCCGTGTCCGCGTTGGATAAAGCCTCCCCTCGGTGGGAACGGGGGGCGATTGTCGCGGTGGTTGAGTTCTGGGCGGTTTGGATTGCCTGCTTCAGCTACTCGAGCTCGGATTCTTCCCAGGGTGGTATCCATAGCATCGGGGTGGTTTTGGTACTGTTTCCACGCTGGTTGGTTTGGCCTTTGCGGTGCTTGGAAACGCATTTGTTGCTGCTTGGGTCGTTGGGTCGTGGGTAGCCGTCCGAACCCGTCTTGCCTAGCCTTCATGTGAAGGTACTTCTTTTGCTGCTCGATTACGGCAGTCTTCCATTGCGAGTAGTTTCTAGGGTCGTGGAACTGGTAGGCGTTGCGGTAGAGATCCATGGGTAATCCTCTTGTGAATTTGTCGAGGACTAGTTGGTCATCTAGGCAATAACCAGCTAAGCGGACCGTTTTCTCAAACTTGGTTACGTAGCTGTCAATGTCTGATCCCGTCATGCGGAACCCTTTGTCGAGCTCTAGGCGAGCGTTCTCTTGTTCGAGGTTGTCGCGGAATTGCTTTCTGAAAGCGATTTCGACTGCGCTCCAGAGCCAAGGGTCGGCTTGGTCTGGTTGCTTGTCAAGCCATTCTTGGGTTTTGGTGGCCCATTCATCGACAAGGTCTCCTTGAAGGTAGGTGAGGAACATCATTGCTTTGGTGTAGGGGAAGTTGATGTTGCGGTTGAATTTGTTGACCCCTGCAAATCGATTCCATTGGGCTAGGAATGCTTCTGCCTTGTCTCGTTCTCCCTTGAATACCGGTGGTTCTTTTCCGACGAATCTGTCAGTGAGTTGCAGGGGTATTGATGTGTCAGGGAGTCCTGTTGGATTTCCTCCTGGGTTGTCGCCTCCTCCTCCGTCTCCGCCGTGGTTGTTTTTATCATCTCCGGGGTCTCCCCCTGGAGGTGGGTCGGCGTGACGCGGGTATTTGGTGTCGAAGAGGGTCGTGCCTAGGCGCATCTCTTCGTGTGTTACTGTCTGTGTTTGGCTCATGACTGGGATGGACTTAGCGATAAGTTCCAAGGCTTCTTCCTCCTGTTCGTCTTTAAGTATGTGAATTTCTTCGGGGTTACTCGCGAGTGATGGAGAAGGTGCTGGTGTTTTGGGAGTTGGGGATCGAGCTGGTTCTTCTGTTCTCCGTCGATGAGTCCCCACTGGTCACGGGTTACTACTTCGCTTTGGCGGATGTCGAGATTGAGTGCAGATGATGCGGGCTTTGTAACTTGGAATTTGTTGTTGGCGTCGCTCCAACGGATTTCGGTCCAGCAGGTGAAGTCGAAGTTGAACTCGACTGGGATGGTGTGTTGTCGGTCTTGTGGGTCGATGTAGTAGGCGACGTATCCAGGGATTTCGGCGTCGTCTTTCCAGAAGGCTGAGTGGAGGTATCTTTTAGGAACGTTACGTTCTCCTCGTCGGTCAATGTAGTAGGGGCGGAATGGCACCCAGAGGTCTTTGGTTTTAGGATTGGCCACGATGGATCTTGGTCTTAATGTAACGTCTACCACTGACGTCTGCCTGACTTAGGCCTCGGTGATCGCGGCGATCCTAAACGGTCGGTAGAACAGACGATTGGTAATGGCGTCTGGGTACTCAGCTGGGTGTGGAGCTAGATCTCCGTTTAATGCGACAAAGGTGTGTAGATCCTCCTCCTGAGGTACGTTTGCGGGTGGTTCGTCGAGTGGGACGATAGTTCTCCAAGAGGGATGATCGACGATGTAGATGTAGCCGTATGGCTTGGCGACTCGTTCGTTGTGATATAGGAATACGCGGTGAAATACCGATCCAAGAGGATACGTGTCCACTGCCCGTCACGGGAACTTGGGATGAGCTCACGGGGATCCCTGGTCTAAGGGGATATGCCGGAGGCGACTCACTTCACAGGGAGGAGAGTCCGAAAGGTAGAGAGAGAGACAAGAAGATGGTGGTATTGAAGAAGACCAAGATGGCGATCCTGGTCTTCCACGACTACTACTTATACAGATACGCGCGGGCTTTCAAGCGCCGCTCCAAACTATCCTAGCCAATAGCGTAAGTAGAGCAAACCCTAATACAGCTATCCTAGGAATGAGTCACGTCGAGTCATGATCCGATCCATTATCGTACACAATCACATGCGCCGGAGCTTACCTGGCTGACTGATCCAACAAGTCCATGACGATATATCGCTGACGTGGTGTCATCCCCGAGCGTCAGTGTCCACTTCCGGGCCGAAACGTAACACCCATGGAGAGCACTAAACGCGGTAAGGCGCAGGTCGTGGGGTACTTCTCCCAGTCATTCAACGCAGCTGAACGAAATTATGATGTCTACGACCGCGAATTCCTCGGACTGGTCCGTGGCCTTGAACACTGGCGACATCTACTTGTCGGGACTGCTCATCCCGTCACGGCCTTCACCGATCATGCTAACCTGCTTCATTATCGACATCCGCAGCGCATAAGCCGCCGCGTCGCACGCCTTGTTAATATCTTGGCTGACTATAATCTTTGCCTCGTTCATCACCCGGGACCTCTATTACAGGCCAACGCACTCTCTCACCATCCGAAACTCGTCTCTTCCTCTTCCTCGGAGTCAGATAACGATAATGTTCTAGTTCTCCCTCCATCCTTATTCGTCGCCGCCTTGCAGACTTCCACTTTGGACGATCGTCTGCATGTGGCGCAATCTTCCCACAAGCCAACCCTCACCTCATTGGTCTCCCAGGGGCTGGCATCAGTATCACATGGCCTCTATGTTCGCAGCTCTCGCCTCATTGTCGTGGACGACTTGTCCCTTAAGAGGGGGGTAATCGCCTTGTTCCACTCGTCGATCTTGGCAGGTCATCCGGGGATCACCAAGACACTGGCCACGGTCCAAGAGCATTACTGGTGGCCACACATGAAAAAAGACATCACAGACTTTGTAATGGGGTGCGGCCTCTGTCAAGCAAACAAAAACATGCCCGGAAAACCAAAAGTACCGGTCTATCCGATAATACATGAACAAGAACAGGTCCCATTTCAAACTATAGCCCTAGATTTTATCACGAAACTACCAATCTCGAAGGGTTACAATACAATCCTAACGATCATGGATCAAGGTTGTATGAAGGCGAGCATATTCTTGCCATGTAAAGAATCGATAACCGCGGCCGGGGTCACAGAGTTGTACATGGATCGCGTATTGCCGCTGTACGGACTACCAAGTCGAGTCATATCGGATAGGGACCCCCGCTTTACGGCCACTGTGTTCCGAGAAATGACTGCAAAACTCCAAATTGAGCAGAATATTAGTACCGCCTACCACCTGCAGACGGACGGTCAATCGGAAAGAACAAATCAGTGCTTGGAACAATACCTACGCATCTTTGGGAACCACCGAGACGATTGGGCTACTTGGCTGCCTGTGGCTCAATATGCATTGAACGCCTGGAGGTCTGAAACCACGAAGAAGTCTCCATTCGAATTACTCCTTGGGTTCACACCACATATACATCAACCCGCCAATGATTGAACAAGATCGGCAGAGGCCTCTTCACGCCTCGAACAACTGAGGGAAGCAAGACGAGCGGCGGCTGCTTCCATGAAGGTGACACAGGACGGATGGGTGAAAGATTCAAAACACGAACCATATACAGTGGGTCAGAAGGTATGGTTAGAGGCGACAAACCTGTGCACGATGCACCCTACTGCTAAACTAGCTCTGAGACGATACAGCCCGTTTATGATTGCTCAAGTCGTATCGAAAACTTCCTATCGATTAGTCCTGCCGCTGCAATGGAAGATCCACAACGTCTTCCACGCCGCGCTATTGACACCCTATAAGGAAACGAAGATGTTCGGAGAGAACTTCGAAGAGCCTCCTCCAGACATTATCGATGGAGAAGAAGAATGGGAGGTGGAAGAAATACGTGGTGAACGCAGAACGGGCAGACAGAAGACACTGCAATACCTCGTGCATTGGAAGGGCTACGCAGACGTGTACGACAGCTGGGAAAACGTGCTCGATGTTCGTGCCGACGAACTCGTAAAAAAGTATAAAGACCGCGTGGGTTTGACCAGACATGCAATCAACAATCTCACCATGGATCAAGACGATCACGCCGTGATACTAAGGCCTTCACGTTCCCCCACCGCACCTCTCGTCCCTGCACCTCGTCACCCTCCCCAGTTCTATCTCGTACCTGACAATGAGCTGTCCAGGGAAGATCGCAACGACATCTTCCAACGCGTCGAAGCATGGGCCAGGTTACCCCTCGACCACGATCCCAGGGCAGACTCTCCTACGACACAAGACAATTCGTTCGGCATGTTCACTTACAGAGACTCGGATACTAGCCGGCGCCGTCACTCTAGGGCTCGAGCCAATCGCCGCGAGCGTCTTCGCAGGGAGCGCCGCGAGCAACTCGCACAAGAAGACGCTCAGCTGCTAGGAAGGTACCCGGACGATGTCCCTCCCCCCATCATTGAGGAGCCAGCGGTCGGGGCCCAGATCGTGGAGATCCGAGAGGAGCTTGTCATCGAGAGGGTAGGGCAGCCAGCGAGGGGAGATAATGTCGACGACCCGATAGAACTATCGGACAGCCCGGAACCGATCGTCGACCCATTCGCGGGAGCTTTTCGCCCTTCCCTTCCAGCGTTGGCTGCTGAGCCACCAATGCTGGAACACCCTGGACAGGGGTGGAAGGTGGCTCGCGCCTCCGAACCCTACGCCTTCGACATTTTGTTCGAGGACGGGACTCGCGGACTGACCCCCTTCATCCGATTCGCGATCAACCAACGTGATCAGCCGGTGGCTCTGGGTACGGAGGGATGAGGCAAGCCGCAGTATTATAAGGTGCTGTATGCAATTCCACGCCCGGCTCGTCCACAGGCAGGGGTCATGCCAGGTCATTCGTTCGCCCTCTTCTCGGAGTCGCACCTGGCCAGGATTGACGTAGATCGCGCGATAGCTTACATCGTGGACCCAGGGGTGTGCGCGGAGGTCCATCGTTTTAGGTGGTTGACAAGGCGAAAGCATGAGCTCTTAACACGCATGCGGGAGTTAGACAACGCGTGGAATGATTGGCTCTCGGAGGCAGAGGGTATCGACAAGTGACTTCGAGAATCTAACATAGCGTCTCGGATGTATCCTTTCCTCCCCCAGCCCTTGCCAACCAGCCTGGACGTTTACCACATGCACGACCCAACGGCTAATGACCGCAGGTACCATGCCCACTTAGACTCTCTCGAGGACATGGCCCCTCGACCCGTTCCCCCTCGCCCACTGCTCCCTGCCCAACCCATTGCCCCGCCTCGCCCACCTCTCCGATTCCCCGTCTTGCACGATGAAGAACCGCGCGATGTCAAGTGCGCGTTTTGCGAAGGAGAGCATACCTCACACAAATGTAACATACCCCACAGATTCTGTCAGCGCGGCACACAGTGTTATGTCCCGGTGCGCCATCCCCGTTTCTATGACACTCCGTGTACGACATGGGTGATCACCCTGCGGTATGAGCCTTATGACCACAGGAATCTGACAAGATGTCACACGATTGGCACAGAAGTTGAGATGACTTCGTCTAGTAGGGGGGCTGTGTCACGATCACGTGACATGTGATGTGGTGAAAAGTAAGATTGCGCAACAGTTTCGTTTGATGTTGTCATTGCCAGCGGACTGCTTACACGGCCTGGGGCTGCAGTTACGTGTCCCCATATATCGTAGAAAACAGTAACGAAAATCACAGTCTGTACTGTAACGCCACCACTAGCGTTAGTCCGACTTGGACAGCGAAAGGGCATTCACAACTTAGCGGGATATTTCCTTGTGGTCACGAGATACACGGCGCTTAACAGGGCACATGATCTAACTGGTACACGAGGGCAAGTCGTGCCACTCGATAATCCGACAATCAGTAAGACGACTTGCGCGACGAGGCAAGCAAGTCACACGTGAAAGAGATGAGAAGGAAGTGGTGATTGAAGAAGACCAAGATGGCGTATCTTAGTCTTATCAAGCCACTATTTATACATGAATGAGGACACTTTAAAGCTCCCCTTGAAACTGTATGACGAATAGCATAAGTAGCTCGAACCCTACTATCGCTATCCCAGGAGTGAGTCATGCCACATCGGCATGTGATACTATGGTCCGCTTACTGATCCTACTAAGTCCATGACACATTACATCTTACTACGGGGTCATACCGATGAGTAAGAGTCCACGACGCGCGTACCGTGACATCACCCCCTTTTCAGCCACGACGACCACGGCGCCTTGGGGCTCCGATTCCTCCGAGCCACCCCTCCTGCACCGAGTCCACCCGATTGTGAACATCTGCCATCTCCAATTGGAACTTGCAGTGGGCTACGTTGCCCTGGATGCCACCGAGAGCTTGGGCGAGCGCGTGGAGGCGGTGCTCGATTCTTTCAGCTTCACGTTTGAGGGCACGGAATTGATGCAACTCAGCTTTCAACCCCACGTCCTTCAACTCGTTGATCACCGTGTCGAGGTGATGCTGGTTTGGGTGCCCGGCGGTAAGGGCGTGAACTTCGAGCTCACCGTAGTGGGGTTTGCCTTGCTCGCGGACTTGAGGCTCGGCGTACAGCAGCTTGGAAAATGTCTTGTCGCTATCTGCTGTGAGCGCGAGGACGATGGGGTCGGCGGTCATGATGACCTGGACGTATGGGGCCTGGGTGATGCTACCCTGGGCGTCAGTAATTGGGAAGTGTACGAATTTATCCCCCCGGTTGTGGACATAACCATAAGGGGCGAAGCGGGAGTCGGAGAGCCGGCGGTTAAGCGCGGCGGTGTGGTGAGAGGTGGGAGGTAGGTCCACCCTGAGGGACCCTTGGTAAAGGGGGCGTCCCGTGGTGTCGAGTGTGTACGGCGTTTCCCGGGGGTGGTCAGAATCGGTGGTGGTGAGGATGAAGGGGTGCTCAGCTGGGTACCACTCCTTTAACTCGCGTTCGGGTTGTTCTTGAATCTGGCGCACATTGTCACGTCGAACAACTTCCTCCTCTCCAGGAGGCGCGTTCTCCTTGTCGCTGCCATCGCTAGCTGCTCTAGCCTCCACCTCTCCGCAGTCGCCTTCCACTCCTCCCAACGCCGGGTGTTCGGGTTCTTGACGAGGTTCAACCCATTACTCGACTCGAACCGGGAGAGGTCCCAGTGAGGAAGGCGTACAGTCTCGGAGAGCTGCACAAAGCCGATTAACTTTGGCCTGTGTGTAGGGGGTGGCATTGAGGCATTGGCTGTCGTTGCCGAGCAGCCAGTACGTGGTGGGGGTATTGGGGTTGTCGAGGTCTTCGATAGCGGCGAGGTTGTCGACAGCTTCGCTGAGTTCTTGGTGGGTGAATGACCCCCGGAGGTTGGCAGCGATAGCGGGGGAGGAAGAGGGAGTGGGAAGAGACATTGTTGATTGAGTGGAGTATCCAGGGTGAAAGGATGGGGGTACTTAGCGATGTTTGGCTCGCTTATATGTGCTCTGGCGAAGGTTGAGCTCCGCTCGTACTCCGCTACTGCTTCATCAGCAAAGACGTCATCCTGGTTGACCCACTGATTCTCCAAGTCCGGATATCCCTTCCATTTCACGAGGTATTGAAGTTTCCGACTTCTGCCGAAACGCCGCAAGTCTAGAATTCGTTCAATTTTGTATTCTTCTTCGCCTTCAACTAGATCCGGTGGTGGGCGCTGGAAGTTTTCTCTGTGTAGGGGCGTTTCGTGATAGGGTGTGAGCAAATCGATGTGAAATACGGGATGGATGCTCCACTGCGTGGGGAGTTCAAGTTGATAGTTCACCGGTGATAGTACGCGCGTGATCCTGTAACAGTATATAAGTCACGCCTCACCTAGCTTGTACGGTAGACTTGACTTCTTGTGTAATACCACATTGTCTTTGCCTCACGAACGACCCTTGACTCGCCTTTGTGCTTGAGTCCACGCTTTCGCTCGCCTTTGCGCTTGAGCCCTGCCTTTCTACTATTATCCTTGGTTCCAGGGAAGCCAAGTGATACTTGTGCATCACCGAACTGAGCCTTAACCAGCTTGTGCTCTTCTGATCCCGTTGACTTAGCACGGTACACATCGTACCTAACGCCCCTGTGGTGGCGTTACATTAAGTCAAGTCTCTCACAGTGGCAAATCTTCATAGTCGCGCCTGATCCCAGTTTCAAGCAGAGTATATTGACCGATATAGTGACGACGAGCTTTCTGATAAAGTTAAAGGAGCCATTGTCTGGAAAGAACACGAAGGAGTGGAAGGATATTTCCTCTTCCACCCCAACACTCAAAAATATCGACAGGTCCACTATCTTGAGGACCTACGACAGTGGGCGTACATCGACTACTCCGCAAAGAAAGGCCAGTGGTACACTATCAGCATAGTACCCCAGGCACTCGGAGTTGGACCTCTTACGACCTCTACCACAGTTGGCATTGCCATCAACGACGATTCCCCATCACCTAGCGTCTCCGTACCCACAACTAACCTACCCGCCCCAACAACACACTTCCCAGCCTACGTTATGTCCCAAACCCAACAACCCTCAGCTAGTACAACCCTCACCAGCGGTGGCGCTGGAGGAGGAGGAGCACCCAACCCACCCAGCAGTAGCGCGCCAGTACTGCCTAGTGGCAGTGGTGGTGGTGGTGGTGGCGGTGGCACCATGCCAGGAGGGGCCGTGCCAGCAGCGCCAGCCCCCAGAGGAAATGGACGACTGGGAGGAAACCCCCCTCCCAAGTTCACCAGAGTTAGAGATGAAAGCAAAGCCTTCCTGCGTGCCTTTCGACTCTACAAGGAGATGAGCCCCACTGTCGACCAGCTCTCAATCCCAGCCTCGCAAGCCATGACCTTCCTGTCGTACATCCGAGGCCCACTAGTGAAAGATTGGGTCGACGAACAGGCGCAGTGGTTAGAGGACCAAATCGCGGCAGGAGTCAACCAAAACAACAAAGTTTTATGGGCCACGGTCAGAGATCGATTTGTACAGGCCTACACTGACACTTCGGAACAAGCCAATGCGCAAAAGGCGCTCCAGAACCTCACTATGAAGGGAGGAGACATCGACACGTACGTCGCAACCTTCCAGAACCTTGTCACAAAAGTGGGGTACAACCCCGACGAAGCCATGACGCTGGAGTTATTCCAGGATGGGTTTACCAAATCAGTTAGTAGTCAACGCTGTCCGCTTCCAGCACCCTGTCAACTGGGAGCAGTGGAAGGCGGCCGCCAGACTACAACAAGCTGAATATCTCATTCTCAAGGATCGCCTCGGTAAAGGGAAGCCCCAATGAAAGAAAGGTGGCCAAAGCGAGAACAGTGGGTCCAGGCCCTTAAAGGAACTTGCGACCCCAACGCCATGGATGTTGGACGCACTAGAGCCTCCGTGGCTCTTACCGACACCGACAAAGCCCAACTTCAAAAGGAGGGACGATGTTTTAGATGCCAAGCACAAGGGCACATCTCGCATAACTGTCCTCAAAAGGGCATGCGAGTGGCTGCCACTACATCTGCCATGGCGCCAACCCCCATGTCCCCGCGACCACCAGCCATGACTTCCGCAAGTTCAAGTATACCAACTCCCGCCATCTCTTCTTTCGCCATACAGTCTAGTTGCATACTATCGAATGAAGAGCAGGCGGATCTACAGATCGCAGCGATGAAGGCGCAGACCCAGGAGGTACGAGACCTCATGGTGGAAAAACTATTCAGACGAGAGGATTTTCTCGACGCTTGAACCCGGCGGCCTGGGCTAGAGCATTAAATTTAAATGTGTACACTAGCAGATACTGATCTATGCGAATCCCAGTACTTTTCAAATCTGCACACACAACGGCCGAACAACAAGTCCTTATCGACTCAGGAGCCACCGACAACTTTATATGCTCCTTGCTTCTAAAACGACTCCAAATCGGAACAAGGGATGTCACCCACCCTATCCGCATTTGGAACGTAGATGGCACCCATAACCAAGACGGTGCAATCACGCAGTACACAGACCTCACCGTACGAACAGGAAAGGAGGAGAGGACGCTTCGTTTCCTAGTCACCAACCTAGGAAGGGACGAAGTAATCCTGGGATACCCCTGGTTCATGGCCTTCGAGCCCACGATCAAGTGGGGAGACGCAACACTGAATGAGGAGTTTCAGCTGGTCATGGTCTTGAGCCTTCACTTGTCAGATGAAGCCACGCCCATGGAAGCTTCCATTCGGGCGTTGGAGATGTATGAACTCGACGAGGAAGCGTGGGAACAGCTCGTGGATGATGAGCAGGAGCCCCAGATCGCCTTTTTGCGGAAGACCACGACTGCTTCTGAGTTAGCACAACAGGAAGCTGTGAAGAAGAAGGAGCGTACGTTCGAAGAAATGATCCCAGAGGAATACAGACGCCATCGTAAAATCTTTAACGAGGAGGCCTCTCATTGATTTCCTCCTTCACGCCCCTGGGACCACGCCATAGACCTCCTTCCCAACGCCCCTGCCTCATTGGACTGCAAGGTCTACCTGCTCGCACAAAACGAACAGGAGGCTCTGACCATTTTCCTCAATGAACAACTCACAAAGGGATACATTCGTCCATCTAAGTCGCCCTACGCCTCCCCCTTCTTCTTCATTAAGAAGAAGGACGGCAAGCTCCGCCCTGTTCAAGACTATAGATGTCACGGTACGCGGGAAAGGGACTCTTACTTACGGTGATGACCTCGTGTGTAAGCAGTAATGTGTCATGGACAGCGGTATCAGTCAGCACGTAGTACAATCACATGCCGATGAGGCATGAGTCATATCTAGGATAGTCATAGTAGGGTTCGAGCTACTTACGCTATTCGTCATACGGTTTCGGGAGGAGCTTCAAAGCATCCTCGTATATGTATAAATAGGGGTTCGGTAAGACCAAGATACGCCATCTTGGTCTTCTTGAATCATTACCTCCTCTTCATCTCTACCACGCGTGTTTCACTTGCCCCTTCGTGCAAGTCGATCTCTATTGATCATCGGATTACCTAGTGGCACGACCCGCCCTAGAGTACGAAGTCAGATCACGTGCCTTAAGTGGAAGAGCCGTGTATCTTGTAATTATAGGTCACGTGACCTCGGAAACGCATTTCGCTAAGTCATGAACGCCCTTTTGCAGTCCAAGTTGGACTAACGCTAGTAGTGGTGTTACATTAAGACCAAGATCCCTTCATCGTGGTGTTCACAACTCGAGACCAGTGGAGAAACTTTCAAACCTACTCCCTTGAACGCAGGGGAGATCGCAACGTACCCGAACAATTCCTAGGAGCCGCCAGGTGGAGAGAATACCGAGGAGAAACCAGTTACTTCGTGGACTTTGCATCGGGGCCAACCCGATACCGCCCCGTTGAGTTCAACTTCAATAATTTGTGTTGGGTGGAGGTTACGTGGAACCCCATAGATAACCGATACGACGCAGTACGGCCAGCAGGAAGGAATTACAATTGTGATATTGACGCCAGAAACCTACCAACCCGAGAACAGTGGGGATGCATCGACGGACAACCAGAGGAAGAACCCAGCACATCAGAACCCAGAACTCCCGCCCCATCAGAAACAAGCGGAGAAGATGAAGAAACAAACGCTGACGACGAATCCAAAGTGGGAGAGATAATCCAAACAGCTGAGTCCCTCCGCATAAACGAACCAGAAGAAATTGAGGTTCACGCACCTGTAGAAATGGCAACCGCGACCGTCACCTGAGAAGACATCGCAACCGAAGAAGCGCGAAGGATAACAGAAGAAGCGGAAGCATACCTACGACCTGTCATGGACGCGTATTATTTTTATCTCATTTTTGTGTATTTATACGCATTTATTTGATAGAGATATAAAGGGCCAAAGTACTGATAACGAGTTAGTCACACGGGCCGCCACCCATGTGCACGTGATCGTGGGACAAGAGTCCCTTATACGCATAAGTTAGTTCTGATTGGATAGAAGATAGAAGACTCTAGAAGGATCTAGAATGTACATACGTCATGATTAGTAGTATACGCTTACTCGCTGTATTAGGTTTTACTCAGCAAGTGGAGCTGCTCGTAAGCGCGATGACATGTGCATCAGTCAGCACAATAGGATGCGCTATTAATAGACACGACGCGTCAGCTCCTGAGTCAAGGAGTCTTACTGTACACTTAGTAATAGTGTTTAGACTCAGTTCAAGCTCAGCTACAGTAGTGTATATAAACCCTCATGTAGCGTCTGAGTGGAACCAACTTGTCCCTCTTGGTTCTCCACTCAGGTGCGTATTCCCCTTGTACTTCTCCATACTCTGTCAATCTGAACTTGTCCTCTTGGTTCTCCACTCAGCGTGCCACAGTGTGATCTTGTAGTTAGGGTCTTGCATAAAGCCCCCCAAGTTCTACGCTCTCCACTGTGACTGTACGTTTGGCGCGTGACTTGTCTCCGCGTCAGGTTGAGTGTGCTTACCGGTTCAGTTCAGCCAACCTTCACTTGACTTGACGTAGCGCGGCAGTCGCACCGCTACATTAGGACAAGTTCCTTTTCACACTCCTGAGCCCCATTACGCTCACTAGTCCCATTACTCCCTCTAGGTGGTTGACGACCATCAGTCCCTTGTATTATCCACCTCATTCTTTGCCTGTGGACCTCCGTAAGCAAAATCTGTGCTATTGTGGTACAATTCTAGTGTCCGTAAAGTCGGCATAGATTGTGCTTGCCTATAGGCTTCCATCTGAGTTCAGTGGAACGCTTGGGTACTTGCTGCAGAACTGGTCACCACGCCAGATAAGCTGCAGTAGGACGAGAAGCCAGCCAGGCCCAGCCTGCGACAGCTGTACGCGTAGTAAACAGAAAAGTTTGAGAGCGCTTCGGCGTGAGAGGCAGCCAACAGGTCGAGAAGACTGAGGCAGACAGCCTTGTGGCTCTATACATCTCCCTACCCCATTCCTGAGTGTTCCGTTATCGCCGCAGCCTCGCGCAGTGTGAAATAATCACTGTGTATCGGCCTTGCTTGATCGGACTCTCCATCCATCTTCGAGTTAGCGTTTCGCGCTCGTCGTATCACGTCGTCATATAACCCACCTACCCCCACACATGCTGCCTCGTTTATTCGAGAACGTCCGCACCCATCTACGCCGTCTCTTTAGGAGGAGACAAGCTTCTATCACACCACCCCAGACCCAAGCCTCTGCCTCGGCATCGCTTCACGTACATCAGGACTCCCGGTCCGAACAAGACCGGATTCCTTCACCTATTTTTACATCCCGCTCACGCACATTATCGGCCGAGTCGT